>JAOWBW010000550.1:67380-334526 GCA_026119855.1 Campanula takesimana
TATCAATAGGTTTTTCTTATGTCCTCAAAACATAGGTGGCGACTCTAAACAATCTAAAACAAGTTAGACATCCTAGGACAACTCACGCGCTCATAGCCCTAAGCCGTGGCTTTCCCCCGGGGTATCTACAGTGGCGACTATGCTGGGAGAATTTGAGGGTTAAACTGCATTCTGATCGAAATCTACATCTTTATGGCATTCTGATTCCTGATGGGGGAGGGGCGCATGGCCTCTTCAGCCTAAGGCGCGCGCATCCCGCATCAAGGACCAGAATCGCCCACTTCTTCATGTTCTTCATCTTCTTCTTCTGCTATTCTGCACTAATCATTTCTACAGGGGTTACAATATGCACATAGGACCAGGGCAATCCCCTGAGTCCAAAATCTGACATTCTGACAGGTGTGCCCAGAAGCGCGCGCCTCCTAATAGCATTGCGCCATGCGCGCGCGTCTCACATCAACACTCAGAGGCGTACGCTTCTGGGTTGATTCCCAGAACAGAAACAGGTTTCAGTGAATGAGCAGAACAGTGGGGTGTGGGCACAGTTGCATGCATCAGAACAGAGTTGAACCTTTGGACTGTTTTAATTTTGTGTTTTATTTACCGGTCACACGGGTGATTCGGGAGTTGTAATTTATGTGCTTATGTGTTTTGTTTGTTTTTCTTTCTTTTCAAAAAAAAAATAACAAAAAATTTTGTCACTTGTTAGACCTCACACTACATGCACATATTCCTATGAACTGCTCACTATCGAGTCGCACAAGTCCAACCCCAAACCCGTCGAGGCCCGTCCTAGAAAGTTTCAAGCTCCACTCGACCTTGGCTTTTTCGAAGCGGTAAACCTCAGCCCGTGGCGTAGTTCAAGACTACATGCCGGGGGTGACCTTTGAGCCTCATATTCAATCCGAGCACAAGCCACACAATTCTAGTTAGGGTCTAACACTCCGTGACTCAAGTCGGTTTCTATGTACCGAGATTTCCCTAAACTAATGTCTTCAAATCATACATGCCAACTTGTTGAAATGGACGCAATAAAAATCCGTCCCCAAAAGTGGTTATTTTGGACGAAAATAAAAATCTGTCCCCGCATGTATGCTTTACTACATTAATTTAGTTTAATCCCGATACATGTAGGATTCACAAGCGCGATGGAATCCGATGAGTATATGGGACCGCGAGATGGTCTATATACTAGTGTGACGATTCCATTATTTTCTTAGAAACCCCAAAAGGGATCCATTCCCTCCGACTTACAAAAAAAAAAAAACAAAAAAAGAGTCTTTTCTTATGTGGTTCGAGTCGTGTGCCCAACTGTGTGTTCTAAGCCTCTTCATGGACCGCAAGTGTTACTCAAGACTGACAAGGGCCTCTTCTGCAATATAGGTTCAATTGGTACTTACAGAGTCTACCGGGATTCGGCAAATCGGTTAGTCCGTGAAAAGATCACTCCAACAGCTCCTACATCAACCATAACCGGCAGCAGCAACACCATGTCTCTCGAACAGCTCTCAACCATGTTCCAACTCCTCTAAGAGCAAGTCTCCACCCTTAATAAGGAGGCACAAAGCAAAGACGACATTTGGAAATCCCACCTCGACAGCCAAAGGGAGGCCCACGAGGCCGAGATGGAGCTAATGAAAGAAAAGCTCACTAACCTTGCCAAGGGGAAGAACAAGAATAATGATGATGAATCCGAATGGAACGAGGGTTTGTTCAAAAGTCCTTATGTCAACACCCGCACCAAGAAAATGGGAGAGCCAAGTTCCGAGAACAATGAGCCCAAAATGGTGGATTCTATCATGGCCTACATCGACCAAAAATTCAATGGGCTTAACATGGGAAAGGCTCCGACACAAGCCTTTATCAATCATCCATCCTCATGAGTACTATGGCCGCTCTTCCTGATAAGTTCAAGATGCCCGACATAAAGCAAATTCAAGGGCAACTCTTGTCCCATGGCTCACATTGAGACTTATATTTGGGCAATGGTTCCGAAGACGGTCCACCCCAATCATGCTCACCACAAATATTGTGGCTACCACCAATATAGTGGCCACACCACCGAGGATTGCTTCGTTCTCCGCAATGTCATTCAAGATCTCATAGATAAGAAAGAATTTGTAGTGACTAATGGCAAACATGTCAATGTAATAGAGATAGGAGAACTCGAGGGGACCACCCATTCAATCCCAATTGTGAATGGGGGCCCTATGTTATGAATAAACTTGACAATTCTTGCTATGTTGTAACTTACGATGAGGTAATGAGGGAAGTACTAGAGAATAGGAAAGGAAGCAAGATGGGAACGTCAACATGCTAACTCGATCCGGTCGAGTCATAGCAAGCAACCCTTCCACTTCCGCACCGAGCTCCTCTTCTCAAAGGCCGCAAGCTCGCGACACTCCCGAAGATCCTCTACTTGTCCAACTCAAGAAAACTCAAGCCAACATCTCTATTTGGGACCTCATTGCATCCTCAAAGAAACACCGAGATCTTGTCATCCGCAATCTCGATGATACATCAGTTTCTCCCAATACTACTCCCGAGGACCTCACGGCAATGATCGGTCACATTCATTTTGGCAACGTCATCACCTTTGCCGATATGGACCTTCCACCATTTGGTTCCGACCACAACGAGGCTATTTACCTCAAGATACGAGCAAGGGGGAGGCCCATTTCAAGAGTCTTAGTGGACGGTGGTTCCGCACTCAATCTCATGCCTGGCAGAATCATGGGCATACTGGGGCTTAAGGATTCCGATTTGAAGCCTTCTACTCAAGTAATCCGAGGTTATGACAGCACCGCCCGTACAGTCATGGGCATGATCGAAATAGACATCGAGTTTGGGAGCATGGTCATGTCAGTTCCATTCCAAGTGCTTGATATCCCGGCCTCGTTCAACTTACTTTTGGGTCGACCATGGATTCACAGTGCTAATGTCGTCCCGTCAACTCTCCATCAATGTGTCAAGATCCGAAATGGTGATGAAATAGTGACCGTCATGGCCGAAAACGTCACTATCCACAGAAAAGGTGAGCCCGTCCACCAAGTTCAGCATGGTTTACCAGACTCCACTCTCTCCGGCGTCTCAATCAACGCCATTGACAAAGAAGGGGGAAACGGATCATGGACCCCCAGCAACCACAAAGTCCTCCGCATGATGAGGAATATGGACTACTTCCCTGGTTTAGGCCTAGGGAAATATCACAAGGAATCCTACATCCTGTGCAAGTCCCATTCGTCAAAGACACCTTCGGTTTGGGGTACGAGCCTTCCAGAGAAGACTTGAAACAAGAGCAGCAATCAAGAACGAAAGGGCCCGAGCTCGTAAAGAAGGCCGTCGTTATGAGGTCCCTAATCTAAGGCCTTACCGCAAGACGTTGAATGGCTATTTTGTCCGCCAAGGGGAAGACGTTCCATACATGATCTTTCCCGAGCCATGGGTTAACAATAAGGGTGTCAAAATCCCGGTCTCGAAATCTTCTCCGATTGTGAGATCCAGAAATCCGAAAGGGAACCAACTCCCATGTCGCCCCGTGAATGGTGGGGAAGGAAGATGACTATAGAGTCCGAGACAGAAATCACCGTGCAAGAACTGACAGATTTAGCCTCCATATTCGAAGAGCTTGCCATAATGAATGAATGCCAAGTCAACGCCATCCATGACACCGTCATCATGAACAAGGCTATCAGTGAGATCCCGCCAAGCTCCGAGCCGATCAACAATTGGTATTCAACGAAAGGGCCCGTGGTATCTGAGGAATTCTTAGTCCAAGAAATGGGTTGCATACCCAGCACAGCAACAAAGGAAGAGCGGCTCACACTTACTTTCGAGTCCGAAGTGTCTCTAATACCCTCACCCAAGAGGATTTGGAGGCCATAGCCGAGCGTGTGTTTCCTTTCTTTGCTAATGAAAAATTTGATATTTTTGAGTACCCTGAGATTGCAAACATCATAAATGATGAATTAACTAATAATGAACTTAACGAACAAGTTAATAACGATTCAAATTATGATGAAATAGACCACGAAAACACAACATACTTAAATGAACTTGCTCAACAAGTCCGTAGTCGTGGTGAAAATGGTCCAAAGGCTGACGAAGAATTGCATGTTGTTAATCTGGGTACCGAAGAAGAACCAAGAGAGACTAAGATTGGAAGCTTCTTCAAGGGGACGACAGAGACAGATTGACTGCACTACTACGGGAGTTCGTGGATGTGTTCGCATGGTCATACAAAGACATGCCGGGTTTGGACAGAAAGGTAGCGGAGCACAGAATTCTGATCAGAGGAGATGCCAAGCCGGTAAAGCAGAAGCTCAGAAAGATCAAGCCAGAATGGTCTCTGCAAGTCAAAGAAGAGATTGAGAAGCTCCTCAGTGTGGGTTTCATCAAGGTCATCGAGTATCCGACATGGTTAGCCAACATCGTGACAGTCAGAAAGGCAAACGGCAAGGTTCGAGTTTGTGTGGACTTCCGGGATTTGAACAAAGCTTCCCCAAAGGATGATTTTCCACTCCCTAATATCGACATGCTGGTCGACTCCACTGCTGCCTATGAGGTTCGCTCATTCGTGGATGGATTTGCTGGGTACAATCAGATTTCATGGCCGAAGAAGATCAACACAAGACAGCCTTCACAACACCGTGGGGTACCTTTTGCTACACAGTCATGCCATTTGGGTTAAGAAATGCTGGGGCTTCCTACCAAAGAGCCGTGACAGACTTGTTCCACGATATGATTCACAAAGAAATCGAGGTCTATGTGGACGACATGATCATTCACTCCAAAGGGACCGATGGTCAACATTTAATCGATCTCCGCAAGTTCTTCGAAAGGCTTCGTCAACACAAGATGAGGCTCAACCCTGCAAAGTGCACGTTCGGGGTTATCCGAGGCAAAGTCCTTGGTTATATGGTCACTGAAAGGGGAATTGAAGTAGATCCCTCCAAAATCAAGGCAATCATTGACATGCCTCCTCCAAAGACGCAGAAAGAGATCAAAGGTTTTATGGGCAGATTGCAATACATCAGTCGGTTTTGTGCACCAACTCACTTCCATGTGCGAGCCAATCTTCAAGCTACTCAAGAAGAATGTGGCTCTAGAATGGACCGACGCATGCCAAGAAGCCTTCGACCAAGTGAAGCATTACTTGACGTGCCCTCCTGTTCTAGTTCCGCCGCACAAGGAGAAACCTCTTTTGCTCTATCTCACTGTCAATGATGAAGCCCTAGGGGCTATGTTAGCACAAGAGCAACGAGAGTCCACAAAGGAGAACGCCATTTACTTTGTCAGTCGCCGATTCCAAAGAGGCGAAAAGAACTACTCTGTCTTAGAGAAGTCATGTGCAGCATTGGTTTGGGTCACTCAAAAGCTCAAGCACTACATGGAAGCTTTTCCGATCAAGCTAGTAGCAAAGGTGGACCCGCTCCGCTACATCTTCGAGAAGCCTTTCATGTCAACAAGAATATCCAAATGGTACTTCATGCTCGCCGGCTATGATATCACTTACGTCACACTAAAATCCGTCAGGGGGAAAGTATTCAGTGACCAGCTTGCCGAATTCCCATGTGACGAAGTGAAGGGGGAAGACGTACAGTTCCCCGACGAGCATTTAATTTGTACTGCAACCGAGGAAAATAAGTGGCAACTTTTTTTCGATGGCGCCGCCAATAAACACGGTTTTGGTATAGGGGTATTGCTTGTCGATCCAAAAGACATCTACACTCCCATTGCCATCCGCCTAGAATTCGAAGCTACCAACAACATTGCCGAGTACGAAGCATGTATAGCGGGGCTCGAAGCAGCTCTCGACAGAAACATCACAGAACTTGAAGTATTTGGCGACTCTTTGCTCCTTATCAATCAGCAATCGGGTAAATGGCGAACCCAAGACCCAACTCTCCAACAGTATAGTCAACACCTTGAAGAATTGGTTGGACAATTCCAAGAGATCACTTTCAACTACCTGCCAAGGGATAAAAATCGCTTCGCCGATGCACTGGCCACTATAGCTTCGTTAGTCGAAATGCCCAAAGGGAAAATGGTGAAGCCTTTCAAAATTGCCCGAAGGAACAGTCCGGCATATTACATGAGTATCGAGATCAACGAGGTTCAAACAAACTCTCCGTGGTATTCGGATATCATGAATTTCCTCAAAGATGGCACTTATCCTGAGAATAGCAATAAGAAGTCTCAAGCAGCTCTGCAAAGGCTAGCCTCTCGGTACGTACTGATTGGGGACCGAGTCTATAAAAGGCACCACGACGGGATCAATCTCTTATGCGCCAATGAGGCCGAAGCTCAAGAGATAATGTGTGAAGTGCACGAAGGAGAATGTGGACCCCACATGAATGGGTTTATGCTAGTCAAGAAGATACTTCGCATTGGTTACTATTGGAGCACTATGGAACGAGACTGTATCAAGAAAGTCAAAAGGTGTGCCAAGTGCCAATTCCACGCTAATCTGTAACATGCTCCACCCTCGCAACTTTACAACATGGTCACACCTTGGCCTTTCTCTTGTTGGGGGATAGACATCATCGGTAAAGTTCATCCTGCCGGGAGCAATGGGCAGTCATTCGTCCTAGTGGCAGTCGACTACTTCACAAAGTGGGTCGAAGCACAAGCCTATCGGACCCTCAACGCCAAGAAAGTGGCCGAATTTGTAAAGATTAATATCATGTGCCGATACGGCGTGCCCCATGAAATCATTTCCGACAACGGCTCTCACTTTGAGAAGGAAATGGATGCACTTTTGGTAGAATACAAGATCACCAAGCACAAGTCATCTCCTTACCGTCCCCAAGCAAATGGCGTGGTCGAAGCAGCAAATAAAACCATCAAGACCATCGTCAAGAAAATGGCCTCAACAGGAAGGGATTGGCCCGAGAAGCTACCATTAGCATTGTGGGGCTACCGCACATCAATACGGTCCGCAACAGAAGAAACTCCTTATGCATTAGTCTATGGTTCTGAAGCCGTACTCCCTATCGAACTTGAAGTCCTATCTCTACGGGTCCTCCTCGAGAATCAGGTCAACGAGGTCAACTGGATGCAAAGTCGATACGAACAGCTAGCCTTACTCGACGAGAAAAGGTTAAGAGCACTCGAACGCACGAGGGCATATCAGCAAAGGATGGCAAGAGCTTTCAACAAAAAGGTGAAGCCTCGAAACATCAATGTGGGAGATTTGGTCTTAAGACAACATCCTCCTAACGCCATGAATCCCCTGGGGAAATGGGGACCCCGATGGATCGGTCCATACGTGGTCAAAAAGATACTAAGCGGCGGTGCAGTCCGGCTTGTGGATTTAGATGGTGACCAGCTGCCAAAGGAGGTCAACCTCGACAAACTCAAGAGGTTCTATGCTTAATAAACAAAGACCATAAAAAAAAAAAAAAAAAATCGCTCGCTAGGTTGAAAACCCGCAAGGGCGGCCTAGCAAAAATTAGAGCACGTGCAAAAAAGAAGCCCGCTAGATTGAAAACCCGAAAGGGCGGTCTAGCAAAAAACAGGGTACACACAAAAAAAAAACACAAAAAAAAAAAAAAATGGTCTTTGTTTGTTTGAACTACGGAGACCTGAGCCTCCCAACTGGAGGAACGTAGGCAACCTTCGGGTGCGGTCTAAAACATATCAAAAATACCCAATTCACTTCAAATAACAAAATGCAATTCTTATTCATTCAAGGAATTATTCAAACCATTACAACGGATTTATTGAGCAACAAAAGACATCAAAATATCAAATCCTAAAACAAAGTGGTCTAATTGCAATCTCTTAGGGTACTAAGAAAAATCCAATTTTCTCTTAGCCTTCAAAGGACCACGCGATCGTCTCTCAATCCTATTCTTCTTGGATAGCGGAGGAGCACTGATACGCACCAAAACCTTCTGTGTTGCGGCACGTCTCCTAGCATAAAAGTCATCCAAAGGAGTACCGAAAGGGTCAGTCAGAATGTTACTCGAATCAGCAGCAGCCTCCCTATATCTCAAAGTGCTGCTAGGCTCAAAACCCTTTCCCAACAACTCGGCACGAAGCACGTCGACCCAAGTGATGCCACGATAAAGGGTGCAAACAAATAATCCAAGTAGATCTCAAGAAGGAAGACACTCCCCCGATGCAGAGGAGCAAAATCCCAGCGGTCGCGATCATCTCCCCAAGCCGACTGAAGCTCACTCGAGAAGTCAGGACCCATGTAAGCAACTGGACGAAGCATTCCGTCCCTCGGAAAAGGAATTGTCTGTTGGCGACCGAACTGCCGCAGAACCCGCTCTGGCTGGTAAAATGAAGAATCTCTTAAGCCGGGTACAACCACGTGCTGAAAACCAAGAGTCCATTCCACAAAAGGACGAAGACCCCAAGAAGGAGGGCACCACTCAATGTCGACGGTTATCCGAGAGGCAAAGAATTTCTTCCAACCATCTTCAGATAAATCCCGGATCAATAACTTCCTCCTATGAACAGCAAAAGGAGACAAATCACCATCCGGGGAATAAATCTTGAAGTGTTCTCGGAGCCATATGGTCAAGAGCAAAGGGCTTCCCCAACACATCTTGCCCGTCCTATGTAACTCATCAAGTCCGTGCAACGTCTCCCCTACAATAAGAGGGATTATACTAAATTGTTGCTCCTTGGCTTGCAAAATAATCTCAGCCAACTGCACATCCGCAGTCCCGAAAGGTGTAACAAAGCAGTACTTCACTAAAAAGACAAGCGGCCATGGCATTCCTTTTGAAAGATTGAACCACCGGATCCTCCGAGTGTAAACTAAAGAACATCGGCAGCTCAGTTATGTCAATCACAGTACCGTGCAACATCCTCCTCACGTCCTCAACAGGGAGATTCAGTGACTCAACCCAAGAGTCAATGGCACCACGGTGATATTTAGGGATGGCAATCCGACCGGCCAAAGGCATACCAAGGATGGCCCCGAAATCATCAACAGTAGGCACCATTTTATTAGCTGAAAAGTTGAAAGTATGGCTGTCGCAATCCTAGAAAGCCGCGGCAGCTCTCAACAAATCCCAATCCGGCTTCAACGTCCGCAAAGTGAAAAGAACTCGGAACCCGAAGTCTTTAATGAAGGCCTTATTGGGATGGGTCTTGAAAGAATACACAAAAGTGCCCAAGTCCTTTTCATACCCACTAACAACCTTGGCATCAAGAACAAAAGAATTGGAAGCCATGGAAAATGTTGATCACAAATAAAGTTGAGCAATAATATGATGTTCAAAAATGGCAGAAAGGAGCTGTGAGAATCAAGTGGTCGAACAGAAGATGATATTATAGCTGTTGGGGATTCTTTTGGCTAGCAAATGTCAAGCCCGGAATTCCGCCTCCCAGACGCGCGCGCCACTCGCAAGGGTCTGGAATGCGCGCGCGTCCCAAACCTACAGAGGAAAGCGCGCGCCTCCCAAGTCTAAATCACTTCAAGAAAAGGTCTTGTCAGAGATCTCCAGCTTAAATCAGGGCGCAACCCCTATCCTCGGACACCCAGTTGGGCACACATTCTTTTGGTCCGCCCTTAAGGCATGTCAAAAATTGAAAGTAGGATAGAAACTCCCACTCAAAAGTAGGCTATCCTCCTCCGGATTCCGAACTCCCTAAGTTCTATCACGGGTGACATACCCCCCTCAAGGGTCAATCTCAACATTTCATCCCCAGCAGGAACATTCTCTGGTCGCGGTCAACTGTGCCTGCACCCCACAATTCAAAAAGTCAGGTGTAACTCCAAGTGGCACTGTCACGCCCCGGAAATTCTAAAAATCCATAAATATAAAATTTACATAATTAACATCTCCAAAAATGCTAAATACCAAACCGGGCGCATGAATTCTACTATAAACCAATAGCAACAAACAATACCTCAACGAGATTATAACTCGGAGACTAGAAACAAACGCGGAAGCAAGAACAACTGTTAATAATATAAATTCCCAAAGGACACATAAATACACAACCCTGGACGACCACGACCTTTCAACCATATACAAAGAGGCTCTGAAGAGTAACTACCCCAAAGGAGATCAACCTGCTCAGAAGACTCCCGATACAACGGACCTCAAACGATACCACTTGCTTTCCGGGGGGGGGGGGTTAAGGAAAAAAAATTTGAAACAAGAAACGGGGTGAGATAAAATCTCAGTAAGTTACTAAATGCATCTACATGGCATAATATCATGCAAATCAATTATATAACTGAGCAAGTAAATCATATAACAACAAATGAGAAAGCTCCCTATCGCCAACCGTCCCATACCAGTTAGAAATAACGACTAACTCATCATGCAGCATATAAGACTGAAATAAACATGTTACAAAGGATACTGAGCCAAGGTTTCACCAAACCAATAGAACAATCGCTGCGCAGCTTCAACCGATAAACCAGTCAACAATAGTAGCATAACAGCTGAAGAGAGCCCCGGTCACAACCGACCCATCAATCAATCAACCCATCGAACCATCTTCGTAGTAGCATAATAGCTGAAGAGAAAACCCCCGGTACCGGATCCAATAACAAAGTAACGTGCCACAAAGGGCGGGATCCATGCCACAAAGTCATGCCCCAAAACGTGTAGCTAGAATACTCACAAAAGGAGCTAGCTCATCCCATCCAAGGCCAATCTGGATGTGGAAAGAAGGACCAATGGGCGATGCTATACTGGACTTGGCTCGTGCCATTATAACATTATCCATTGCCTGACTCGAACACAAATAACCAGCTGGACTTTCAATTAAATGCTAGGTAATAAATACTAGCTCGATAAACAACCAAAGATTCCAAAGTAGGGAACCATACCAATTAATCACCATAAAAGATGCAACGATTACTCAAGGAGAGTTCAACAACGATAAACACAAGGAGTTTCTCATAAAAGAGTTCAACAACATTGACCATTAAAACATAATGATTCCAAGATAAGTCACGTACTAAATACATCCTAAATATGATACCCACAAGTTAATCAAAAAGAGCACAACCCAAACGGTCGCTCACAAATGGCACAATGACTATTACCAAAATGACCCTAAACATTTACTCATAAAGATATACTAGGACTATGAACTCAGCCATCTCATCACACCTGGAATTCCAAAGTGGGAAATCAGAATGAATACACCTTAAGGTTAATCAAACCGTAAGTACCCAATTGCCAATTCACGCTTTACCTCCGTTCATAACGAACCAATTCTAAACACCCCAAACGAATCCAAAAGGTTACACTTATTAGAACATGATCACGACCGGACTCAACTCTACACTTTGGTGTTCAATAACAACCCTCTAGGTACTATAGGACATCGCCTAAAACCTAGACCAAGTCTTACTCGAAAATCAATTCGATTGGAACAATCACGAACACATCATAAGATGCCCAAACATTCCCAAACAATACTTGATCAAATTACATAACACCATTGTTCACAAAGGAACCAATTTTAATTACTAAAGTGTTCCACGGTGCCCAACTAAGTCAACTAGAATAGTACTACGGAACCTAGACCGAGACTACACCTTGATCTTAAACCTCAACGAAAAGACAACCATTCTAATCTGGAACCGTGCGGCCAATAGAACCATTTCATAGTATTCGAAAAGATCTTTCCAACGATAGTTTACACGTCCAAAACGGAGTCCGAACGAAGAAGTTATGGCCACCGGAAGATCGACCTAAATTCTGAAAAAAGTGGGCGGACGCCCGGAATTGAGTGGGCGGTCGCTCGGAACCCTGATACCAAGCTAAATGAGGCTGATTTAGTGGGAGGTCGCCCAAAACTAAGTGGGAGACCGCCCAAACCCCAAAATACACCCGAATTTCACTCCTTTTGTCCTAAATCCTGATATAACAACCCTTATACCTCCCCACCATTGTGGAGCTCGACCCAAACCAATTCTAACTCCATTAAGACCCCATTTAACTCCAAATATATCAAACAACACATAACTCATCACCTTCTATGGGCGGTCGCCCGAACCGATCATGGGCGGTCGCCCAAGACCATTATTTAACACCACCCAGACTGACCTTATGGGCGGTCGCCCAACCCGAACATGGGCGGTCGCCCACCAACCCTGCTCTGCCGGAATTCGGCAACCAAGACTTGGGTTCTTCCCCAAAACTTACCCATTTCAACACAACTCAAAATCAATACTTCTAACAAGTACCCCAAGGTGCTAAAATAACTTATAAGCCTAAAAGGACCCATATAACATCATCTAGACAACCCAAATCAAAAGATGATTCAAACATAAATTTCTCACAAAATATGAATAAAATGTAAATCAATTCCAAATCAACCAAAGAAGCAATATATATTAACTAGAGCATCAAATGAGTTAATGATGAACCTTTTTAGCATAAATGGGGGAAAAGTAACTTACCCGGATTTTATCAAAGAAGACGGAATTCGAATTTTCTTAGCTCTACACGATCCTAGCGCCGATCTAAACATTTTTCATAAAATGAGCATTAAGAAATAATGGGAGGAAGATGGTTAAAATGAAGAGAGAAGGAGGAGCTTTCTTACCTTTTCCAACAATGGAGGAGAGAGAGAGAGATTGAGTGTGTGTGTGTGTGTGCAGGAGAAAGAGAGGAGTGAGGGAGTAGGGGGAGGGGTGGGAGGTGTAGGATGATATAAAATAGTTACACCTAGGCCCCTCTACTACCACTACTCCCACTACTACTACAACCCTTAATATTCTCTTCTCTAATAATTCCCTTATTTCATACTGGCACAATTGACTAATTAAAATGTTAGGCCAAAAATATTATGGAACATAAATGCACACATAAATATTTAAATAAATAAATAACTTAAATAATTAAATAGACAATAAATAAATAATCAATTCTTTATTACTAAGAAAATAGAGACGGGTTTTCGGGTCGTTACAAGCACGAGACTCCAAAGCAATAACTCATCAACGGATTTCACTAACGGATTCGTCCTCAAAGGTTCACTAACGGCCTCTTCAAAGGTTCACTAACGGCCTCCTCAAAGGTTCACTAACGGCCTCATCAACGGTTCACTAACGGCCTCTTCGTCCTCAAAGGTTCACTAACGGCCTCCTCAAAGGTTCACTAACGGCCTCTTAAAGGTTCACTAACGGCCTCTTCAAAGGTTCACTAACGGCCTCATCAACGAATTTCACTAACGGATTCGTCCTCAAAGGTTCACTAACGGCCTCTTCAAAGGTTCACTAACGGCCTCTCCAAAGGTTCACCAACGGCCTCATCAACGAATTTCACAAACGGATTCGTCCTCAAAGGTTCACCAACGGCCTCCTCAAGGGTTCGCTAACGGCCTCCTCAAAGGTTCACTAACAGCCTCATTCAACATATTCAGCCGGCAGGTTCACCTAACAAATCATGCCACCCCCTCTATCAACAAAAGCCGCTCACACATGGAGCGCACCACTACCTCTCGCAATTTCAAATTCCTGCTTTCATCGAGTCTTTGATTTTTTCTTGGTGATGTCCTCGGCGGGTGTTTTTAACTTTCGTCGACGCGTTTTGCTTTGCAATCCACGTCGCCGAGGGGCTCTGTAGACACCCCGCCTTGGACCGCTCACCCCGATTGCACATTTGATCTTGTGTTTCTCCCCATTTTAAGTGTTTCTCGTTAGTTTTGTCACTTCCGTTAAGTTCCTGACTGACTTAGTTAAGTCAGGGACTAAACTGAATAACAGGGCTGACTTTCTTGTCCATTCTGTCAAAATTGCCTTCTCTGAGTCGCGCGCCTCCGACAGGAGGAGCCAGGCGCGTGCGCCTCCCGCCCCCAAAGCAGGAAGCGCGCGCCTCTGGGCGTCAGTTACAGATTTCTGGCCAGGATTCTCTCCCTTGCTCAATTTACAGGATTTTGCCCGGGAAGAATTTCTTGGTGACTGAGTTTTGGCACCAAAAACACCCCTCTTTCACCTATAAAAACCTCTCTTTACCTCCATTTTCAAGAACCGAAAACCTTAGACCTTGGACCTTGGATCTTTTACTCTAAAATCTTACACTTTCAACAAAGAAGCCAAATTTCTTACCTTCAAGGCATTTCAAAAGGCATTCATCAAGAAGTGTTTGAAGTCTCTCGAAGACTAGGTAAAAACCATTTCTTCCCTCTTCTCGACTTCATCTCTTTTCTCTTTCTTTTGTTTTATCAAAGTGCAATCACCCAAATCATTTTGGGACATGACTCTAATGATCACCTCATCTCATTGAGGTTGGTTAAGGAGTTATCTCCTACATTCCAAACTCTATTTTAAACCCCCTTTTTATGATTTAAAGAAGAAGAAGAAAAACATTCTCATTCATGTAGATTTTGATCAAGCAAGACCAACTTTAGTTGGGCGAGATGGGTGTTTCGGTACTTCCCATCTCGTAATCTAACCCCCGAACCTCAAAACAAAGAATCTCTATTTTCGTAATCAAATCTAGGCTATTATCAATAGGTTTTTCTTATGTTCCTCAAAACATAGGTGGCGACTCTAAACAATCTAAAACAAGTTAGACATCCTAGGACAACTCACGCGCTCATAGCCTAAAGCCGTGGCTTTCCCCCGGGGTATCTACACCACCACACAAAGAGAAGCCTCTCTTGCTCTACCTCACAGTGAATGATGAAGCCCTAGGGGCTATGCTAGAACAAGAGCAACGAGACTCCACAAAGGAGAATGCCATTTATTTTTTCAGTCGCCGATTTCAAGGAGGCGAAAAGAACTACTCCGTTTTGGAGAAGTCATGTGCAGCACTGGTTTGGGTCACTCAAAATCTCAAATATTACATGGAAGCCTTTCCGATCAAGCTAGTAGCAAAAGTGGACCCGCTCCGCTAAATCTTCGAGAAGCCTTCCATGTCAACAAGGATAGCCAACTGGTACTTCATGCTCGCCAGCTACGATATCACTTACGTCACACTCAAATCCATCAGGGGGAAAGTGTTCAGTGATCAGCTTGCTAAATTTCTGTGTGACGAAGTGAAGGGGGAAGACTTACAGTTTCCCGACGAGGACTTAATTTGCACCACAACCAAGGAAAATAAGTGGCAACTTTTTTTCGATGGTGCAACCAATAAGCACGGTTATGGGATAGGAATGTTGCTTGTCGATCCAAAGGACATCTACACTCCAATTGCAATCCGTCTTGAATTCGAAGCCACCAACAACATTGTTGAGTATGAGGCATGTATAGTGGGGCTAGAGGCAGCCCTAGAAAGAAATGTCACATATATAAAAGTATTCGGTGACTCCCTGCTTCTTATCAATCAGACATCGGAAAATGGAGAATCCAAGACCCGACCCTCTAACAGTATGGTCAGCACCTGGAAGAATTGGTTGAACAGTTTCAAGACATCACGTTCAATTATTTGCCAAGAGACAAGAACCGTTTTGCTGATGCACTAGCCACCATAGCCTCACTGGTTGAGATGCCCAAAGGAAAAATGGTTAAACCCTTCAAAACTTCAACAAGGACTAGTCCGGCATATTGCATGAGTATTGAGATCAATGAAGTCCAAACAAGCCCCCCGTGGTACACGAACATCATGAACTTCCTCAACAACGGAACTTTCCCTGAGAACAGCCATGGGAAATCTCGAGTGGCATTACAAAAGCTAGCCTCGAGATATGTGTTGATTGGGAACCGAGTCTACAAGAGACAACATGAAGGGATCAACCTCTTATGTGAAAGTGAGACCGAAGCTCAAGAGATAATGCATGAAGTCCACGAAGGCGAGTGTGGACCCTACATGAATGGGATCATGTTAGCCAAGAAGATACTTCGTATTGGATATTATTGGAATACCATGGAAAGAGACTGCATCGAGGGAAAGTCAAGAGGTGCGCCAAGTGCCAGTTCCATGCTAATTTGCAACATGCTCCACCTTCACAACTGTACAACATGACCACACCGTACCGCCCCCAAGCTAATGGAGCAGTCGAAGCGGCAAACAAGATGATTGAGATCATCATACGGAAAATGGCCTCAACAGGAAGAGATTGGCCCGAGAAATTACCATTAGCACTATGGGGCTACCGTACGTCAATCCAATCAGCAACGGGAGAGACCCCGTACACATTGGTTTATGGTTCGAAGCCGTACTCCCAATCGAACTCGAAGTTCCCTCTCTACGGGTCTTACTCGAAAATCAAGTCAACGAGGTTGATTGGATGCAAAGTCGGTACGAACAATTAGCCCTACTCGACGAGAAGAGGCTAAGATCAATCGAACGCACAAGAGCTTATCAACAGAGAATGGCAAGGGCTTTCAACAAAAAGGTGAAGCCCCGAAACATCAAAGTGGGAGACTTGGTCTCAAGACAACATCCTCCCAATGCCATCAATCCCCTCGGGAAATGGGGACCCCGATGGATCGGTCCTTATGTGATCAAAAAGATACTAAGCGGCGGTGCGGTCCGACTCGTAGAATTGGATGGCGATCAATTGCCGAAGGAAGTCAACCTCGACAAGCTCAAGAAGTCCTACGCTTAACAAATGAGGACCATAAATAAAATAAAAAAAACGCTCGCTAGGTTGAAAACCAGCAAGGGAGGCCTAGGGAAAAATTAGAGCAAGTGCAAAAAAGAAGCCCGCTAGATTGAAAACCCGAAAGGGTGGTCTAGGCAAAAAATAGGGTGCACACAAAAAATGGTCTTCATTTGTTTAAACTACGGAGACCTGAGCTTCCATACTGGAAGAACGTAGGCAACCTTCGGGTGCGGTCTAAAAAATTACTTTTACCCAATCATGGCATAAACAAAATGCAATTTTATTCAATTCTTAAATCATTTTGATCATTACAACGGATAATGTTGAGAAATAAAAGACAATAAAACATTAAAATCCTAAACAAGTGGTCTATTAAATTGCAATCTTGGGGTACTAGGAAAAATCTAATCTTTCTTCGGTTTGGGAACCCATTGCTTTCGACTAGGGCCCTTGACCTTCTTGATTGGGGGCGGAGCACTCTCGAAACCACCAAGGTGAGAGAAGATGCTAGGACGGGAAGGAACATCACCAACAACCTTCCCCTTACCCTTTTCAAAGGAAGCCTTAGCAGGGGCTTTAGATGGGCGCTTCCACACATAAGGAGAATTGCCTTTGCCTTTGCCCTTCTTCTTCTTGGGCAAATAGCGTGGCCTAGGGGCTTCAACATGAACCGCCAGCTTCAAAGGGTCAACAACAACTTCACTCGGTCTTCCCAAGCGGTCAAAGACACTAGGGCGTGCCCTTCACGATAGGGACGGGCTTCGATTGTTCACCTTTGGGGACGGACATTTTCACCTCAAAGGAAAAGGTCATTGAACCCATTCTTGACAAGAATTTGGGGCTTAAGTGAATGAGAAGTATTGCTGAATATTGCTGTGTGAACAAACTGGTCGAAATGGGTTCAAATTTATAGCTGTT
The DNA here is from genome assembly GCA_026119855.1 of Campanula takesimana. Taxonomy (NCBI): domain Eukaryota; kingdom Viridiplantae; phylum Streptophyta; class Magnoliopsida; order Asterales; family Campanulaceae; genus Campanula; species Campanula takesimana. The sequence continues at coordinate 84,781 of JAOWBW010000550.1, forward strand.
GGAGAATCCAGTTCAGAAAAGAAAGGGGCTGTAAATCAGTAGCCCAGACGCGGGCGCCTCTGCCCTTGGCATCGAGATGCGCGCGCATCCCATGCTCAAATCCAGACGCGCACGCCTTTGACAAACGGACAGAACAGAATAGCCTTTGTCAGTTCAGCAGCAGCCAGGCACCTCAACGCCATCAACCTGCAACAAGTTCAGAATACATAACAACAAATCAACAGTCCACAACAACAACAAAACACTTTGGGCACACATTTGTTTGTAAAGGGTCGACATCTAGGATCGAGTCTAAATAAACGCAAAAAATATAGACAAATAATTAGGACTGTGAGTACTTGCTAAATATTATTGCAGGAAAAATTGTCCAGAACTCTCATCCTCTCCATCAAAGAAAGCTACTCAGAGTCATCCTCAGCGGCACTGTGCTCACCCCTACCACCGCTCTTAGTCTCCTCCCCATCATCAGACTCCTCCTCGGACTCCTCAACTGTGATCTCATGGCGGCGTCACTTTGGCATCCTCACCGATGAACTGGTATAGCCGCGGCTAAAGCTCCTGCTCAATGACTGCCTCGCCAAAGTGACAGCCTCATCAACATCCAAAGCAGCATCTCTACAACCGCTCCCCATGCCGCGAGCACCCCGAGCAGCTCCTCTCACAGCTCCAGACACCGTCCCGGCAGCCTCTCTAGTCAGGTTGGCCATGTCTCTACATAGCTCCAGTACCTTCTCCTCCAGGTGGCGCAGTCTGCTCCGTATTCCCTTGTTCTGGCGGCCTATCTGCCTGTAAGCAGCCACGGGCACCAGTCACAGCAAAAATAGGAAACTACATCAGTGTACTGAGATAAAAGAGACTGAAATAGAAAACGGGTCAAGATCAAAAAATACAGAAAAATAAAAGTCATACCACAACAGTCTGGGCAGGAGGCTCCCTCTCCGGTGACATCTCCTCTAGAACAATCTCCCTCTGCTCCTCGACAACCCCAAAGTTGGAGTAGGTGTAGTACGAAGGGGGCAAGGGAGGATCAAAGCAATAACCTTCACCCGTGGGGTAGAACTGAGCAAAGTCGAGGGGGCGGGCTGTGTCCTCCGAGGGTTGGCATACATGAAACCCTGCATCAAATGGCTTGCCCTGAATATGCCGTAATCCTGATGAAGAAAGATGAAAGGGGAAGTATCAACCCCTCCCATATACATGCCCGATCATCCTCGGATAACGCCTCCCAACGGCAAGGACAGAAAGAAGGAAAGTCCAAAACTGCGGGCCTAGGCGGGTTATGGTAATCCACCACCTGGCTCCCATGCTGCCAGTATACTCTCTCCCCCAGATACATATCCATACACTCCACAGAGCTCATCAGAAGCCTTGAGCGAGTGGGAAATAGGGTTTTCTCTATGCTGCCGTCTATCAGTCTCCATGGAAATAATGAGTGGGACACAGACTCGGGCCTCAGGTTATCAAGATACTGCCGAGCCGAGACCAAGCTGATTAGGGCTGTGCCGGTCTTCACATTGCGGGCCTTGTAAGACCACCTCACACAATCAGGGTACTGGGGCTGACCCTCCCTCTCAATCCGAAAGTCTCTCATGCCCAGAATAGAAAAGGCCCACAGCTGCAAATAGAGACAAAGACAGGATTAATGACAATCAAAAGTACAGACAGAGACAGAAATCTGAAAAAGACAAAGTGGCAAATATACCTCCCAATCGAGAGAAAAGCCCGTAACCGAGCTCCTAGTCTAACGACTAGTCAGATCCATACCATGGTAACAGGCAGCCAAACCCGCTGCACCCCAGTTATACTGAGCAACCTGATCCAGATCAACCAGGAGGTCCAACCGGGATAGGGAAGCAGAACATCCCCCGGTCACAAACAGAGTATGGGATACCAGATAAAGCAGCGGGCCACTGCATCGACTCTGTCAGCAGTAACACCTCGGGTCTCAGCCACGAGGATGTCAAAATAAGCCCTAATCTTCCCCCACGTCACCCGGAAGCTCTTCACCGTAAACTCACAGTCGACTAAGGCCAGCAGTTGAGCTGGTGTCTGAACAGTTCCCCTCACAGCATAGGGGACGGCCGCTCCAGAAAAGGGCAAGCTGGTCAAGGCTGTAAAATCAGTAGGTGTTATGGTCACCTCGCCTATCGGCAAATGAAAAGTGTGGTTGGTATCCCACCATCTCTCTCTCAAGGCCTGAATCACGTCCGGATCGTTCTTCAGGGAAGGCGGTTGGTGATAAAAGGGCCAAAGCAGGTCGCTGAAACACGAGCCCGAACATTCTCAGGCAACTTCCTCCATATAGAGATAGGCGCTTGAGCCCCGCCTCGGATCTCAAACAAACGAGCCCATCTCTGAAAAGGAACAAAAAAAAATTCGTCAGCATAACGGCTATAAAATGGCCAAACCCAACATGAAGAAATTAAACAACATGGCGAAATCACAACGTGCAAACAAGTGTGTGAGCATGAAAATGGGTGTCCAAACACGACAAGTCGGTGATGGTAACAACATCCAGCCACAATCAACAAAAAAGGGTTACTGCAGCAGTATTACGGGCAACAATGATATAGCCCCAAGATGCAAAAAATTGATAAGAAAGGTGTGAAATTCTTACCAAGCCCGCAGAAACAAAGTGGGAAATGTGAGTGTGAGACTCATAGATGAGCAGTCTCGGGTCCATGACCTCAACCCCGATTTCGGCCTCCTCGCCCAGTGGCATCTCGAAAGGAGGGGATTGACGCGAACTCGACATGATTACGCTATAAAATGGCCCCAAATGGATGAAGGAAATGTTTTGAGATGTTTTCCTTACAAAAATTCAACCCAGAATATGGAGGGTTTGACAAATTTTTGAACTTGGCTCGAACAGAATGAGCAGTTTCTGAACTTATGTTCTGAATTTAAGCGCAATTCGCGCGCCTCCCGCTACCTTCCTGGAACGCAGGCGCGTCCCACAGCAATACTCGAACGCGGGCGATTCCCGTGCCCTGACAGGTCCAAGTGCAATTTCCCAGGCAGGAATAAATGCATCACATCAATGCTCCCTAACTCCCATCCGAGTTTTCAGCTCCACCTTAGGGCATTTCAAGCACAAAGCTCCGCAACTGACATCACTAAATCCGACAGTTACAAAAGTCAAGGTCAATCTCAGCATTTTCCTCTCAAAAGGGAAAACAAATTTTTCGGTCCGCGGTCAACTATGCCCGCACCCCACAAAAGACATGAAGTCAACAGCAAATACAGCTCCAAACAGTAATTTGGTCCACGATGAACCACTAAAATCACCACCTCTTAAGTAACAAAATGGATTCACAAATAGATTCAGCAAATGGATTCACAAACGGATTCGGCAAATGGATTCACAAACGGATTCGGTAAACTGATTCACAAACGGATTCGGCAAACGGATTCACAAACGGATTTGACAAACGATTCGGCAAACAGATTCATAAACTAATTCACAAACGGATTGACAAACGGATTCACAAACGGATTCGGCAAACGGATTCACAAACGGATTCAACAAACGGATTCACAAATGGATTCGGCAAATGGATTCACAAACGGATTCGGCAAATGGATTCACAAACGGATTCAACAAATAGAATCATAAACAGATTCAGCCGACGGATTCACAAACGGATCATGCCACCACACCTCTTCTATCAACAAAAGTCGCTCACACAGTGAGCGCACCTCTATCTCTCGCAATTTCAAATTCCTGCTTTCATCGAGTCTTTGCTTTTTCTTGGTGATGTCCTCGGCGGATGTCTTTCTTTCGTCGGCGCGTTTTGCTTCGCAATCCACGCCGCCGAGGGGCTCTGTAGACACCCTGCCTTGGACCGCTCACCCTGATTGCACATTTGATTTTATGTTTCTTCCTATTTTATGTGTTTTCCGTTAGTTTCTGTTACTTTCGTTAAGTTCCTGACTGACTCTGTTAAGTCCAGGGACTAAACTGAATAACAGTGCTAACTTTCTAGTTCATTCTGTCAAAAGAGACATTTCAAAGTCGCGCGCTTCCGCCATAAGGGGTCAGAAGCACGTGCATCCCGCCATCAAGGCAAGAGGCGCGCGCATCTGGGTATCAGTTACGGATTCTGTCCAAGAATCCCTTCCTTGCTCATTTTACATGATTTTGCCGGGAAAATTATCTTTGTGACTTCGTTTTGGCACCAAAAACATCTGTTTTACACCTATATAAACCCCTCTAATTCACCATTGAAAAAGCGGACTTTTTGTGATTAAGAAAACTATACACAAACATTCAAGGCATTTCCAAGGCAATTCCTTAAGAAGTACTTGAAGTCATTTGAAGTTTAGGTAAACACTATTCTTTTCTCTCCTCTCTCTACTTCATCTCTTTTCTTCTTCTTCTATTTTATCAAACGTGCAATCACCCAAAACATTTTGGGACATGGCACCAAAGATCACTTCATTCAATTGAAGTTGGTCAAGGAGTTATCTCCCCACATTCAAAACACCCCTTTTAAACCCCTTTTATCATTATCAAAGAATAGGAAGAACATTTTTATGTAGACTACGAACAAGCAAGACCAACATTAGTTGGGCGAGATGGGTGTTTAAGTACTTCCCTTCTCGTAACCTAACCCCCGAACCTCATAACAAGAATCTCTGGTTTTCGTATCAAAACATAGGCTAAATATTAGGTTTTTCTTATGTTCTGTTTAAAACATAGGTGGCGAGTCTAAAACAAATTAAAACCAAAATAGACATCTTAGGATAATTCACCGCTCTAGCCAAGCTATGGGTTTTCCCGGGGTATCTACACTTATATCTTTGGAATTAACATCTATTGATATAGGTCTAGGAAGTTGATTGGTTTGAGTCAAAGTACTTGTAGAGACAAAGTACTGAATTGTTCAGTATGCAAGACTCTTGTAGAAGAACTTGCAAAGTTGTCTAATGACAATGTTCTTGGCAAGACTTGGTCTTATTGGAAGACCGATGAGCAAGAATTCATGATTAGGATTCCATTTTCTTCGGCAATTGGATCTATCATGTATGTAATATTATGTACTTAGACAGGATAACTCGTATATTCGGATTATGATGAGAACATACAAATCATATCCTCCTAGTATTCTTGATGCTTGTTGGAATGCAAGATGATTTTGTAAATAATTACATAGATGCATGCTTCCACATCAACAAGGATAATCATATCCTTGTATGGACATACATTTAAAGTGAGTTCTATTGGTTGGAATAGTTCTAAACAAATACACCGTAAATAATTCTACAAATAAAATTGAGTATATGGTTGCATGAGTTGTAACTAAGGGAGTTGTTTGAATATAGATGTTATTAGTAAAACTAGAAATAGTTTCTAGTACCACTAATCCTATGTACCTTTGTTGTGAAATAATGGTTATTGCACAAGCTAAGGTGCCAAGGACTCATCTATGATCCAAACACATACTCAGACGTTTCCATCTCTACGAGAAATCGTTGATATGGAAGATGTCAAAATATGCAAAATACCTTATGACAATAACAAGGATAATCTACATATATATGTTCTTCCACATGCTGTTATGATGGTCATAAGCTAAGCTCAATGGTATTGGATACATGTTGATTGGGCTTAGTGCAAGTGGGAGATTGTTGGAGATTATGCCCTAGGCCCTTGAGAAATGCCTTACGTTATGTCATATTCTCATTTGTTATAGAGATAACACCTTGGATTATTATATGTTTTGCGTGTTTATTATAATAATCTCCGTTCCTAATACTTATGAAGAACTAGTATAAATTTAATTGATAATCATGTGATGATTATGTGTATATGATACAAATTTAAACTCATGGGTACTTGTTGGTGAACTAGTACTGGACATGACCCACTATGGGATTTATGTCATGGTCGAATGTCATAATTAAATCTCATTTAGTTATATCATTGGAATCCTTAGACCTGAGATTATCATCGTCTTCCACATGATGAACGTTGTATTTGACGTACTCAAACGCTACCCTTAACCAGGTAGTTATAAAGGCTACGATTGGCACAACGGATTCTTGTAGGGAAGATGATAAGTTAAGATGGTATGTTGTCCCTCTTGTCTCAAGAGAGATATCTGATTGGCCACTCGAGAGTAAGATTGATGATAGTGTATGGCCATACCCAAATGAATTGACGTGTTCAATGTCATTTTCTCATATCAATCTACTCGGGATCGAGAAAGCATTGAACACTTAAGTTGACTTAGACTGTGACTTATGTTCAATATGATATTGCGTGATAAAAGGATTGTGATATATTCTATGAGGATAAACGAACTTCGTTAATTTATATTAATTGGGTAGTCATGATGGCTTGCTAGAGTCCGCTCATGATTTATGAGTTTGACCTTGGTTGGACTCATTGCCAACTTAATATAATCCTATGGGGTCACACACAAAAGAACGAATTGATCAAAAGGCTAAAATTGGAAAAAGCTGTCAAACTGGTTTGGCACGACCGTGCCAATTTGTGAGCACAACCGTGCCAATTGGCACGACCGTGCCAATTTGTGAGCACGACCGTGCCAGAATGTTTTGTACATTCGCACCAATTGGCACGACCGTGCCAGAGCGTCTGGACCGGGTTTTTAGCAGTTTAATTGGGTGACGGGATTTAGGTTTCCTAAGTCGTTAAGGGTTAATGACTAGGGACTATAAATACATCTTTTCACCAGCCATTAAACTAATGCAACCCAATATGTTTGAGAAACATAATTATTGATCCATGATTGAGAATCAAAGATCAAGAACGCTTATTATTCATATAGCCTTTGAAGATTAGAAAAACGTATTTTCTAATAGATGGATCTAGCAGTCCGGATCTAGAATTGTTCTAGATATCCATTCGCGTGTGGATATACATAGAGGGTGCTTCCTTTAGTATCTAAAGTTCGTGTTCCTGAGATCGTGATCCGAAAAACGTGAAGAATATCAAATATAAAGCTTGAAGACTTAAATTTGAAGATCCAAAATTTTAAACGCATAACATCGGTTAGTATTCTAAATTCATCTTGTATTTAATTTAATCATCATAAACGGGTTCGGGGCTCTAGGGTTTTGTTCTTGTTTTATAACGCCGTTTCCGCTGCGTATGGTGCCTCAAAACCCAACAGTGACACCATAGGATTATATTAAGTTTGTAATGAGTGCGATCAAGGCCGTTCTCATAAATCATGAGCGGACTCTAGCAAGCCATCATGATTACCCAAATAATAGAACTTTGTCAAAGTTCGTGAATCCTTTATAGAACATATCACAATCCCTTTGTCCACGATGTCATTGAGCGTAAGCCATGGTCAATGGTCAACTTACAATGCCCAATAATTTTATCGATTCCAAATATATTGATAATACAAATGACATTGATCGTATCAATTCATTTGAGCATGGTCATGCATTTCATCAATACTATTCATTGAAGGGCCCAAGCTTGACATCTCTCATGAAGAGGGAGAAATTCCATCTTGACATATTACACTTCCCTACATAAATTCGATCATGCCAATTATATCCTTTATAGTTACTTGGTTAAGAGTAACGTTTGAATATGTCAAACATGATCTCCATTATGTGGAAGATCATAATAATCTCGGGTCTAAGGATTCTAATGATATAACTATTAAGAGGTTTAATTATGACATTCGACCATGACATAAACCTCATAGGTGGGTCATGTCCAGTATATGTTCACCAAATATACCCATAAGTTTAACTTGTATCACATACACATAATCATCACATGATTATCTAATTATACTTATACTAGTTCTTCGTAAGTACTGGGGACGAAGATTATTATAACAAAACATGTAACAACAAATAATAATCTGAAACATATCTTTATATATAATAAATAAATGATAACAAAACATCGTCTCAAACAACATGCCTAGGGCATATACCCCAACAGTTTCTGCTGCGCATGATCCCTCAAAACCCAACAGCCGGGTCATCTAGACGGGCCCACTAGACATCAAAGAGATGAGCCAACCAAACCTTGGGCTCGTATGAAGAAAAGTGAGACATGGGCCAAGCCCACTCACCTGGTCCCAAATAGGCCGACCACTTGGAAGCACAAACGGGCCATCTTCCTCGGACTTCTCAATGACGAGCACGAGGAGTCCACAAGCCAACCAAGTCCACATGCCTAGTTACTTGGTCAGCACTTCATTCTCTACAGAATCCTATTCAAATAGGGAATGAGCGTGAGAGTCCAAGTTCCACTTCAACAAGGAAACACGATCCAATAAGGAGACCTCCTCATATACGGAAACTACCAAAATATTCCTAATTGGGATTCAATTCCCCCAATTTCAGTCGTAAACTAAAGAGGACTCCCAGATTTCATTTCCAAACAAGGACACGATCTCTACAACGCCTATAAATATAGGCCATAATTCATGCATAATGGATAACGAAGACTCTGAACTCTTGTCAATTGATTTCTCTCTCAAAAATCATATTCTTACTCTCACGACGAATGGCCTTCGCCGGAGAAGCCCCGACTTAGTTTACGTTTGTTCATTGTTTTTCAGATCATTCAAGGACTCGTTGGGATTATCTGAACCGTTGGTTTAGGACTGATCCTAACGTATTTGACATCATCAACTACTTTTTGGTGATGATTTTCAAGTTTTTTAAACCATGGTATTTAAAAATGATAGGTTTTGATTTGAGCATGATATTAATTGGCTACAATGCCATTATTAAGTTTACCAACTTGACCTATTTCTTTTCTCAATCTCAGCTATCAATAGAAAACGTTGACTTAATTAGTTCACATAACATGCCTATTCACTTACAGCATACTCCCTCCACAATGCCACCCCTCCACCCCAACCCACGTAAAATATTTGTACTTCCCCCACCCCACGCGGCAAGATCGACCATGAAAGTAGTCACAAAACATGCATCCCACGTCCGATAGAGTTAACACATCCAAATATACACAAATAATTCTTAATTCACAAAATAAAAATGGTCTTCCTAAAAAGATAAAATAAAAAATACTCTTTCCGCCTTATTTATCGACAACAGTTTTTAAAAAATTGATTAAAATAATTAAATTGGTATTAATGTGTTCACTCGTATTGATCATGGTCAAAAGCGGTCAATTTAAATAGGATTGAGGGAGTAATAAAAATTCACAAGGTAACAATCTGGAAAACAAAAAAAAAACAAAAGTAACAAATCCATTAAAATAATATTTTACCAAAAAAGCCCCTATCACCCGATTTTGTAGCAAACCAAAATTTAATGCCCTCTCCTTAAAACTCCTCTTTCTCACTTTATTTAACAAATCACATCCACAAGATCTCTCTCTCTCTCTCTCTCTCTCTCTCTCTCAATGCAAGAAACTCTTTCCAACTAAAAAACCTACCTCTTCCCATGGATCTTCCCCATCAACTCCCCCTACCACAAAAACTCCATCTCAATCCTCTCTTAATCTTGACCAAAAAACAACTCTCCTACACCTTCTTTCTATCTCTTCTAATCACTTCTTTTGTGTTTTATTCAAATATCATAGCCCCATTCAACCCACACAATCTTCTGGGCAACATTGGTTTCTTATCCCAAATCTTTCCAAACCATAATAATAATAACAATACTGAGATTTTTTCTGGATCAAAAACTTGTGATTACTCTTATGGTAAATGGGTTCGAGACGAAAGTTACCCGCTCCGATCATACACTGAGGATTGCCCGTTTCTTGATCCAGGGTTCCGGTGCCGGCAGAGTGGAAGGCCGGATGTTGACTTTCATAAATGGAGATGGCAACCACAAGGATGTGACATTCCAAGGTATGGCTTGTGATTTTCTAGGGTTAATTGTTTAAAGAAATAATAATAATAATAAAAATATATGCATGCATGTGTAGTACTGTAATTAGTGCTTTTGATTGATTATTTATTTATTGGGAAGAATTGCATGGGTATATGAACTCATGAGGAATCATTTTAATGGGTCAACTCAGCTATTAATTTATGGTTTCGAGGAATTATGTCACCTTTGAACTTTTTAATGTAAAATACTCCCTCCGTCCCATAACAATGGGCACACTTTGATTTTTTTGGTCAATTAGGTCTATTTTTTACCATAATTTTATGAATATCTAGATATCTCTAGACAATTCTAAAAATTGTTAATGATAGTATTTTTAATAGTGAAACAATAACAATTTTTAGAATTTCATAGAAATATTTAGATATTCATAAAATGATGGTCAAAGATTGACTCAGTTGACCAAAAAAATCAAACTGTGCCCATTGTAATGGGACGGAGGGAGTATGCTAATAATTGTGCTTGAGAGAGGCAAAAACACGTGTGTTTCTGAAACAATATACTCCCTTTGTCCCTAAATGAGCGTCCATTTTCAAAAAATTCTTGTCCCAAAATGAGTATCTTTTTTTAACATAACTTTGTCCCTAAATATTTTTTCCGAAATTTTTTCACCGGTCTCTTTATACGTGCAAAACTAAATGTTTGGAAAGGAGATTACAAGATTATATATGAATCTTTGCCATCAAATTGTATAAAGAGTTGAGATTTTCAGATGTCCCTTAAAATAAAATTTGGACACTGTTAATACTAAAGCTTGATATACATTGTGGGTGCCCTCTCTATCACCTTAAGGTTTTAGAGGAGTTGGTTACTTAACATGGTATCAAAGCTCTTGGTTTGGCAAGGTCAAGGGTTCAAATCTTCCCGCTTGCATTTCTCCTAAAAATAATATAAATGGGTACGTATTGGCCCAATATATCACTGCACCCCCATTATATCCACGTATACACGTGAGGGGGAGTGTTAATACTAAAGCTTGATATACATTGTGAGTGCCCCCTCTATCACCTTAAGGTTTTAGAGGAGTTGGTTACTTAACAGACACTCATTTAGGGACAGAGGTAGTATATGATTACTGAGAGAAAAATATAATTTCTATTGAAAAAGGAGATTTAAGAGCCAATCATATACTCGAATTAATTTTAATACTTTTAAGGTAGTAGGTCAAAGATTTGACCAATTAGTAAGTTTCTAAAAATTTCATGTCTTCTTTTTTTGCTAAAAACAAATAAAGATTTGCTGAATCTAGTATATATTTTGAGTAAATCTTTGATTTTGAAGAATTAAGGCTGTGTGTCCTTTCGAAAAAAAAAAAAAAGGAATTAAGGCTGTGTTTGGTGCAAGGAAATTATGGCGTTTAGATAAATAATAAGAGAGTTAAGATATTATGTACCAGTTTTAAATAATAAATAATAGTAATTAATGAAATTTATACTGAAGCGATTCCTTAGTATTTTGTATTAATGCATCTATTATGGAATAAAATAAATAAATTCAATGTAGTACACCAATAAAGAGGCAAGGAAAAGGCTATTCATGGAAGAATGAGCTTTCCTCTACAATAATGTAATTGAGTTTAATAACCTCTTCCATATCTTGAATTATGGGGCAAACTTCCGTGCACTTCACGATTAAACTCAAATCTAAGTAGTAGAATTGGGGTCAGATGCACCGAACACTATAAAATGCAAGGAAAAGGAATCCTTTGAATCTTTGGACTTGTATAATGTTCAGATGAAACAAAAATAAAATAATACTCTCTCTATCTATCTGAAATGATTTTTTTTCATTTGCCATTACTATCGCAATTATTTATATTTTTTAAAAGTTTAAATAGTCAAATGTGAAATCATTTTGGGACGGAGGAATAGTAATACCAAATTCTGGTTTTCTTGACTTAAATTGGAACATTGTGCTCTACCATATACTCCCTCCATCCCATTGATAATAATATCTATTTTAGTCCGTCTCAGCTCAATATAGACTCCCCAATATAGCTATATTTTATATTCAAATTGACCCAACCACCCATTATTTCTTTTCACTTTACACCACTCAATTTATACAACCAACACTACTATTTATCGCACTCATTCTTTCTCTTCATTTTCTACCGAGTTTATTGCCACTTTGACCTGCGTACTATTAAAAGATTGACGATTTGCCCTCGTACTAAAGAAACTCACACTATGACATGTGTACAGGGCCGTTGATTAGCCTGTGCAAGAAGTTCTCTTGAACAGGGCCTCAAAATTTAGGGGGCCTCCAAAGTGGGTGGGTGATAGTGTACTACTAATTCCATTTTAAATTGATATTTTATTTTTTAAAAATATTAATACAAAATAACTTTGAGTAATACAATTTGTTATTGATATACCATTATGAACTCTCACTAATAAGTATTATATTTTTATTAGGATACTAAAATTAAATTAAAATTATTACTCAAAGTTCTTTCATATTAATATAACAAATGTGAAAATATTATTTTGAGACGGATGGAGTATGTAAAGTGTTGCTTTAGTCACTTCTTAAATAGAGGTGAAATCATGTGAATGTTTCGAAGCTCGAACAATCAAATGCGGGCAATGCTCCGACGACCTCATGGCTTTCTTTTACAATCAACATCCCGTCGGGTTTAAATTTTATATAAAAACTATTTATAAATATTTTGTGTAAGTTTTTATATATTAAGGGCCCAATATTCACATATAGCACAGGGCCTCTATATTTATTGAGACGGGCCTGCCTGTGTACTATGGTTTTAATAAAAAAGTGTCCAAGGATAACGATAACCCGTTAGAAATATAACGGGCTGTCAGCATATGTTAAGAATTTAACAGATTTGCAATAAAAAAAAATTCAAATGTGACCCTAATAATGATATTAATGTTGTAAAGGTCCAAAAATATTGTATATACATATTTCTATATATATATATATATATATATATATATATATAATAAATTAAAAAACACCATATTTTTTTTAATAAAGTTAACACAGAGCAAGGAAAAGGAAGAATGAAAAGAAAAAAAAATGAAGGGAGAAAAGGAAAAAGAAGAAACGTAAAAACTCATGCCCAGATCTCTTCCCTGTGAACCCTCCTTCCCATTCCATTCCTGCAACTCCCCTTCCAACTTCCATTGCCCTTTTCCCATTCCCCCCATTGCTACCACTCCCTCTCATCTATGTTCCTTTACCCCTCACAATCCACCCCCTCCCACTTCTTGATCCCTCCACTCCTGTTATCACCACTTCAACAACTATGGCCAAAGCTCGGACAAAATGGGTTTTAGATCTGAATTTTTGATTCCCCTGCTCACTCACTCTCACGTCCTCTTCCCTCGCTTTCTTTCTATCTCACATCCCCTTACCAACACCCCTATCTCAGATTTACAAAAACCCAGATTGAATATTTTTGAATAAATATTTGTATCTTTTACTTTCTTTTTTAAAAAGGTTTGATCTTTGATTTTGGGATATCATTGTAATTTGATGTTAATTGGGATTATTTCTTGTTATTATGGTATGGGTTGGGAACAATTTAGTTGAATTCGACGAAACCCAGATCTTCGTGTTGGATTTCGGTTTATGGTGGTGGAGGCAACAATGGAGTTTGTTGGTGATAGTTCGGTGGGACGATGGTTGATTTGGGGTATTCTAATGAAAATTATGATTTGTAGGTCATTGTTGATGGTTTTGATTCGGTGGTGGTGGCATTAGGTTGAATGAAGGGTTTGGAAGATGATACAATGGTGGCGGCGGCGGCGGCGGGTGGCTGTGATAGTGGTCACAGTGGTGGCGTTTGAATAAATAATAAAGGCTTAATTATAAAAAAAAAATCCTAATTATTTCAAAAATAAATATAAATATAAATATTTTTTTGGGCCTTTATGACAATAATATCATAGTCAAGGTCAGATTTGAAATTTTTATTGTGAATCCGTTTAATTTTTATCATATGTTGACATGCCCGTTAGATTTCTAACGGCTCAGCGTTATCCCTGGTCACTTTTTTATTAAAACCATAGTACGCAGGTCATAGTGTGAGTTTCTTTAGTACGAGGGCAAATCGTCAATCTTTTAATAGTACGCAGGTTTAAGTGGCAATAAACTCATTTTCTACCACACATAAACAACTTTTCCTTAATTCTTATCTCACCTTTTGGGTCTCTAGTAAGGTGGGACGGAGGGAGTATACGGTTGTAAATTGTAATTCAATTAGCATTAAATGATAATTTTTGTATAATTAGAATTATCTAAAACTAGCGCAATAATACTTCTTCCGTCCCAAAATAATCTTTCTATTTTTTTAAATTTTTTATGTTGATACGAAGGTACTTTGAACAATAAATTTAAGAATATAATTATCTTAATGTAAATTTAAAGCTTTATATTAATACACCACAATAAATACTTTTCAAAACTAATTTTTAGATGTTCATTACAATAATTAAATTAATATAAAATTATTGTTCAAAGTAACTTTGTAGTAACATTTAAATATAGAGATAACTACCATGATATGCAATGTACTTTACCTTCGATTTCACTGAATGCAATGTACTTGTTAGTGACATCTTAATGCAATGTACTTTCTACTCTCTTTTCAAATAATGCAAAATACGTGTGTCAGTAGCGAAACATTATGTCAATCGGGGAAGGGCAAAGACGAAGGCTTTGAAAGCGAAAGACGCACTCAAAGTCTCCTGCCGTTGGGAGCCCCCTAACTCTCTCCCGCCTGCGGGAAGCTCGAAGTGCTAAGCCGACGAAGATACTGTACTAAATGACTCTCTGTCTCCTCACTAAGCTTTCAGGAAAGTCGGGACATCTTGTTCGAACCGAGGTTTGAAACCAAACTTCTCCTTAGGAGGATAGATGATGTAGCACAAAGATCACCTCCAGCAAGGTCCGCTTGAACCAGGAACCAGACCCGCCCGAACCCAGGAAAGATCCGCCCGGACCTAAGGAACTACCCGGCCGGACCCATAGTTGCGAAAGGCGGTCGCCTCTCTTGCCCGCCTCACCATATTCACGCCTTGGAGGGTAGACCGCCTTTGCGAAACGTGGCGGTCGATTTTCTCGGAAGCCTTTTTTTTTTTTTTTTTTCCTTGCGAGTTTATCTTTTAGACTTCGTAATTTAGGCAAGGATGGATACGCCGTTGTAAATCAATTGGGCCTAATATTCGATTGTAAAATCGAGAGCCCTAATTTTTTCAACCATAAATTGCGCCAATTAGAAGACTTACAGCGACAAATGACTTGCTGCGGGCTGAGGTGAGAAGACGCCGACAACCACCAGGAAGACGAACAAGGAAGACGACGTGCGATTCTTTGGCGTAGTCGACCTTGAAGCAGTTTGCGTCCTTGGTATTTCTTGCGTCCGTTCTTTTTATATTGCTGTTCTGTAATTTAGTTTCTTCTATTTATCAATTTTCGTTTTTTTACTGAAGGAGGGATTAATCACTTTCTGGTTTTTTTTATACTTCCAGTACGTATCATTGTTTTTTATTTATTTGTTCGTTTTTTCCTTCAAACAGTATTTCCTTCCTTCCAGTCACAGCAAGTCAACATGATTTCTAATTCTTTTTTCTATGCCGTGTTTTTAATCAATATCTACAGTGCTATTTTGATTAATTTCTATTGTTTCTTATTCTTATAGTTTCAGTAACATCTCTTTATTTATTTTTTTAAACATTCTTTTATATATTGTAAAATATATTGTAAAGATTATTTGTACTTCCATCTCAAATTAAATATCCAATTTTAGTAATTAAAAAACATTTATTTTGAGACGAAAAAAGTACTATACTTATTTCAATAACTACATTTATTTTAATAATCATTAAACATTACTATCAATATTAAATATATGCATGAATACTTTCTTTTTCAGCTGATAGCCGTGATTAACAATGTCGAAACAGAATGATCCATGTTGGAAATATGTGACCTTAAAAGATGAAAAGAACACAAATAATACAACATGTATTTATTGTGGGGATGAATTCAGAGGTGGGATACTAAGGGCCAAATATCATATTGTTGGCGGAAATCCCAATGTAAGCGTCTGTGATAGTGTGCATGATCATGTTAAAGAAGAAATTAGAAAATATATGGGGATAAAGCAGAAGGCAAAGGAAAAACGGATTTTTGATAAAGATATTCATCAACAGAGGATAAGAGAAGAAACTATGAGAAGCTATGGGGATGAGCTTGATGGTGAGGAGGATGGCGAAGAACTGAGTCACTCATAACACAATTTAATCTTTGTTTATATGTTGCATGTACACATCTATTTTTTTCTAATATTTATTATTTTTTGTACTATTTTTCCGCCTTGCTCGCCTTTTTGCCGCCTCTCGCCCGCCTCACCTCTCGCCCTTTTCCAGGTACGTATCGCCCGCCTCCCGCCTTTCGCCTTTAACAACTATGGCCGGACCAATCAAGATGCGCCCGGACCAGGCAGACAACCCGGCCGGACCTAAAGTCCTGCTGCGTAATTGATTTCCGTCATCGTCAGAACTTGTTTTTTTCTTTTTCGTTTTGGTTAATTATTTAGGGTCTTTTTGGTAAACTTTTAGGAGTCCTTTTTGAAGTAGGGTTTTATTATTTGTTAGGATATAAATATTATTTTCTTTCTTTGTATTGAACACTTTTTTTATTATTAATTTTAGAGTTTGCTTTTGCAACTTTGTGTGGGTTTAAACCCTAGAAGCCATTGTTGGCTTGTTGAAGGTTAATTCCTTATGTTTTATTCGGGATCTTCCATCACGGTTTGATGCAGCGGAATACAACCAAGATCAACCGTGATGGAAGATCCCGAATAAAACAGAAGGAATTAACTTCAACAAGCCAACAATGGCTTCTAGGGTTTAAACCCACACAAAGTTGCAAAAGCAAACTCTAAAATTAATAATCAAAAACGTGTTCAATACAAAGAAAGAAAAGAGTATTTATATCCTAACAAATAATAAACCCTACTTCAAAAAGGACTCCTAAAAGTTTACCAAAAAGACCCTAAATAATTAACCAAAACGAAAAAAGAAAAAACAAGTTCTGACGATGACGGAAATCAATTACGCAGGACTTTAGGTCCGGCCGGGTTGTCTACCTGGTCCGGGCGCATCTTGATTGGTCCGGCCGGGTAGCACTGCATCAATAGATGGGGCCATCCTGAAGTTGCTCTTCCTATCGCTTTCAGAGGCCACTAGCGAGCGATCACTCAGCAATGAACACTAACTGGTGCGCTTGAAGTGGGGGGGTGTGTGTGTTGTGGGACAACAACGGGAGAGGGCTCGTAGCCACCGTAATTTCAAATTTTGAAACAAATAATAATGCAACGAAATTGCAATTATTTGAAAAAATAGTAGAAAGTTCATTTCATTAAGATGTCATTAACGAGTACATTGCATTAATTGTAAAAAATGCATAAGTACGTTGCATATTTAGGTCATTTAAATATACTACTGAAGGTATGTTTAATAATCAAATTCCATGCATTGAATTTGAACCTGAAAGAAAAATCATGATTACAAGTTTCCGATTCCAAAAACAAAACACAAAATGAGTTACCAATCCCTCGATCCCTGGCGAAGAAAGAAGCATAGGTAGTGATTAAGTGTGACTGTGCGGTAGGTATTCATGTGCTATAACAATGGTAGGTGATGTGCATAGGTAAGTGTGAAGCTGTATTATAATATTATAAGAATAAAAACGGACATTCATTTTAATTTTAAGACAGAAGATGGAATGAGAAAAATGCATTTGAATCCCCTAGGTTCAACGCTGTTGATTTTCTGGAGAGGAGCAGAAACGGGAGAATAGTATTTGCTGGGGACTCCATTGGAAGAAATCAATGGGAATCACTTTTATGCATGCTTTCACAAGGAGTTTCAAACAAGTCCACAATCTATGAAGAACATGGAAGCCCCATAACCAAACACAAAGGCTATCTCTCCATGCAGTTTCAAGAATACAACTTGACTGTCGAGTACTACCGGGTGCCTTTCCTCGTGATCATTGACCGGCCACCAAAAAACGCGTCCAAGGAAGTAAAAAGCGCCATTAGGGTTGACAAGTTGCATTGGTACTCATTGAAATGGGTAGGAGCGGATGTTCTAGTGTTTAGCGCCGGACATTGGTGGAACGAAGAAAAGACGGTAAAGATGTAAGACCAACCTCCATAACCTCCATTTGAGTCTGTTTACAACATACAAAGTCTTCTGATGTACGACTTTTGTGTACCACGATCTGTACCATTCATGACATCAATCATGATATCAGCTCGCCATGATAAGTCACAATCACTGATGATACACAGGAGCGATACAGATGACTCGTACACTGTTTACGGCAGTTGTCTATCCACACAATGATAACTTTTAGTTGTTTTAAATGTTTATTGACAGGGGATGGCGATTCCAGGAAGGAGGGGCGGTGAACATGACGATGAATAGCATGGAAGCATTTGGGAAGTCCCTTCAGACATTAAAGTCATGGGCTGCACAAAATTTAGATCCAAGCAGAACTCGTGTAATCTTTCGAAGCTACTCGCCTGTGCATTACAGGTAATTACAATGCACAGAAAACTGACACTCTGCACTAGACTTTTGTTGGGTTTTTTCTTCTTTTTTTTTTTTTTTTTTTTTTTGTTACGTATTCACATATGCATTACCAGTGAAATCAATATTTCTCATTCTCTACAATTTGGAGATGATAAAGTCTGCTTGATGAAACCCAGCACATGGTGTATTTAGATCGAAATCTGGCTTTGACATTTATCTGATTTGGATCATGAGACGTTATATAGACAATAGGATCCGAAAAAGTCTATTTGTCTAGTAAGGACAGGCTAATCATTGACTTACTAACCCTTAGCAGCACCCATGAAGCTTCTGTAAAACGACAATGATAAACAAGCATAAAAGTACTGCAAATGCATATGCATATGCATATGCTCTCCCTCCAAAAAAAAAAAAAAAAGTCAACGCCTACCAGATGACATATACTATTAGTGTTAGGGAAACTAATTATTGTGTGGACAATTCTTCACCTGAAAAAGGAATCTTAAAACATCCTTGTGCAATGTCATGGTATATTTCTAACTACACAAGTGATGTGATATAACATTGTAGGGACGGGGCATGGAACGAGGGTGGTCATTGTGATGCCAATACAGAACCAGAAACAGACTACACAAAGATGGAATCTGAACCATTGAATAATCAGCTCATTTCCCACGTAGTCAAACAGATGAAAACTGAAAACACAAGTGTTGAGCTCTTAAACATCACGTATCTGACAGAACTTAGGAAAGATGGGCATCCATCAAAATACCGTGAGCCAGGAACTCCACAACCGGCCCCACAAGACTGCAGCCATTGGTGCCTACCTGGTGTCCCCGACACATGGAATCAACTTCTCTATGCACAACTTTTGGCCAACGGTTTCAGAACAAGGTCAAAATAAAAAAAAGACGGTGCAATTTTACTATGTTTCATTAGTAGAATCTGTGGGGTTCGCCTCTGTTGACTCCAGTTCCTTGACCTTTTCGAGCTGTCTCAGAAGATCTAACCTTTCTGGCCCGTAAGTGGATGGTATCTGCACCGTTTAAAAAAAAAAAAAACATCAATATGATAAGCAAGGGTCAGGATCAACTCAGGAATTAGCAAGAGAACGCTGGATCGGGAAATCACCATTGATGGCACGTATCTCTGAATAGCAGCTAGCATAGCTGCATGCCCAACTGCTGTAACCTGCAAGATGTACTCTATCGCTCAGATGAAAGTCAAAAATGGGAAGAATGACACATCCGTTTTTCCTTCCTAGTCTTAACTGTAATAATGAATAATGTTGCAATTGGCCATTTCTATGAAAGTAACATAGTTTTTGTGGTATAGCCGGGGTAAGGATAGCAGGTGGTAATTCTATCAACAACATTCAAGTCTACTCAAATCTCTGTTTTTTGTAAATTTATCCCACCCCACTTAGTAATAGTTTGAGCACTACTATTATATTCACAATGTTCAAAGTATAATTTAAAAGCAAAATAACCATTAATTTTTTCTCTACTTCTCACCTGCGAATCTGTAATTAATATCTCTTTGTTATGACTGGAAGAGGATTCTAAAAGAATACTCCCTCCGTCTCAAAACAAAGTACCCAGTTTGCTATTTTGGGTGATCCATTGCTTTTCTTTCACCGTCAGTTCATCACCTATAATCACCCTCCTAAGCAATTCCGAAGCTGCAGCAACATCAATACCTAGAAGTTGAGTACCTTGCACTACATCCTGTTATTGGAAAAATAAAATGTTGTTCAGGAATCAGCAAACTCTAAAGACACTAGCAAACATAGTGAATTAAAATTTTGGTATGCATTGTGAAACGTGCCTTCTTAAGCTAAGATGTTAGATGAAAAAAATGGAGGAAACAGATGTCACTTACCACTTGATATTGTTGGTAGTGTACAAGAGTATTTCAATGGGTTGAAAATGACCTCAAATTTACTACTCCCTCTGATCCAAAATAAGTGCTACAAATGACTTGGGGCACAATTCAATGAAAGCAATTTGACCTTAATAAATTAAGAAACTAGTGGATAAAAAAGATTTATATGTGGGACCCTAGGAAACTTGTGAGTGTGGGTGGACACAAGTGAGTCTAGCATTCCAGCTCACTTTCCATTGGCGAAGCCAGATAGTTTTTTCGAAAGGGTCGAAATCTCTCAAGGAAAAAAACTTACTCCATATACAAATTTGGCACAAAGGGGTCAAAAAATATCATAGTAATATTTTTACCACAAGTAAAGGGAGTCGAAATTGACAAATATCATATTTTTAGTGGACCTTATAAAATTTTGTAGGTACTAAAATGACATTGTCTAAAACTCAAGGGGATCATGTGACCACCTTTATCTTAATATTCTATAGCATGAACGGAAAGATTAGAAGCACAACACATTCAGTTAAAATCACAAAGCATATCATGGGCAAATTCATCAACATAGAAGTTGTGCAATCATAAGACAGTTCATACATGAATTAAACAACTGATCACAGTTACAAGTATATGAGATACATACCGTGGTGGTTTCTTTAAACTTATCTAAGGATCTCTCAATAATATTCTCCTTCTTCTGAACCTGAACCGACAGAGCTAGATTGCCTTCAGCTTCGTCAGAATAACTGGTAGTGTCATCTCTAATCTTGATTTCCCCCTGCAATACACATATCACATGATATTGACTACATAGAGGCAGTTCCACGTACACAGACAAACTAAAATAAGAGGGGGAACAATCTTGTAAGACCCTTATGCCTGCTTGTATGCTGTTGTTAGAATTGCTTTTTGTGTTTGTTTTGGAATATCATTTACTGGTTTCATACTGTGAATACCCCGTTCCGACGTAGCAACACGCGGGAAGTTTTATGAATAATTATTGTTGTGATTTAATGAAGGGAAAAGATATTCAAAATAGCATTAAATATATGATAGTCGCCATGCCGTTTTATTAGAGCTCAAACATTGAAAAAAAGCTATTTATGTAAATAAGAGGGTACGGGGGTCAAATTACAATAAGAGAAGAATATTCATGTGATCACTCCTATTGCCCGACGGATCGGTCTTTCTATCATGATTAAGGGGTGTTAGTTGTGTGCGGTATTTACGGGAATAGTAAGAATTGGGAGCATGCGTAAGGTGGAGAGGAGAGAAAGAAGTAATTGATGATCACATCCTAGAATGATGATTACACCATCAATATGATCGATGTGTGATCATCACCGTTCATCATTAGAGAATTAATTGATCATGGGAGTATTTACCTAAAAATTAGGGTTTAGAAGTAGTTCCTAGATCATATTGGGGTTTGATGAAACCCTAGATCATCATAGGCTATGAACATGATTATCATAAGATTAAAACCTTAAATCTAGCATTTATATAGAATAAACCCTAGATCTAGCATATCTGAATAAACATGAATACAAGGAGATCAAAACCCTAGATCTAGCATTTATATGAACAAAACCCTAGATCTAGCATGAAAATTATGAAGGACATCATGAATGTATGAATAAACATAATAAAAGCATGCATAAAATAAAGCTAACCTATAAACATGGCAAGAAGATAAATAAAAAGGCTAGGAAACTTACCTTGATTGGCAAGAACTAGGATTGAAGCTTCTTGATGATTCGAAAGAGCTTCGAGGGTGCCGAAAAGGCTTAAACTAAGAGTTTTCGCGTCAGTTTTGACTGCAGAACACATAGAATGAATTGTGTGTCGAAACTGAGAGCTGGAGGCCTCTAATTATAGGGAACCGGACCTGGAAAGAGTGGCCGCACGGCCAAGGGGAGATGTGGCCGCCCGGCCACATCATGGACATGGCGTGGTTATCAAGGATTCGATAAGATCTTCGGTGTTTACTCTCGGGAATTGGTCAATATCCTGATAGAAATCGTTCTGGAGAAGATTTCGTCAATCTGGGACTTTGGAGAACTTCTGGATAAGTCCCTGTCAGGTTTTAATTACCTAAAAGGTCCTTAGAGGTTCCTAAAGGCCTACGAAGTCCTTGTGTGAGTTATTTTTCAGGTCGGGTACTAACACATATTAATAATATTTAAACATAAATACCGGCTTAGATACTGTTTTGGGATACTTTTTGGCCGTGTTAATAAGGATCAACACACCATCGAAAGTGTTCTTTGTTATTGGCCAAATGCAAAAATTTCGAAAAAAAAACACATCTAACTCTAAGCTTTAACACCTTATTTAACATAGATTGGAAGTTTCAAATGAACCTTTCAATCTAGTCACTCATAATCACTTATCTTCATAGATAGAGAAAACGGAATCAATCTCATCAGATTTCCATCTTTCATGTGAATGATTCTTGCTTAATAATTGGGCTCTGTATTTTAAAATTTCAGGAACTCATTAGTCACAGTTCATGAACTCTTTCCCACATAATAGTGGGTCACAGAGTTTTGCTCCTAAGCATAAACCTCCAAACTGGTTACCAGGTGAAAAACTGTGGGGGGGGGGGGGGGGGGATGTGTTTTACGCTAAGTTAGCGTAAAACGTCATTTTCAAAATGGCGCGGTGGAATTTTTGTATAAACGAAAAGTTGTTTTAAAACACGCGGTGGCATTTTTTAAATAACTGACGCTTATCGTAAGTGCCAGTGTTAGTGTTAAAAAGTGTAAGCCATGTACACTGGCACTTATTTACACTACCACTGGCACTTTTGATAAGTATCAGTATCAATGTTTATAAGTGCCAGTGTAATGGCTGGAACTTTTTAACACTAACATTGGCACTTATTAAAAGTGCCAGTGGCAATGTTTATAAACGCCGGTCATTTTGACTGGCACTTTGTAATATTAACACTGACATTTACGATGATTGCCAGTTATTTACGAAAATGCCACCGCTTGTCTATGATGCTCGGACTCGGGTACGAGTGTCCGACACAGGTACGGATCCGCGTGTCGGATCTTGGAAATCACAAAAACAAGGATTCGGGGACACGTTTAAGAAGGATCCGGAATTAGGATTTGGACTCGGCATATTTTAAAAGATGATTTTCTATTTACTTGTACTTTAATAAAGTATACTAATTTTTTATTCAAAATAAACTATTTTCGGGATTAAAAAAAAAATGCATTACCATGAAAACTGCAATTTATTTTCTTAATATTAAGCATAGTATTAATTAAACTTTAACAATATTATTTTTTTATAAGAAGATCTACATATCCCTCATTTGAAACTGGATTGGGTTTTAAATACGGTAAGAAAATGAGCTGTATTCAACTGATTGTCAGTCAATATAATTAAAAAATATATATATTTTCCAAAAGTTATGAAACCTTCCAATTTCTAAATTTTCCTTCTCGGTCAAAAGAAAAAATTTGTCCTTTCATATTCTCCCTCTCTCTCCTTCCGTCCATGCCGCCCCTTCATTTTCTCTCTCTCTTTTTACCTTTCTCTCCCCCCTCAGTCACGGGATGCCTCTTGGGTCTTTTCTCCATTTACCCTTTGATTTCAGCCAGAACCACCGATCGTCAACCGACACCACCAATACAGACTCCGGCGACCATCACTAACCGACGGCGGCCAACTCCAGAATTCTGGATCTACGACCATGAAGCCGCGGAGTCTTGTTTCCCCTAGCCACGTCCGACACGTATCCCCTGTCCGCACCCAGGTCGTATCGCTTCGACCCTGGTACGGCGCCCTAATATGGCGAGTCCGAGCATCACAACCGCTTGTTTTTAAAAATAAGCGCCAGCATCTTTGCAAAAACACGTTTCTCCTATCCTTAGAGTAAAACACGTTTTTCATAAGACCTACTCGGTTACGAGATGTCCATATCATCTCACACCAAGTAATATGTGCACATCTCACACCAAAGTAATATGTGCGCATAAACTTTTATTTATCTATCAAATTGGCATGATTATGCTCTCTATCTCTCTCTTTCTCTCTCTACTTACCGAAGTCTCTGCTGACATTGCAATTTTGACTAAATACTCCCCCGTCCCATAATAAATTTCGCATTTGACTTGGCAAGTTTTTCAAGAATCTACTATATTTGTTTGCAGATTGCGTGTATAATGGTAAAATTGCACTTAATACTATTTCTTTACGTAGAAACATAACATTTATTTTGGGACGGAACAAAAAGAAATTGTGACATTCATTATGGGATGGAGGGGGCATTAAAAAGCGTAGATACTCTCTTAATAACAAATTCCAACAGGCTTTAAAGCATTCCTATTTCCTCCTGCATGTTATTCCAACAGGCTTTAAAGCATTCCTATTTCCTCCAGCACTTATCCTCGTTGTCGCATAGAATCCATTAAAATTCTCATGTGCATGCCTATATGTTTCCACTTAACAACTTCCCAAAATGGTTTAGGGAGTGTTTGTAACAACATCAAGCACACGGTAGTAAAAAGTGCTTAATGCCACCAAACACACCCTTACTCCATTTTTCATACATCGTAATTTGCGTCAGTTTTGCACTTTTACCCTTGTGCTAAAAAATTATTACAAAAACGTCGTACTTCAATTTCTCTTTCTATTCAGGTACCAAAAGTTAACACTACTAACATTTCATAACGGCATAGCTAACATGGCATGCCAAATCAGTATTATTGATGATATGGCAGCCACATCAACTTAATTGATGGTTGATGTATCAATCATACTGATGTAGCATACCAAGTTGGCTTCAAAATGATGATGTGGCATGCCAAACCAGCTCTGTTGCAAAAACATAATCTGTTAACTTTTGATGTCGGGATAGAATGATAAAATAATGTATAATGGTTAGTGAAATCGACCCAAAGTACGATGGATGAAAACGAAGTTAGCCCTTTCTCGAAATATATTTTTATATTTCATCTTTTTAGTTTAAATTGCTGCCAAGTAGAGTGGAATAAACCTCAAATAAACCTCATGTAAAGTTGGATAGAAAGATAAAATAAAGTACAATGGTGCTTGACACAATCCGTCCGAATCTCACAAGGTTAATCGTCCATCCTGTTTCTCATGGTGTGTCTACTTTATATGTTAGTGGTTTTACTTGATTTTTGGGACTGGGGGCGGGGTCGAGAAAGCTTATTTGATGCCTGAAGGATCGAACAATTAAAGTTGCTTCATGGAGTTTTTAGGATAGCTTGTAGTTTACGGTCATCTTGTTCGGATTTTGAATTCTTTGGGTGGCCACCACTTGCATCCATCAGCAATCAGTCGTTAATTAGAAATTGTCACGCATCCATTTTAGAGTTCTATATTTAAATCAGAGAATTGTATTCTTGATTTGGCATTGGTCTTCTGCAATCAAACTATGGGTGCTTTGAGGAATCTTAATAACTTGGCATTGCAGAAACAGTTGGAAGTTGCGTTCGCAGAACCGTAGCAGCATGTCTGGCGGCTCTGGTCGGACTTTGAACTCAGATACTGAGGAACTGTTTCAATGTCTTGGGAATAATACTAATCTCGTTAAGAGCATAAATGAGGTGCTTCTGCCTGGTAAGTAATTCCAGTGTGAGTTCTTACTAGTGGGTGGGGGAAGTTGAGGCTTGGGGCTCTTTTCTCTATTCAGTGGGGTCCATTATCTATGTATGTTGGGAGTTTGGTATTGTGGGGCATAATTTAAATTATTAATTAACAATATTTAGCATCACCTACCCAAAAAAGAAAGGAAGGAACTACAAGCATTGATGAAAATGCTAGCAACCATTATTCCCAAAACACACATTAGAGATGAAAGAAAGTATAACAGAGTTGGGATGTAAGGAAACCTCTTCATTGTCAGATCTTCTAGCACCCTTTTGAACACGGTTTTCAAGTTCCATCAGTTCATTTCTTAATTGCTCAAAACGCTGAAACTCGTTTGCTTCTGAATCTGGTACACTCATACTAACACTAGCCTGGTCAAGAGGTTCTCCATCCTGCATATAAAGAACGACTATTGTTAACTGTTAAAGTGATCAAAATTTAGCTTCTAAGAGGCTCAAGCTATTTTGGACACGTTCATCATGGGAAGTAAGCCCACAATCACCAAGTATGACACTGAAGAAAAGAAATCACTTGAATTGTTCATAAATGACCCCCAAAAACTCTGAGCCACTTACAAGAACAGCAGAAACTTTTGGAAATAACTGGGGAAAGAAGAAAAAAATAGATTCGCGGGAGCAAGTTGTTCACATGGTAGGCATCACTTGTGCATATGCCAGTATTTTGTATGTATTAATCAACATAAAACTTAAGTAATGTTATGAGGAAGAGAGAGAGAGGACTGGAGAGAGCAATATGTTATTAGGTGAGCAATTACTCTCTCTTCTAGTTCATATAGCAAAAAACATATATAGGCTGACTTAAATTCTGAAACCGAAAAAAATCCAATCCTCCTAACACTCATCTTCTAGCTGGAACACAGATTTCAAGATGGGCCAATCATGCCCAGCTTCTTAAATCAAATCTCACAAGAGTCGCAAGTAAACTAACAAGAATCTAGCTTGAAGCGGTCAGGAAAAAAAAAAAAAAAAATCCAACCGAAAAACAACTCATTCTCCACTTCAGACCGGAAGAACACCATCTACTCTGTATGTATTATCCATCTTCCACATCATAAATCACAAACTTGTGCCTACTAATCTGACCATCCTGTCAAAGCCCATCCAATCGACCAAACAAAATAGCGAAACTAACTGAAAAACTAGTCCAATCAGTACTTTAAGTTGACCAGGCAGTCAATTACATCTTCTAAATGAACCAGACTGTTAATTACACCAGTTAAATTACCAACTGTTAATTGAAACCTTCCTGATTAACTGAAATGTTAATCAAAGCCTCTGATTTGTCAATTGGAGCACCGATGTTCCAAAATGCAAAAAGACCCCCCAGATCCGATGACTGTTTATCTGTGCCTCTAAATTGACCAACCTGCCAAGTAGAGGATCAACTTCCAAAGCTGATAGAACACACCATATTTCCAACCAATCCAATTAACAAATTAAAGCAGCAGTTACAAAACTCAAACACATGTCACCCCATTTCTTCATTTTTGTCTGTGTCAATATATGTGTGGATACGAGTAAGCAAGGGTGTCGCAGATATACACAACATAGAGCTATTAAAATGCTAACAATACTCCTGACCAGCTCCAAGTAGGCAAGTCCATGAAACATGACACAGACAAATGCCTTGAAAGTCGAACTTCATGTCAGATTATCTATAAACAAACTCTATGAACACATTGAATTACAGTAATTCATATAGACCAAAAGAATCATCGAAAGGCATACTCTTCTATATGCAGCTGACCTTGGACCCGATTTCATGCTTGAACCACGTGCAAAAAAGTTCCAGAAGAAGAGTGGATTACTGACAAGTCAAGAAAAAATAATCACATTAATAAAGTGAATCCAGGTCCGCAATTAATGTGCTGGTATATTGTTATAGCTCATTATCATCTGAACAAGTCTCGTTACCTGCCATACCTCTTTGCATCTGTATCGGAGCCCTTCTGATCCTTGCCTCTAGGATATTGCTCCTGCGTACCAACAGAAGACATGGAAAGAAGACAATCATCACCCTAGTCCCGCATTAAGCAATACTCCCTCCGTTCCTAATTATAAGTCCCTTTAGGTTTCTTCACACATTAAGACAAGTATAATTGTTTAATTTTTTTAGCTGGCTAATTATTGTTATTAAAGTTTTTAGGTTAAATTGTGACTCTTGAATTAACCTTTTGCCTAAACTTTTACCAGATAATTAATGAATTTACATGAATGGAATAATTAATCAACATAAAAATAATTCCGTATGAGAAAAATAATACCCCAGTAACAGCCATTAAATATGTTCATAAGGTATTGGGAAGCATCTTCAGTTATTTAAGTAAACCCAAATATAATTCTTCCAATTTCAAATGGAAGCCAAACGGTGGAAGGTTAATTGGACAAAGTGAGGGTGAAAGGATAGTGACTGCAGGAAATCCTCCAGCTACTATTTATGGAAGTGATTATATAACATGATTAATGACCTAGGAGAGTAGCAAAGGAGAACCACAATCAAATACTCCTGAAAGTCGTAAGTTGCTACCTCTAGAAACATCGATTGTACAACCCCATAAAGAACAAGAACTCCTAGTTCTTTAGCCAGAAAATTGGTGTACAAGCCATAGCTGGAGCAGTCTTAAGTATTCAAATATTCTATTTTACTACTCTCACTAATGGAACTTGCTCAGACCAAAACCACTCATAAACCTCGGGTTGCTTGGCTGATATTTCATCTCTGATTATACTTTCCAGGGGAGCAGATTGCCGCAGTAGACTACATCAATGTATAGTTAGATCAAACAAAAGCTCATTTGAATTGTAAAGCAAAAATCAAACTGCAAAACAGTAGTCTCGATTAAATAGTCAAGATCAACTACCACACTAGTAAAGTGCAGATGCTTTATATATACAGAATGCAAAAAAATAAACAACAAAAAAGAAGAAACAGAAAATGATAACAATTTCTTATTGCAAACCTCATATACCCCACATAGCTCAGGGGCGTCAAAGTGATACATATGATTAAACTCAAATACAAGTTTAGGACCCAATCAAATAGAGCCCATGTTCCAATTGCTTGGGGTAGGCTAAATCAATCCAGTTTCAACATTTGGGTCAGTCAAATCAAATGTAAATGCAACAGATAAACTGAATTACGATAGAACAAGAGGGTGAAAACCCAACTTCAAATAATTGTTAGACACCAAAAACTAAGTCAATGAGAGTGGACAAAACCGCACACAGGTGTAATTAATTCCAATGAAGTAGAGAACTACATGAAGACAGGACCTGGAAGAACCATGCCTGATGAGCTATTTACAGGAAATACTCCTCTATCCCATGATAAACTTCCTAATCTGTGTT
Source organism: Campanula takesimana (assembly GCA_026119855.1). Taxonomy (NCBI): domain Eukaryota; kingdom Viridiplantae; phylum Streptophyta; class Magnoliopsida; order Asterales; family Campanulaceae; genus Campanula; species Campanula takesimana. The sequence goes on from JAOWBW010000550.1 coordinate 114,098, forward strand.
GACACGATCAAGATTTAGTTTACTTCCTCATTTATCCTCTTAGATTAATAATTAACAGTTTTCAATTAATTTGAACATTGTAGAGTTCCAATTTTGCTCCTACGCCACCAGCATTAATTTTAACTTACAGTAAAAGACCCTTTGTATCTTCAACATCATAACTTTCCTCTACAAAAGCATTGGAGGCAGATGATAGGTTGTAGGAGTATACCGAATCTTCCAATACAAATTTCTTTATTTTTCAACGACACTCAAATTTTCTATTGATAGAAAATGAGAACTGTATCAGAAGATAAAAGAATACATTGAAACAAAGAAAGCCAAATAGACTTCCTAGCACTCTCGCCGCAAGGGTTGGGGGGAAACTTGTGCAGGCGAGCAAGTAGACTAAAGAAAACTGCCTATTCTTATCTCATGCCTATCACGTCTGACTTGCAATGGGTGGTAGTGGTTCACTTGTCAGCCCACACGCACATATACGTATATGTTTATATATAAGCCAACCACCTTACCCACTAACCTATTTAAGTTAATGGGTGCACAACCTATGCTTGTGTCCACCACTGCATAGACATATGAGCAATGCTAGGGGAACAAAATAAGGTCACAAAATCTTGCACACAACATGAGGTGGCGATATTTTATTGGTTGCATCGATAATGGACCCGCCGCACTCTAATTAAAAACACCAATAAAATCATCACCCCTAGGATTTTGTGAACAAGATTTTGTGACTTTTTTGTGCCCACAGTATTATTCTATACATATATACGTGTACACACACATATACACAATATACATAACTATACACACACACACACACACAACACACACACACACATATATATATATATATAGGGTCTTGCTTCAATGAGAACCTTTTAAAATGAGAACCATGAGAACCAAGCATAACCCTTGGATTAGATACAAAATCAAGGGTCCAGATTATAGATACAGTAGACACACTTGTATACAATTGGATACAGTACCTAAATTTTGAATCTTGCACTTGGATACAGTAGCTAAATAACTACTGTATCCAAGTGTATTTTGATAATTAGCTACTGTATCCAAGTGCATCCACTGTATCTATAATCTAGACCCTTGATTTTCTATTTAATCCAGTGGTTATGCTTGGTTCTCACGGGTCTCATTTTATTTTGGTTCTCATTTGAGCACCTACCTACCTATATATATAGGAAGGTGCTCAAATGAGAACCTAAATATCGTGAGAACCGTGAGAACTTAATGTATCAAATGATGTATCCAAGTGCACATTAGATACATTAGTTTTTACCTAATGTATCCAAGTAATGTACCAATGATGTATCCAAGTCAAGTAATGTATCCAAAGATGTATCCAAGTGAACCATTGGATACATTAGTTTTTTACCTAATGTATCCAAGTTCTCACGGTTCTCATGATATTTAGGTTCTCACGATATTTAGGTTCTCACAGGAGCATGACCCTATATATATATATGTCTCTGTGTGTGTGTGTGTGTGTATTATAGTTAAAGGTGGATGAAAAGGACATGTAACCTTGCACCAATCCGATTATGCCTTCAAGTCAACAAAAATGGGGGTCTACAAATGGGATAAGGCGATATCATCAACAAGATAATAATTTCAATAATAACTGTCCCTTGCCGGATTTTAAACCCCAAACTCCAATAATTGCCAAATTAAGATTGGCTAAAATTCATACATAAAGACATGGAGGATAAGCGATTATACGAAGAGCTGGTCAAAGAGAGAGAAGAAGATAATTACTTGTACATGACTCGATGTGATTTTGATTTTGGTTCATCCGGCCTACACCGATTAAAAGGATAAAAGGCTTTGTTGTTGTTGTTGTGCGTATATATATATATAAATAATTAAATATACACACTCCCTTTGTCATGCTAAAAGATGCACTTTTGTTTTAGGCACAAAGATTAAGAAAATATGTAAGTGAAGTAAGTGTTGTGAGTATGAAAAGTGAAGTAGGAGAGAGAAGGTAGTGTAGGGAATAATAAGTGGATAATTGTTGTGAGTATGCAAGTGGGTCCCATTGAAAAAAGAAATAATTAATGTTTCCATTTTGAAAAGTGCATTTTTTAGTGGAACACCCTTTTAGGTAAAGAGCGCAGCTCTTAGTGGGACGGAGGGAGTGTGTGATATTATATATATATATATATATATATATATATATATATATGTGGAATTTTATTATTTCTCTGTCATTTTTATTTTTCTTTGTCTCAAAAAAAATCCATGAAAACGACATACCCAGATAGGGATGGCAATTCATCCGGACCCGATCCGAACCCGAGGTGTTTCGGCCCGATACGGGTCGGGTTTGGTAGACAATTTTATAAACCCGTCGGGTCCGGGTTCGGTATTTCATCGAAACCCGACCCGACCCGCATCATGTTATCTGCTAGAGAAATCGTATATATATATATATATATTTGCGAAAGGGCCTTTCATCATTTGCCTTATAGTCCCTGCATCCTTTGCCAATTAGTCCTTTTCTTTTACTTTCTAGTCCTTTTATCTTTTGTTAATTACATTTTCTACCACTAGTAGATATTAACATTTAGGTTTTTTTTTTTGACACACCCTCACTTTAAACCCGCCTCTTCTTCAGCTCTCTCTCACACACAAGAGACTTCATTCTCTTTCTCTCTCTCACAATCACACCCACCTAAGATTTAGAGATTTAGGGTTATGGCTAGGCTGCTTCGCTAGTGACGGTGGTGAGTCGAGCGAAGTCATTAAGCGCCGCTGCCGTCGCGTAGAGAGAGAGAGAGAGAGCGAGCGAGGGAATATAGCGACTCCTATTCTCCGACTCTCCCGTGCATCTGCCATCCTCCGTCTTCTGTCCGCCTTCCGTCGTCGGCCATCTACCCTTGATGCAAGTTAATTGAACTTTCTCTGAGTATGCTAAATCTAAAATCTGAGTAGTCTCTATTTGTGAAAAGGGTTTCAGTTATTTTCAATAATATGGATTTCAATTAAAAGGGTGTCCTTTGTTCATATTTTTATGTAATTCCAAATCTTGGTTGTTGATGCATAGCACTTTTGTTCCCACACTTCTTCCTTTTGATGCCCAGAACAGATTGTGATGTTTGCAGCCGGGCGGGTTCGGGCCGGTGACGGGTTCGACAACTGTCGGGTCGGGCCGGGTCCGGTAGGGGCGATGCATTACCCGTGTCGGGTCCGGGTTTGGGGCAAACCCGGCCCGTGCCCGACCCGTTGCCATCCCTATACCCAGACTCTTTCCTTTAGGTCTGATACACACACACATAGATATATATACTCCCTCCGTCCCACCTCACTTGAGACCTAAGAGGTGGGCACAATAACTAAGGAAAAAGAATAAAATAAAGAAAATGTGTGGTAGAAAATGAAGAGAGAGAATGAGTGGGGTTAATAGTAGGTTGGTTGAATGAATTGTGTGGTGGAAAATGAAGAGAGAGAATGAGTGGGTGAGTTAGATTGAATATAAAAATTATAAAAAGAATGCCATTTTGGGGAGTCTCAAGTGAAGTGGGACGGACCGAAATGGAAATAAGTCTCAAGTGAGGTGGGACGGAGGGAGTATGTTCCAGAATTAAGTAAGTTACCTGCTGAGCTGCACAAACAACAAATAAAAGGTTGCTAAATGAAAAATCAAAATACGATCTAAATCATGACTTTTTTCTGTTGCGCAATTGACAAATGTACATCTACTCTTGATCTCTTAGTTATAAAGGTTTAGAAAGCATACCTTCTCTGCACAAATACATTGATATCTCTGTCTCTTCCATCTCCACGGGATGAAATCTCACTAGCAGCTTGCAGTACAGAATATACCGCCGCCTGAAGCATTACACGATCTTAGCCAACTCAGACAAGGCTAATAAAAAACGTGAATGAAAAAATTCAGATAACTTAATACCCCACACATATGAAGCAAGTACTCACAAACAAGAGCCTTCTTGTACAGATATGACAATAGTAGACAAAAAAGAGAGACACACCCGTATTTTCACCTAACTATTGAGTAAAAAGTAAAAAAGGAGTTGCATAAATGATTCTTGATGTTTATACAGAACACGAAGATGGTCGTGGAAGATGCTGAAGAAAATATTCAACTAAAGAGACAACAATGAATTGCTCCTAACAAAACTGATAAGTAAAGGTTGCTTTGCTTTCTATTTATTTTATTTTTTTATTTTATTTTTGATAACTAGGTTATGGAGAACCCTAACAAGCACGGTTTTATCTGCTTCGGATTCAGGAGATTTGATCCTGTAATAATTTATTTCAATTAGTAGCATGTTACCAGCAAGAAGACAACGAGAAGGTAATGAATCGCCAAGAGATAGGAAAAATATGCAGTCTTAAAGTGAAACATTTTTATTATTACGAGTATTATTTTTGATAAAGGAAGAAATGTTTAGATAGAGAGAAGAAAATACAAAAATAGCGGACAAGCCATCAGAAAAAGCACAACAAAGGTAAATGGAAATAGGAAAACACAAGAAAATAATGAAGAAAGCCCCTTCAAACTCGTCAGACATCAGTAATTTGCGCCGCTGGAAAGTACCTAATGCTGATGCTCATAGAGAAGTATAAAATAACATTCACTTTCACAGAGAAAGCCAGCACATGTTCAAAAGACACGAGAAATTATCTCAGTCCATAACGTATTAAAGAACTGCAGAGGATATGTGCATACTTCCTCCGCCAAAAAACCCAAAAAAATCAGACCGTAAACAAGGTCTCCAGTGAATCAGGACAGAAACACTTCTCACAATCTTGAACATAGAGCACCACAAGTTCCAAGCAACCGGACACCATAAGATGAGATGCTCATGGATCTGTTTATGCCCATATTGGACCTTCGCCTTTATCGAATATATCCATTGAGTCCGTATTAATATTCCCATAACTCCATATGTGCCAAGATAAAGTATCTTGTTTATGACGTTTTGCTTAAGTAAGATAATATAATGTATATCATGTTATTCCAGTGGCGTATCTAGGTTTTACAGTGAGGGGGGTCAAAAAAATTATATAAAAAGGATAAAAAAAAAAATACACTATTAAAAATAACAATAAAAAACTCACATATAATGCCTTTTTTTCACATGAATTCAAATTTTGATGTTATAATAAGAAAAGTGATACACAAGTGGTTTCCTATTCTTCATCTTTTTAAAATACTCCATAATTTCTTCATTTTCAAACTTCGAGGAGGACCCATTTTCTGTAGAAAACAAGCAATCTATGGCTGATTTTATATCCAACAAGACTTATCATTTAATCTAATTAACACAAACACAAATTCAAACTAAATTCGAGAACTAAAATGAAGTTAACCCATTTTCAGAGACAGAGAGAGAAATAGTTCAAACAGTGAATGTGTCACTTTTTGTTTTTAAGAGTATTTTATTTTCTCCTTCTTTTGAAGACTGTGAAATTGTAGAGGCTAACTTCACCATTAGAAAAAAAAATACAAAATGTAAACTCCCAAGTCCCACTTACAGAAATCACACAAACAAAGGAATCCCAAAATTGCAGAAATCACACACAAACACCGACTGAAAATCGACCCTTAGACTGACAAAAATCAAGGAATCATGACATTCTAGATGATAGAGGAATCATATATTCATATAGTCATCACACAACTAAATTAGTATATTTCGAAATCAATGAGATTAAAAGAAAAACGAATTTCCGATTAGGGTTAAACAAGAGAACTCTAATTTTTGGGGGAAATTTAGGGATTTAGGATTTGAGATTAGAGATAGATGAGAGAATTAGTACCTGTTAAACAGGCGAATGTTTTCTTAACGAATTTCCGATTAGGGTTCTCCGGCCTTCGTGATTCCGCCGCTGGAAGCCAGTCGCCGACACCGTCTCTCCTACCCTCGTCAATCGCTCTCGACTCAAAGGAATTGATATTCTTTCTTGCCAACGGCAAACTAATCAAATAAGTCAAGGTGTATTATGTAAATTGAGTTTATATATGTAAGGGTTGGTGTGAATTTTGAGGGGGTTAATTGAATTTTTTAGGGGGTTAATTGATTTTTTTAGGGGGGTTAAAATGATAATCTGAAACTTTTGAAAGGCTCAAAGTGGTATAAATGGGAAACTAGGGGGGTCAAATGACCCCTCCTCATGTACGTGCGTCCGCCCCTGTGTTATTCAATCCATCACTTAGTGATGCAACCAGATACAAAAGTAAAAATATTAGATTCATCAACTTAAACCAGCAGTTTGAAGTTTATCCACTGAGTCCTAAAATCATCTCCTTCTGTGTGTTCACTTCTGAGGAAACAACGATTTCTTGGTGAGGATGGGGTTTCCTTATGGGTTATTTCTGTAATAACCGGTTAATTTTTTTTTTATTTATTTTATTTTCGGTTTACAAAGTTAATTAATCAATAATTAGAGTTATAAAGTGATTGAAAGAAGTGGGCCCAAAGAATTTGGATTGGCCCGAAATTGTATGAGTAAACCCAACCCAATTAAGAATCAATCAATCCAAGTATAAATTAATGAGTTAGTCAAATTAGGAATTCTTATTATCATAAACTCAAAAAAAAAAAAAAAAGGGGAAAACAAAACCCTAGTTCTACCTATAGCCGCCGGCCGCCGAGCACTAGGAGGAGGGAGAAGAAATTTTCCGGCCATTGTTTTGGAGATACAATCCGATCATTCTCAAGGTAACGCTAAATCCTACTCTCCAAAATTTGTTTCGTTGAATTTGGATTAGTAAATCATAAGTTATGCATGAATTGAGAATATAAATATTAGGGTTTTGCATGCTAGTGATTAATGATAAATTTCAAAAGGTTAATGAAATTGAATTAAAGTTTATGAAAAAGACTATAGTAATCTTGATACTAGTTTATTTTTAAGATTGATTTTATAATCTTGAATTGAATTGATTTATATATATGCAATGCTTGGGAATTGAACATATAAATCATGGAGGTTGAATTGGGTTTATCAAAGAAGAAAAAAATATGGATTTCCCCCTTGAACATGTTTCGGCCGAATGGCCCTAAGACATGGAAAATGAATTTGTTGATTTAATTAATCCTCGTTAAGTGTATTGTAAATAATATTGATGTTTGGGAATTTAGAAAAAATTTAAAGAATTAGAAAATTGATCGGATCAATGGATTTTGGATCATACAAGTTTCGGCCATGATGAGGAATTATGGGTGTTGATTCTTGATTGAAGATGTTAAGAATTGGGACGGAAAGTTAGGGTTTTCGTTAAGTTTCTAATGGAAAGAAAACAAAAATCGTTAAAAGGATTGTTAACAAGTTAGAAAACTACTTGAGGAAATAGAATAAACACTTGGAAGACCTTGAAGGTTAAAAAGATAACGAGGAAGGAAAAGATTAGAAGTTTCAGTTAGTTTCCTAACGGAAAAGGACTAAACTGAAAAGAATTAAAGTTAAAAGAAATAAAAGGAAACCTTGAAGATAGAGGGGCCTAAGTGATTAAAAAGAGAAACTTAGGGGACCTTATGAACAAAACCAAAGTCCAAGGACCTTTCTGTAATTAAAGGAAAGTCGAAGGACTGAATTGTAATTAATCCAAAGTGAAGGACCAATTTACAATTAAACTAAGTTGAAGGACTAAATTACAATTCATCCAAAGTTGAAGGACTAAATTGTAATTGAACTAAAGTTGAAGGACTAAATTGCAATTAATCCAAAGTTGAAGGACCAATTTGCAATTAACCCAAAGTTGAGGGACCAAATTGTAATTAACCCAAAGTCAGAGGACTTAATTGCAATTATATCAAAGTTAAAGGACTGACTCGTAAATCAAAGTCAGAAACTTAAACGTAAGAAAAGAAGTAATGAAGTAAAGAAGTTAAACCGCATCTCTCAGTTAACTAAGTAGAAATAGTTAACAATGTAGAGAGTACTAAAGTAAATTACTCCGTGCCTTGTAGATTTGCACAGAGAGGAGATTGCGAGGAAAGCAATTCAGGTAAGGGATTACGTTCCTTACAGTATTTGAACTCCTGTTTATTGAAATTCTGTATCTTTCTAAAGTTAGCTATCAGTATGGCATGATAGTATTTGAATGAACTCTGCGTTATTGAACGTTCCTTGAAAGAATCTATACTTAGTGATGTCCCCATCGATCTACTAAGTATCGAAGTTTGAAACTTGTATCACATACTTGTACCATGGTATGTTCTAATTTTAACTTGTAAGTTAATCGCTTACTCGTTAAGGCATTTAATTTTAACTTGTAAGTTAATCGCTTACTCGTTAAGGCATTTAATTTTAACTTGTAAGTTAATCGCTTACTCGTTAAGGCATTTAATTTTAACTTGTAAGTTAATCGCTTACTCGTTAAGGCATTTAATTTTAACTTGTAAGTTAATCGCTTACTCGTTAAGGCATCCAATGTCCAGTTAGAAAAGACATTGAAGGACAGTCCAGTTAGAAAAGACTCGTCCTTAAACTAGGGATTGCATGAGTGATCACATGCCTTCTCTCAGGAATTGTCTGATTACAAGGATGATTCTAGACCCCGAGCATATGTGTGTGGATACCATATATGTTACGACCCACACTATTGGCTGAAGAAGCTAGGTGTACCAATTGTACCTTTGGCATTGAGGTTATAATGTACGTTACCAAGGAATTGACGGAAACTTGAATAAATCCCTTTGGATTGTAGTGCCATAATCCTTTGAAAGTGAAATCTTAAAAGTAATAAGACTGTATTGTTCTGCAGCCTTGAATCCAAAAGTAACTGAACCTATCTTTGAAAAGTTATTCTAAGTATTCGTTCTGGTCGTCTCTCCTTAGTAACCGGAGAGGCCACGTATGAACTTACTGAGCATTCGTTCGCTCATCCCTTCTCTATAAATTTTGTTTCAGGATTTAAGTAGAAGGACAAGACAAGGAAAGCAGCCGTAGGAAGACGGTGAACTGAAGATTCTTAATTTAGTAGTTTAAGTACGGTTATTTAATTTGATGTAAGTCGAAGTACATTGATGGTTAGGGTTGTTACCTACCAAGACAAGTTTAAGTTACGCTTCCGCTATTGTTTTGAATTTATGGTTAATTAAGGGGCTGTTGTGAACCCTAAATTGAAGTATTTATTATTGTTATTTATGGATATTTAATGCCATTAAATGCTCAGATATTATAAGAAAATTCGGGGTGTTACAATTTCATTCTGCCTGGATGCCGCCTGACTTTCCTTATTCACGCTTGTTTAGATCTCATCCATTCATGACGCCCCTATCTCTAACTTTCTTGCAAATAAAGGATAGCTAATTCTAGAGAGCCATAAGGGTTTCTTGTAATTTTAAGAAAACCGAGGCAGAGGAACTTAACTTTTCACTTTTACATTTCCTACTGTTCCACCGACCTTCCTAATCGCGTTCATGGTACCGCGAATCGGAGCCCTATTCATGTCAGTGATGGCATCTCCAATCATGTTTCTTAATATTGTTTTGTTGTATTTTCTATTAATGAAAAGAGAATGTTATCAGATCAAGATGAACGTCGAAATATCGGAGAAACTCATGTGTAATGAAATGTTCCTAAATCAGCAAAGCTAATAGGCGCTGCTGTCCAGTCCCTATACAAGATTTTCTTTTATTTTATAATGTCTGGCAAAACCTTTATTAGATCAAAGTAAGACAACAAAAAGAGTGAACAACCATCCACCAATAAAAGGGAAACAGTGGAAGGCTAAAAGATGAGAAGAAAATGAATGCCAACAGCTTACAAGACCTTCCTTCCAAAACATTCAAAACAAGGACTGGTCAAAAGCACTGAAAGCTCAAACTAAAAGGTAAGCGAATAAGATCATTCGCTCCTGCAAAAGGCAAAATAGTAAGAGTGTTATGTCAAAAACTACAAGCATTCCTCTAAGTAAAGATGCACCATAAGTTACATAACATACCAAAAACGGCACATTGTCACAAAATTATGCACCCTTGCTGCATCAATACCCCCTCTCTAATCATGAATAGGGCCTCCAACAATCATGACATACCCAGGTCTCACTAAATATGTCGACGAAAGAGCAATGCTTCCTTTAGGCTGGGAAATTGAATAAAGAGCGGTCCATGGGTCTAGTTACGAGTTCAGTGCTTCACATAATTATCAGATAAACGGGGACACATTGGGTCTCAGCCTCTGCCACCAAATATAGGTATTTTAACAGTTGAGAACCCCAGATCAGGCAAACATATTTAGGTTAGGGGACCTCGGATCCCCAAATTACGTGGCCACTGGAAACGCGCAAGGAAACGGGATCTAATAAAATTTTGGCAAGGAGTTAACCGAAAAAAGACCACTAGGGTACAGATCCAAGATCTACAATCGAGCTGATGACCTCACTATTGGACATATCAAAGAAGATTAAGCTGTCTCATGAGATTCTATGCATCTCTGTATTATTGATAAACAAAATGAAATTCCAGATATATAGAAGAATTACGACATACAAAAGTTTGAGCAAACAAGGACATGAAAAGCTGAGAGGAGATTTCCGAAACCAATAATCCTCAAAAATATCAAATTGTTCCCGCTCCCATTAACATACTCACTCGAGGCTGGAAAGGAAGCATGATAGTGGACTTCCTAGAGCTGCATAGATGAAATAGATAAGGAAGCATAGACAACCTAGGGGCAAGATGGGATCCGATGCCCGAATATCTGAAATAATAATAATAATAATATTATTCCAAAGCCCACTCCTTAAAGCTCAGGACCCTGATACACTTACTTAGACCACTACTTACCCTCGCCTCTATTAGAGTTTAGATAAAAATAATCCAGGGATTAGTACTTGACGTACCTCCCAAATGATACAGAGTACAATAGTCCCACGCATTAAAAAGATAATGGATCACCCATGCATATGAAATTGCGACCCTAAAATGCATACAAGAATTCTGAGGGGCAAATACCATTCTCATGCTAGTCTCACTACGACTTGTTAAACTAAAGCCCACTCTACCACAGAATTAGGACCCCGTCATCAGATGTACTCCCTCCGTCCCACACCAATGGGCACTTTTGGTCAAACCTACTAGAACTTTGACTACATTTTATGCTAAATAATTTATTTCCATAAAAATTTAAAATTAGTTATTATAATGTTTCTATTACTAATTTAGTAACTTTTTTTAAATTTTATGTAGATTAATAATTTAGCATAAAATGTTAGTCAAAATTCAAGTTCGTTTGACCAAAAGTGCCCATTGGTATGGGACAGGTGGAGTAGTCCTTAACGACTGAAACCAAACCATCCTCCCCCATTGTAACACAACCAATTATCGAAAATAGTACCTAGCTCTCACAGATATTTGTAGATAGTAGAGACTGAATGAATAACTTTCTTTTGTCACTTTTATGTTCTCTTCCACTCAGATTCATTTTATGTGAAAAACAAAAGACCACCACAGCATCAATTTGCATGAACAATTCTTTAGGAGTAAACTATGATGCCAGAAATAGCAATCATGTAGCAATAAAGTAGAATGGCTTGTCAACAACAAAGGTTAGGTGTATCTGTAGTTAAGAAATTAGAACAAGACCTATATATTCAAAATAAGATTGTTTTATGAAATTTATTAGAGTAACTGAAGTGCAAGAAGTCCTCTGAAACGAGATTCTTGTTAGGAAATTGTAACAATAAATGGTGGTTTTCTTGAAATTAACGAAATGACAAATATCATAAATGAACCAAAATAAATTTAACGGGGCAGGAAATAAGGATAAACTAGAAATGCGGAAATTAAATCAAACCGGGCAATAAATGAAGTCGAGTCTTGTGTTGGACACAATCTCCGCAAGAAGATATTGCCGCGCACTGGTGCTAACGGTTCTGTGGCAATCTTCTCTCAAGATGAAACGACTTTACAGTCCATGATAGAAGCACATCAAATCAAGGAATTCGGCGAACATAACTGTGTTTGACACTTCCAGACTTCGAAGAAGACATATGCAACAAGATGATTCTGTCTTCTAACCGATGCCGTGAGAATTTCTTCGAATTCTGTGAGTGAATTCCCTAATTTAGTTAAATATCTAACTGAGTTCGTTAACTCAGTTAAATACGTGACTCTCTAACTTAGATGTGAAGAGAGAGTGAATTGTGTATGTTGAGTTGTGTTTGGAGTCAGAAAGTCAATCCTGGTGGGGGGTTTATATAGATAATGAAGAGATGGGGTGCCTTTTGGGAATAGGCACTAATGGAGTCTGGTGGGATCCGGACCGTCAGATCAAATTCTGGATGAAGGGCTCAGATCTGCTGGATCAACCCAACAGCCGACCCGATTGTTCCAACAGTCGCGGGTCGCGCCCGACCCATCCGAACCGACGCGGGTCACCGCTCCAGAACCATCACCACCCATAAGCGGATCCGATCTGGACTATACCCACCCTTAGGTCACGGCCCATTACAACCGGGTCTAGGCCCAAGTGCCCAATGCCAGCCCACGATCCTACTGTTCTGGACTGAACCAGACCGAGCCCAACAAACCTAGCCACACCGAACCATGCCACGGACTGGACCACCATCGAACCGAACTTTGTCAAAAGTTTAAGGCTCCACAGCTCCCAGCGCGAAGTGCAAAGTGCGCCCTAAACCGCCTATTCCGCCCTTCGCGCGCTTCGCGAGTCATGTGCCAAGTTGGAGCTAGTCCAAAAATTAGCACACTTGGGCCACTAGTTGCATGGTTGGCCCAATAGTTCACTTGGTTGGCCCAAGGAGGGAACCATTTGATGACTCCTCCTTAGATGGATCCACTTAAATACTTTCATTACTTCCATTCTTAAAGCAATGTGGGATAGTCATTTCTTATCCCATAAACTCTTCATACACCCACTACAATTTGCATACTTTGGACATTAATTTCTCATTCACCCGGAATTGGTTTTGAGAAAGTAAATATACCACATTAATCTACTCCAAACGTAGATTATAAATATGCAATTAATTTTCATTTTCATAGAATGAAACTCAATGGAATTCTTGGTCAAAAGTCGGTCAAACCTCATTTTTCTAAAACCAAAATTCCAACAATTCTTGAGTTAATTGATGATACAGTTACCAATAAGAAAAGCTCTCGGGAGTTATTCTCACTTTAACAAAGTAACAATCAACCAAAGAGAAGGTTCAACTCCAAATGACCATTCACAGATCCCCACGAAGACTTGAAAAACATATTACTTTACCTAAAGTATAAATAAGAAAACTTCTATATTTTAAAAAGAAGAAAAAAAAGGGGCAAACGACAATTTAGGGTCCAAAGTCTAAGGAGGGGTGTGTCAATCAGGGTCTGGTGTTCCAATTTTGCCTATTAGGGTCCACAATCAAGAACGTTTGTCAGTTAGGTGTTTTTTAATGGAACTGTTAGAAAATTCTGTTAAGTCAGATCACGATCACATACCCCCTAAACTTTGGAGCCTAAATTGACACTACCTCCTAAACATTGGACCCTAAATGGACAATACCCCCTAAACTATGGACCCTAAATTGACAATTTTTTCTACAATTGCGTCAAAAGAAAAAAACTAATGACTAACATTGTAACTTTTAACCCTAGATTGACAACATTGAAACATCAGACCCTGATTGGCACACACCTCTACACTTTGGACCCTAAATTGTCATTTGTCATTTCCCCCTCCTCCCCCCCCCCCAAAAAAAAAAAAGAAAAAGACACCCTAATGCTTCAAGGGCTCCCACTATGCATAGGATCCACGGTATCCAGGGTATATTTAAGGAAAAAAAACTGCACTACAATAACAAAGTTTTTGTTTCAGTACCTAAAAAAGTACAAGGTAATAGGCAAACTGCAGAATCCATCAAGGCAATTCTGATAGAAATTGATACAAAAATCAACAGATGTAGTACTATGTTAGGACTTTAAGAGTAAATTAACTCCATAGTAAGATGAAGATCAGAAAAGTGTTACTTACGTAATAAGAATAGTTAAAATAGAAACTTAAGAGGCAAAACACTTGTGCAGACCTGATAAGACAATGCCTTGAGCCACGCATTTTGGTCTACACCAAGCCAGGCAGTTGAAAACCATGGCTTTTTTGATTGTGAGCTCTGATCTTTTATTGCCAGCTCATATACCCTTGCTGCATCATGCAAGGATTGGACAAGTGCACTACTAGAATCTTCACCTTGTAGTGATTGATTAAGCTTGACCCTCATGTCCTCAACATCGCCACTCTCACTTGATCTGCCATTAACTGTTACACCATCATCCGCCGAAGACTGGGGCAAAAGACGTTCAATCATTCTTGATTTATGAGGAGATAAGCACTGCGACCGAAAATCAACTAATCTGCGACTAAGACCAAGATTTTCATCATCTAGTGCAGATAGCTTAATACGGCATCTCTTCCTCGAATAAGCCCGGTTGAATAGTAAGTGATCCAGAGCAGCTCCCCTTTTCTTGTTGAAGAACCATGGTCTGGAATGTTTACTGCAAACAAAAGGTTCAATACGGAGCCATGGGATATTATTTGCACTGACTAAGTTCTTGATTCATGTAGCTTCAAAGACAAGCTCAGTAGCCAGCAATATTTGCCTACTAGTTGAGCTATAACTACTATATATCCATCCATCTTATGCAGTTAGCTCATATGTTAATGAACTATCTATTAGTATTATTCATAAGCATATTCAGCAGAACTGTACTTGATAAGTTCTCTCATGTTGTGCTTAGAATGAATTTTAAATTTTGCTTTTCTATATATATTCTTTTTGCTAATTATTTTAACTTCTTCATGTATCAAAGTATCAAACTAGTATTGATCTATAACAGAAATTAAGTCATAATCACAGCATTCAACAGAAAATGACAATCCTAAAACCCTTTTCCAAGTGGACTTTAGAAGCTATATCCGTATTCAGGCAAATAATCTTTGCGTGAAACTGAGGTCAAATCATGAATTTTACGATCCTTTATTTTTCCTTTTATCTTGGAAATTTCTAATAAAAAATGACCAGAAATGAGAATCAGCTACAAAGAAATCAGGATAGATCCTTTTTCGATTAAAAAAATCGCTTTCCAATTTGCTATGCATTCATGGAATGCAATGAGGTAAACCAGTACTGAGACTCTCTTTCTCTCACATCCACCGTAGAATAGGATGTTAAAAAAAAATCCGGAAACAAGTTGGTTATACATTCACGACAATTAGCGGCTAACTATTATGCACATGCTAGTTTCCTTAACATCTTCTGGTGAAATATGCATAGTATATCATCGATGACATGTAGGAAAATCTTGAATATCATGCAGAGTTAAACATGTGGGATCTAGAAGTTCGCAGATACCTTCGCTAGCATGCAGCACACTGTATAGTTACAACAGTAAACAATAGTGAAGCCAGACATCCAGATTCTAATTGCTGGTAAATCGATTGATTTTACTTTTTGACATCAACATAGAGTTTTCTAATTTCTCCATTCAAAACTTTGACAGATGAAACTCTTACCTCTCTGCCATTTGAAAAAGATACTGAGGTTGCGTTTGACGCATTAAGCACCAAGTGGTTGATGCTTAATAGAATGTAGGTAATTTGGAGGTAGGATGCAATGATTTAATTCTTTCATCCAACATGAATATATCCAACACCCTCTTAATGATTGAGAATCATTATCCTTGCTTAATGAATAAGAGCCTCACTCAACACTAGACATCTAGCGCTCAATGTGATCAAATGCATCTTACCTCCAAATTACCCTACATTCTATTAAGCATCAAGCATCTAGTGCTTGATGCATCAAACGCAACCTGAGTCTGGCTCATAGTTGTTAAAGGCGAAAGGCGGGAGGCGGGCGATACGTACCTGGAAAAGGGCGAAAGGCGGAAAATTAAAACAAAAATTTATTAAGTATTAGAAAATATTATATTTCTACTTATTATGGTATCCTAACATAATTTCGACCTCAAAAGTGAGAATTATAGGATATTGATGTTTAAAAGAAAACAAAATTAAAAAAGATGCTTGGAATCTAGATTAAAGAAGAAGAAAAAAAAATTAAACAAGGGGAGGGATAAAAATAGAAAACGACTGAAAAACTGGAATTAAGTAGAAAAAAGAGAGCGATTATTAATTAAAGGAAAGAACTGGGAATAAAGAAGGAAATACAAAAAAATATGAAATCGACGCAGAGTTTGTGTAGTCGAGTTCGTTGAAGAGTGTCGTCGTCGTTGGAGGGTTCTTGTCTTAGTAGCGCATATTGCGGTAAGTATTATCGACTTCTCGCTACTTATCGTTTGGAAATTAGGGCTAGATTTTACAAAGGGCACCTCACTTACCTAAATTGACGAGGTTTCCTTTTTAAAAAAAAAAAACACTCGCCAAACCAAATTGGGCCTACCCCACGTCTCTCGTTTTCGCTTCTATTCAAACAGCATACGACTTTGTCCAATAAGGTCATCAACCGACCGCCTGATTTCACAAAGGCGAAAGGCGGCCAACCCTCTAAGGCGCCAATATGGCGAGGCGGGCATACGCCTTTCACGACTATGGTCTGGCTTATTGCTATTTTAGAATGACATAATTACACTTCTGAAATCCTTTTCTGAACCTTTTCTAGCCGACATATTTAGAAGATGGATACAAAGCATTAAATAACTTTCAGGATACCTATAGGGTAACTAGAGACTTGTGCATATTTGATACGATGAAATTCACTTGGTTACTATGTATGCCATAGTATTAGGAGGTTACCTGGACTTTCATTTATGCAGGTCATTTTAGTTTGATGGCATGGAAGTTATCATTCGTCTAGCAATATCTAAGAGGTGATTTTGTTTACCAATAACATGCTTCTCTATCTTCTATTTAGCTTAAAATTAAGATTGTAACTAGTGACGTAATGAAACAAGGGCAGAATCGTGCCAAATTCTATTGCACATCATAGTCTCCTTAAATCCTACTTTCCAAGACAAACAAGGATTAACTATTTGAATATTATGACGAATCAGAATCTCTCACAAATTCACACACACTTGTGAACACAAAAAAGGTAGCAAAAAAGAGTACAATAAATTGACTGCCTTCCGATGAGTATGTCGATTAAGAGCGCGGTACATTACAAAATGGGGCTCAAAGTCCACGGACGTTCCTAATAAACTAATACTGATTTCAGAAAGTCTCATTTTTGCGACCACGTGCAAGGCACATGGTGCCTTCATTATTCGAGGACTTCATCTTTGTAAACCAGTTTTAGTTCTCAAAATTTGTGCAGTTTCCTGAAGTAGCTCAAACTCTCTAGATTACTAGATATATATGGTAAAACGAAATTCAGAATCATTAATTTAATTTTCAACTAGAAACTGATGTCAGAAATCAAACAGCTGTCTAAATTGAATAATAATGAAAAATTAGAACTCACATTAATTGTGAATTCGGACTGCAGCAACAAACGCCGGATAGAGAGTGCGGTTGAGACATGGCCATCGCTTGCGATGGCGTGATGAGTGTGAGGATACGAGTACCTACGTCGTGGTGGTGGTGGTGGTGACGGCGATGAGGTGGTTGTGGGGAAAACGGGAAAGGAGGGATGGCGTGAGCTGAGGATGGGCCTGCTCCCGAGTTTTAAAAACGATGGAAAAGAAAGGAAAAAGGAGGAAGTCTAAAATATTTTCCTTCCTAAGCGCGCTCCCGAGATTTTTTAAGGGAGGAAGTGGACGGAAAAGAAAGGAAAATATTGTGGATTTTCCCTCCTATACAATCCTCCCAAAACCAAGAGGAAACGGAAGGAAACAAAATCAAAAGTTGTAAAAAATTTCACAAATCCAAATTTACCCCTCTGTCCCTTCATATCCCCAGCACAAAAAACTCTACAGTCTTCTCCATTCTCATCTCTTCGCATTCTCATCTCTGCGCAAAAACCCTCTCCATATCTGCCGTTCTCAAATCGAAACCGAAGCCAAACACAATCCATAGTCATCTCATGGAAGAGGTATGTACTCAATTCTGAACTCGATTTTGAGCAGTTTATTCATCCGTATATATACATATTAAAGTATCAATACATTCATGTGTGTGTAACATTCTATACATGTCTCCTTCTCCATATGCCTCCTTCTTCTTCACGACAAATCTTGATGTTGCATTCATTTAATGATTTTTGCTTTAATTCTTGAGTTAGCTAGTTAGAAAAATTTAGGGTCAATTGCATCTATGTTGCCTTAATACTTGCACACATTTGCAGATTGGTTCCGACATTTACATACTCCCCCCGTCCCAAAATGATCTTCTCATTTGGTATTTTTCATTGTCCCAAAAAATTCTTCACATTTCTACAACCTAGGCTTAGAAGTGTCCAAACAAAACATGACTAGTGAATCAAATGTTCATATCCTTAAAAAGTTTGAATAGTCAAATGTGAAGATCATTTTGGGACGGAGGGAGTATTTACAATCTAGTGTAAAAGAGGACAGAGCTTTAAACTTTTAAGGTTTAATGGAAAAATTTATGATCTTATTTGAAAATTGTGATGCACAGCCGTGCAGTTCAATAACTTATCATTTTGTTTCACTGTTTCATCCATCAACATCAATCTTATTAAGTGAGTGATACATGCATTAAGGTGTAATCTTATAGTTCATTTATCAATAAATTTATATTATTTTTATGTTCTTTATATATTATTTTTTTTTGTAGAAGTCAACAGGTGTTTTTCCTTCAAAGGAATCCAAAACAAAAAGGGAAATGCTAGTTTGGACTACTCAAATGGACAGTGTATTCATTGATTCTATGTTATTTCAACACCGCGAAGGAAATCACCAAGATGGTGTTTTCTCAAGTTTTGCTTACACTGATATGGTAAAGGAAATGAATGAGAAGTTTCCATCATTGAATATTAAGAAAGACCACTTAAAGAATCGATTAAAAACCATCAAACAAAACTTTAGCAAGTGTTATGATATATTTAGAAGTGCTAGTAATAGCGGATTTGCTTGGGATTCTGATAGCAAGTTATGGGTAGCTGAGCCCGAAGTTTGGGAAATACTTATTCAGGTATGTTTCTCAACTCCCTTGTATAAAATTATGATATCGAAGTGTAATTTAGACTAAATTATTTAGTGTGTATGATTGTCACAGTCTAAGCCAGAAGCGGCTGAATGGAAGACTAAAAGCATTAATAAGTACGATGAGCTTGAAGAGTTGTTTGCCAAAGATAGGGCAACTGGTGAAGGTGCTGAAACGGCTAAAGAAAAAAAACGTCGATGGGCTCAAACAAAAGCCAACTCTGTTTGTGAGGAGACTGCGGAAACAATTGATGATATCGACTTTCTAGCCTCTCAAAATGAAGATTACTTGGAACGTTTTCCCGTGGAGTTAGAAGGTGATGATGTCGAGATTCTACCCAACGCACATCCGACTCAAGTGGCTTCTCAAAATGTCTCTACATCTTCAAAAAGGAAGAAGACCGAAACTATGGAAGAGGTAATGAAAAGTTCACTTGCTAAAACTGCCACCGCAATTGAAAGAAGCACCGATGTTATTTTAGAAACTAGTGCAAAATTTCGTCCTAGAGTGATTTCTTCCGAAGAAATTACAGAGGCGTTGCAAGAGATGGGCGTAGATGGGCAGTTTTTTGATGATGCTTTTGAGTTCCTTACCGACAATCCGGAAAAAGCGAAGAAACTATTTGGTTATCCAAAAACGGGACGATTGGCGTATTTGGAGAAGATGATTTATCCGTTCTGAATATTTAAAGGGTCTTCTTTGGGTTAGACTTATTGTTGGGGTAAGCTTTTGTGAGTTTAAGACTTGATTTTGGATTAATATGTTTTGGATTAGACTTGTCTTTTATTTGGGTTAGACTTATTGTTGGGGTAAAGTTTTATGAGTTTAAGACTTGATTTTGGATTAATATGTTTTGCATTGGACTTGTATTTTTGGTCAAAATTTTGTGGATTAGACTTGTTTTGATTGTTATGAAATCTTTGATATTATGATTAATATTTTTAGATTTATATTTTGTTTAAATACTCCCTCTGTTTCAAACTGCTCTTGTCATTTTTAGACTTTTTTGTATTACATAACAGCCCATCAAGTAACAGAGTTATGTTAACGCATGTTTTTATACAATTCCTAGGGTTGAATATGCAGTATTTTTTCATTGTGTTCTTCTTTGGATAAATCTGTTGGAACTCGACTGTGACATGAAATGAAGTTAATGGCATGTGGTTATTTCTTGACAAATTGAGCAGCTTTTAAAGATGATTGGATATTGAAGCTGTTGGCGTGATGTAGGAGACACTAAGCCATTTGTGTTTAGTTCTTGATATGTTGTGTTCTAATTGAGGGTAGAAATGTAATTTGCTTTTTATTTCTTTCCATTTCATCTCAAAACTCTGGAGCAAGAGAAGGGAAAATTAAGTGTTTCTTTCCTAACTCGGAGCGCATCAGGAAAGAATTAACTTCCCTTCCCTCCCCTTCCCTTCCCTTCCCTTCCCTCTTTTTCCTTTCTTTTCCCTACTTTAAAAACTCTGGAGCAGACCCGTAGAGACGTGTATAAAGTGAGACCTAGAGGAAATATCTTGCACTTCTAGTAATACTGTAGGATTTTTCTAACTTTGCCCACATGTTAATCTCATGAGATTCTTTAGTAAATTGTGTGGGATGACTTCAAGTGATTGACCACAAAATTTTTAGACTTAGAAAATTTTAAGACCTATCAATCTAAAGCCTATTCTACTAAAATGGACTATTTTAAAAATGAAGTTTAACACTTCTTACAATAAATCCTAAAGTCCACAAAAAGTAAAATTAGGTTATGGGATCAATCAAATCTAGGTAATAAGAGTGATTTAAAATAAGCATACCCAACAACGAGAAAACGGAATTCTAGAATGTTTCGCCCTTAAGCAGGAGTCGCAGTATTCAATGCTACCTTTTAAATTTAAATGATGAATATGTCGAAGTTTATCATTGGATGCATGTCCTAAACATTGGTGCCAAACTTGAGATTCGGGCTTTATGGACAAGGCCACACGTCCACTCTTCATCGACTCAAGTTGATAAAGTCCATTGTGCTGACTACCCAGTCCAATCAGGTTCTTCGATTGTAAGCCCTGCATCACACAAAAGTCTGGAAAAAAATATTAATTCACAGTTTAGCTCTTTTGTGATTCTGCTCACAGAAAGTAAGTTGCATTTAAAATCGGGAATGTTAAGAACATGGTCTATCTCTAGACCATTCAATAGGTGTGTCCTTCCAATGCTCTTGACAGGTATACGCGGGCCATTAGGAATTTGAACGGGTCAAGCAAGTCTGCATCACAAGTAATATGTTCCGTCGCTTCCGAATCAATTATACAGGGTTTGTTAGAAAATAGCTTACAAGCCATGTTGATATTTGGCGGATTAGAGCTTTCACCAATGTGCGGCTTCTCTCTTCCCAAGAATTCCAGCAGCCTAGTGTATTGTTCATCATCGAGTCCTGCGGTTGGGCTCTTCTCTCGATTTCGTTGATCGGACGTGGTTGCTTCCTTGACTTGCGCAGCTTTCGGCCCTTGAGCTCCGTGATGAGTGCTTCGCTTTCTCTTTCTGTGCGTGGTCCTCTTTTCCAGTCCGCTGTACCTTTCTTCCAGTGTGCCGGATTGCCAATGATTACATAGCAATATTCTTTTAAGTGTCTAATCTTGTCACAGTGGCTACATCTTGGTTTGTCACGCCGCTCTCCCCTCTTGTCAAGGTTATCTCTGCTGGTTCTTTTTTTCATTGTTTGTAGCGCAGCCGCCTCAAACCCTTGTTTCCATGAGTTTGTAATCTGTCTTTGAGCTTCATCCTCTGACACTAGGTGATATGCAGCACCAAGACTAAGTGTCGGCGTAGTGCTAAGAATTTGAGTCTTCACAGTGTTGAATGACTTACCGAGTCCCATAAGGAATTCATACAACCTTTCACGCTCTCCCAACGCCTGTAGCATCTTGGTGACATCACAAGTACACTTTCTACACTCACACTTTGGCATGGGTGAAATTTATTGAATTTCATCCCATATTCCTTTCAACTTCGTATAATAAGATGAGACAGGGAGATTTTCTTGCCTCGTTAGTGTTAGTTCCCTTTTGAGTTCGTACGCCCTCGGTGCACTCTCTTTCCCAAATCTTTCCTCAAGGTCAACCCAAATCTCATGGGTTGTTGCAGCATATTTCACGCTGTTACGTATTTCTTTGTCCATGGTACTGTTTAGCCTTCCCTTGACCATAGCATTACATCGCTTCCATAGCATTCAATTGGAAGACGTTGACTCAGGCATCGGAATCGATCCGTCAACAAATCCTATTTTGTTTTTTGCGAACAAAGTATTGCTCATCTCATTCATCCAATCTCCATAATTTCCATCACTGAGGATTTCGCTAACAAAGATTTGACCCGAGTTGTCTGACGTGTGGATGTAGTATGGAGACATTACATCCACTGTCGCACCTGTCACCTTCTTTGTTTCAGACGATTCTACCATGGCGAGCAGTGGGTTTTACGAATTTCTTTAGTAAAACCAGCTCTTGATACCATGAAAATAATATCAGCCTCTCTCTGTGTTATATTCACAATACCCAATTGGGTTATATACATACAATGTCTTGTATAATCTCAGCAAATCTCAAAAGAAATATTCCCTATCTCCCAAATAGTCTGATATATTCCTACTGATATTCTAATTCCTTATACTCCTCTAATATCTATCTTCCTAATCTAAACATGACTCTCCAGACTACAAGCATATGTATACTAACTTAGAGTATGACTCCTAGTAGGACTCCTTGGATATTCAACATTATAAAATTACAAATTCAAAAAAACAGCAACACAAAATGTGTCACTATAAGAGAAGATTGCATAGATGGAGGCACACGTAGAGCCGAAAATATAGCACATGAATAATGAAGTGAGAGCAAGGAATCAATACAGGGTTGTAACAAAAAAATAATCAAATAATGAGTTAAGGAACGAATTGCAGGACGATAGGGCAATCAGATTGCAGGGGGGTAGGAAGGAGTGTACTTTGACTGGGTTCAGAAGAGGAATTGTGAGAGGAGACGGAGGCGATTTGGGGGAGGGTATCGCAGACTAATTCAGACGCTAGAAGGAGAAGTCGGAAACCGTTAATTGACAGCTGCATAATTAACCTGAGAGTATTGATCTGGATAGATAAGAAAGAAGATGGAAAATAGAGAAATAATGTGTACCTTTGGATGAGGGTGGTTATGAGTTAATCTCAGCCACTCTTTGTCTATTTTTAAAAAAGTAGTTAAAACCATTGTCTCTTTTATTATAGATTATTGATGTTTTAATGATGTATAAAGTTTTTCGCTTCCCTGTTAAATTGATTTTAATTTCAGCAATTTAAATTTATAATAACGGCCTGTGCATCGGACAGGAGGAACACTAGTTAAACATTAAAGAGCTCAAAACAATCTATGTTACAGCCCATTACAGACATAGGCCCACTCTTTAAGGCTCCTCTTAAACACAGTTCTACAAACAGATAGTTTTACAAACGGAGTAGATTTTGAAACAGATCTATTGAAAACAGAGCTATTCATCTTATAAATGTGTTTGGTACACATCTTAAAATATTAATTTAAACATTTGAATATTTGTTTATAAGACATTTTTACTCTTTTATAACACTCTAATATTGTTAATCAAGTTTAATCATTAATTATACCAAATGTGTAGAGTCTTACAAAAATTATTAATCTATATTATTAGGGCTGGACTCCTGTGTGAGACGGCTCACATCCAAATCGAGTCGAGTCGAGCCGTTAAGCAGCCAAGCTGAGCCGAGCCAAATTTTTTTTTTTCTTTTTGCCCTTCAACTTTTTTTTTCCACGCCATTTTTTGCACGCCATCAAAAGTACCACTTTTTTTTATAAAGAAATGTAACATTTTTTTCTTAAATTCAACACTTTATTTTTTAAAAATGTACCACAATTTTGCTGAAATAAATTAAAGATAACATAAGATTGACAACTAAACTAATGTTACATTTTATAATAAATAATTGAAACCTTTTTTTTTCTTAGTTGTAACAATTTTCTAGGGTTTTACATACAATTGAAATGCAATAATCGATTATATACATGAGTTTTTAATCTTTTTTTGTTTAAAAAAAGTAACATTGAATCTATAAAACTGTTACATTCATCTATATAGCAAATTACAATCATATATGCACTGTGTTATACTTCAATTATTACTTTTTCTAACCACATTTTTTTTTCAAAACTGCTGTTACATGTTACAATAAAGTGTTATTTTTAAAAAAAATAAACTCTTACTTTTTTCATAAAAACGTGTTACATTTATTACGATGAGCATCTCACTTTTGTGTGTGTTAAAAAGTATGTTTTTTTTAAAAAAATAAAACCATATCATGACCTATCTAGTTTTATTTGTCTCGTCGAGACGAACACAACGGTAATTTTGGGAGGAAGAAGGGGCTGGATGGGACGGGTTGGCCTGGCCGGGCATGGATAAGATCCATGGGTGGATTTGTGAGACCGTCTCACAGATCCAATGGCTGTCACAAAAAATTAAAAAAAAAGGTCAAGATTTGTTGGGTGTTGTTATACACACCCGTAAAATTAATTTACACACCCGTAAGTAGCTTGAAATTTTAAATAGTACAAACTGTAAAGCACAGTTACGGGTGTATTCATAAGTTTTACGGGTGTGTATAACAACACTCAGATTTGTTCTTAACTATCACAATCCAATGGCTGTCATTTTTTCGTTTTTTTTTTCTTTATTTTCTTCCATCGGTTGAGATCAGTTCTAAAAAAATTAGGGAAAATATAGAAATATGCCCCTGTACTTAAGTCAAGGATGCAGATATGCCCTTATACAAGTTAATTGCCATATTAGCCCTCGTACTTAGGAAAAAGGTGTGGATATTAGGACTCCGTCATCTTTCCATCCAAAATCTAACGGAATGGCTGACTGAGATGCTTAGTTGGCAAAAAAAATATGGCTGATTAGGTGTCCAAGTGAAATTTTTTGAGTATAGTGGGCTCTAAAGTACGTCGTTTTGACACTTAATATAATAAAATTAAAATAATTATTTACAAGTAACACCCCTCATAAATGAAGGGGTAGAATGTGAAATATTTTCACAGTAAATTGACTAATTTACCCTCATTTTTAAAAGAAAACTCAAATACACCTCTCATCTCCCCCCAGTGCACCTACCTCTCATCTCCCCCCATTACACCTGCCCAAAGACCATTTTTTCCACCATAAAATCCGATCCTCACAAACCACCCAACGCACGTACACACAAGGTACAAATCAAATTGTTGGGCTTCTTTAAAAGAGTGGTGCAGAAACATCATTTTCCCACATCAATTTCAACATCAACCCGCATTTCGTGAAGGAGCTAAATTCTTACGTCGCCGCCTACCAAGCCGACGTTGACTTATAGTCCTTCAACACCACTCTCCAAGCTTGAGCTCTCTTATTCAATTCCTTTAAGGAAGTCATCGGATGTTGACTGTAAATTTATTAGATTGTGTCATGGAATTTAGGGCTTTGATTTTGCTTAATCACATTTTGATTCTCGGGAGATTGTGTTCAACTTCTTTGTGATTTTGGTGGTGGTGTTAAGTTTGGTGGTTGTAGTGGTGAGTTTGCTGGTTGTGGTGGCGGAGGACGGTAGTAGACAATGATGGAATGGCGATAGTGGAGGAAGAAGGGGGTGGGTGGTTGTGCGAGGGAGGAAGAAGAAGAAGTGTACTTTTTGTTTTAAAACGGCATAGTTTAGCCCTATTAAGTGCCAGACGGCGTAGTTTTAAGCCTATCATACTCATCAAATTCCACTTAGGCATTTTGTTTCCATGTATAAACTTTTCCTAGCCAAATAAGCATCTCAGTCAGCCATTTCGTTAGATTTTGGACGGAAAGATGACGAAGTCCTAATCTCCACGCCTTTTTTATAAGTACGAGGGATAATATGGCAATTAACTTGTATAAGGGCATATCTGCCTTCTTGACTTAAGTACAGGGGTATAAATCTGTATTTTCCCAAAAAGATTATCTGGGGTTTTACCTTCTCCTTGTCCTTGTGGCGTTAGAATTATCCCCAAACCTAAATACGATGAATTAGGAAATCAGTGAATGCTCCGTATCCTAATGATATTTTGATTCCTGTTTTAGAGTTTGTGTTTAAATACAGAGTCGGAATTCCTTCCCGTTCTCTCAATCAAATCAAAGCACCAACACAGCGCACTCAGGTACTTTTTCCGATTCAAGTTTAGTGTTTTGGTTTTTGGTCTTTCTTTCTACTCCCACATGTTTGTTGTTGTTTTCTTGTTTATTAGGATAGCAGTGTTTGCACTTACCATTGTTGTATGCTATTTTCCGATTCAAGTGCCTCTTCTCTCGGTTTCATCATTGTATTGTATGCTTTAGTTATGGACAGGACAAATGCAGCCAGCTATTCTGCTCAAAAAATTATCAACTTAGGTGTGAGCTCCGGCTCATTAGGATAGGAGGGTAAACACCGTTCTGTTAGTTTCTTATGTTGACACGGCTCATAGTCCATTAACAGGTCTCACGGTTCATATATGAATATTGTAACGACCCCAAAAACCCGTCCCTATTTATTTTATATTTTTGGGGATTTTAATTGACATTATATGTGCATTTTATGTGTTGCATCATATTTTATGATTTGCACATCTTACTTGATTATTTGTGTTATTTACTTAGTTAGTAATAATAATGGTTAAAGGAGTTAAATGATTAAGTTGAAACTTTAGGGTTCTTTGTGAAAATGTAACTTCAGGGGCTTAAGTGTTAAATTCGAAAGTTGGGTGACTAAAGTTGGGAAATTGGGTAAAAACCCTTTATAAACAAATTTCTTTCTCTTTCTTCCTTCTCTGTGTGTTTTCTTCTTCTGCAACTCTCCCGTACGTTCTTAGGGTTAAAGAGAAAAAGGTAAGTTCGACCTATTTCGATTTAATTCTTTTTATTTACTTACCCGTTTTAAAAACTTATTATATAAAAATGATCAGGGCGTCAAGTAGGTCATTTCTATCCGAACAAAACTTATTTCAGCGATACTTTTTCCGAAAATAGGTAAGTTACTAATTCCCCTTTAAATATTAAAATGGTCATATATGCTATACTTGCTACTTGTACTTGTTAATTTTGTGATTTGAATAATATTTGTGATACTTTTAATTTTGGGACAAAGGGAGTATTTGGAAAGTTGTTGTGGTTATGTAAAGAAGTAATATTTGTGTTGTATAACTCAGTTTGATTGAATTATGTTTGGTAAGATAGAGGTTGGTTCGTACGTTTGGGACGGTGAAACGAAAGGAGTAAAATTAGCAAGTTTTGTGCCTGGCGGGTGTGTTGGGCGGCCGCCCAAATAGGGCGTGCGGCCGCACATTTATCTGGAAGATTTTGGTCGTGGGACAGAGCATTTTGGGCGGCCGCACAAGCTGGTATGGGCGACCGCCCAGGGTTGCTGGAAAAGTTAAGTGTTCCATTTCAAGTGATTTAAAGTTCAAGTTTGGTCTAGGTCTTAGGTGATATCCTAGAGTACCTAGAGGATTGTTGTGGAACACCTTAGTGTGTGAAATGGGTTCCTTTGTGAACAAATGTGTTATGGAATGTGAATAAGTGTTTCATGGGATTTGGGTGAACATATTTTGATGTGTGTTGGATTGGTTCATCTTTGTGATGTGTTTGGCTTGATTCCCTACTTTGGAATCATTGCCCCTGGTTGTTGTTTAAGCATGTATTCATTACTATGCTCGTTTGGAAGTCCAGCTGGTACTTGTTGTTGGTGTCGGGACAGTGGTAGGGATTACATCATTGTAAGGCTTCTATCATTGGTTTCCCATTGTTTATGATATCGGGCAGTGGTAGGGATTACAATGGCACACGAGCCAAGTTCATTGTAAGGCTTCTATCATTGGTTTCCCATTTTTAACCCCCTTCCTTAGGCCAAAGGTTGGGCACTTTGGGTTATGACTATGTGTCATTTTCCCCTCTTGTTGTTGTTGTTGTTGTTGTTTGGTTCCGGAACCGGCTTCAGCCCTTTGGTGCTGCTCAGTTGATACCTCTCAGATGGTCATATGTTTGTTTCGAGAACCTTGGCTCAAAGTATCCACGTATGAGTGTTTATTTTCGCCTTATGTGTGGTATGATGAGTTGGTCGTTATTTCCAACCGGTATGGGACGGTTGGCGATAGGGAGCCTCTCATGTTATGTGCTATGTGAATGTTTATTGACATTGTTCAATTCCGAGTATCATTTCAGCATGTAACGTAGTTGCATTTTAGTAGCTTACTGAGATTCATTCTCACCCTTATTTGTTTACTGTTTTAGATAAAGGAGAGCCCAGGGGATAGGTCACTTCAAGGGAGGACGTCGAGGAGGTGATTTGGGTAAGACATTTTGGGAAAGTAAGTTTGGTTTGTAAAGGCTACATTATATAAATGTATAACCTTTTGGGTAGTGTACCCGTGACTTCATCTTTGTATCACCTATTTTTGGAACATGTTGGTGAGTTGTAAAGTTGTAAGTAAAGTGTGTAAGCCTTATGGCTAAGTACTTTTGATTGTGAAAGTTTGTTTGTGTGGAATGAAGTCAAGTTTTAAGTAAATGTGTCTTGGTTATATGAAACTTTTATGAAAGTACATTTCGAAATTTTTTTCCTAAAATGTTTTATGACGTCTTCCGTGCGTGTCCCGAGCGTGGGGCCAAGTAGGACCACGGGTACGGGGCGCGACAAATATCACCAATAATTTCTTGCCTGCATTTAGACATGATTTTTTTTTGTTGGGACGGAGAGAGTAGTATGGCCTATGCGCGCCTAAGACTTGCTGCACTTGACTCCAAGTGCATGAAGTTGGTATGTATTCGTTAGTGTGTGTGATACTCAATTGTTTACTGGCAATGTTTCGCTGCAATTAGAGGAATTATTAAGGAGAGAACACACAATTTTTTGGGGTAGTTTTTTTTTTTTTTTTTTTTTTATCAACTTAGGTGCTAACTATTGAGCTCCGGCTCATTAGGATAGGAGGGTAAACACCGTTCTGTTAGTTTCTTATGTTGACACGTCTCATAGTCCATATTGACAGGTCTCACGGTTCATATATGAATATCACCAAGAAACTAGTATTGAGACATCTCTGTTTCGTTGAAATTTTTACTTTCAAAAACGGATCTGGAAATTCCTCTTCCTTCTTTTCATTCTCTCTATAGTACACATCCAAAAAAACTCCATTCTCATCCCAAAATTTAGAGGTTAATTTTGTCAAAGTCTTTTTCTTTTCTCCGTTCTAATATGTGCCGTTCCATTCCGAAAAGTTGAAGATCAGAATGTTGTATTGATACGCTTATTTGTGGTCATTTTAAATCCCGTTTTACTCCCAAACGCTGCACGAGACAGGCCCAAAGTCCTATCAGCCATGGGAATCCTAATTCCTAATGGTATTCTGTTTCAATATCCCTATTTAACCTCAATCAAAAAACGCAATAAGTAAAAAATAAATAAAAAAACACGCTTCCAATTCCAAAGTGTAATCCGGCGATCGAGTAAGAGTTTATCTTTTATTTGTGTTTCATTGTTTAATAAAGTACATTATTTGTTTCTTCTTCAATCTCAATTTATTTGTTTATTACTTGAGTTGTCTATTGGTTATAATTCTTCCGTTCCAATTTATTGTTAATACTTTGAATTTTAACTATTTGTTTGTTTTACTTCCTTAGCCTAAATTGAATAAGTTAAATTTATTTTAAATTGGGGAAAAAATAATTTTTAAATATTTATTTTGAGAAGTAGTATTTTATTAGTAATTTTGGAGACAAGAGTTGATATTTTATTTTTAGAAAAATTACATACTTGAATTAAGAGCTCCGTTGGCCTAAGGTCCCATATATATTGAACAGAACAGGACCGGCCGTGGCAGTATATCATCAAGCATGGAAGAAGAAAGAAAAGATGCAACTGAGATGAAAATGAGATATGATGAGGCTCCTCAAGTCCCTCAACCATACCCTTGGCGAATGTCAATGGGCTCTTGTGATGATTCCATTTCCGAGGTATTGCAATGTGGATTGGGCACTAGAAGATTTTTTACCATGCTGGTTTGTTTGCCTACAGAAGAAAAAATTATGAAAATTTTGTCAAAGCTTCAATGGAGCTTGTAATTGTAATGCAATGGAGGTAAGTCTTTTGAAAAGTCTCAAGCCATTAAGTTGCCAACAACTTCATTTTCTTTTTGGCGGTTCTAAGTTCATTATTGTCATGGATTTTGCTATCAGCTTATGATATTCCTCTGTTAGTGGCTTGTTCAATATGCTAACACTGAAGTTGAATCTTGATCATCATCATATTTCTACTAACAAAATTCATTCCTGGTAAGCCGTTGATGAAGAGCTCTTTACAGAATAAGAGAATTGACATGATAAGCTTCAAAGCTAAAGCCAAAGCACAGTACTTGGATGATCCCTTCCCCTTGTGAGGCGTATTATGCATTCATCCTCTTTCTCTGTGAGAGAGATTGTAGGATTTGTCATGTAGCTTCTTTTCTTTGTGTGGGTGTAGTATTATGCATTCATCCTCTTTCTCTGTGAGAGAGATTGTAGGATTTGTCATGTACTTCTTTTCTCTGTGTGGGTGTAGGCTTAGTCTCACTACTCGGCCTTGAACTGCCCTTTTTTGTCTCTCCTACATCTTTTCTACATGTTTGGTCGTACTATGTTATTATCCTTTTTTCTGAGCTGTCATGTCTAGGGGTTCTTTATTGAGTATATATATCTCTGGCTATTGAAGCATATGCATAGTTACCAGGATCGTGGGACGTTTCGGGACGTGGGACTGGTACGTGAACGAGGAAAGTGACTTAGTAAATTTTGGGTACGCTGGGGGTAGGATCAATTGGGAATGTGGTGCGCTCTATATTGGAAAACACACTAAGTTGAATATAATAACATATATATACACACATACTTACATATAGTATATTTATATATATATATACTCCCTCCGTCCCAGCAGAAGTGTCATCAATTTTTAGGACACGGGGATTAAGAAAAGGTGGTAGGTGTGTGGTAGAAAATGAAGAGAGAGAATGAGTGAGATAAATAGTAGTGTTGGTTGAATAAAATGAGTGGTGGAAAATGAAGAGAGAGAATGAGTGGGGTTAGATGGTGGGGTTGGTTGAATATAAATATATTAAACATTTCCATTTTGGGTAGTGACCCTTGTGCTGGGACGGACTAAAAGGGAAATAAGTGACACTTCTGTTGGGACGGAGGGAGTATACACATTTAGGGAGATAAAAGAGTATAATGTAAAAGCGGATAACCATAAAAGCTTGTAAATGCAGACAAGATTCTACGTTGATGACCATTTATTTTCCGGTACGATTGTTTGAGTACTTTGGGTCGAGTTCCCTTGTGAACCTGGGACGCGTGTTCCCGGGACGTGGGACGAGGGGGGGGGGGGTTTGGGAGTTCCCGGTAACTATGAGGATATGAGAAGTGCTTCAAAATAGATCCTTCCGGATTCACGCAATGAAGGCCGGTTAATGTTCTTATGCCTATAATGGTTTATTTGTTTCCCAGTGTTCCTATGCTTGTAAATTGTTTTATTGCTTTATGCTCGTGTGTTATGAAAGTCTTTCAAGTTCAAATATGAGGATGGCATATTTGATTTTACGAAAGTAGCATAATGTTTTGTTAGAAAGTTGACAGAATCGCTCGCAGGCATACTTTGTTGATAAATTTGATTGAATAAAATTTTGGGTTGTCATAAAATTGCAGGTTGAGTTCTGTTTGACACATTTCACGCCATCTCTTGTTTATATCATGCTTGGCCTCCTGTGATGCATGTCTGCTAGGCTTCATCTTCCTGCAATGAAAGTCGGCGTTTCCTTAAAATTTTAAGTGCTAGAATGAGGAAGAAATTCTTAATACCAGGTGGGAAGAACTTAATACCAGGTGGGAAGAACTGGGAATGTGTAAAAACATCAAGTACTGTTTTGGCTTTGGGTGGTTCACTTCATAGTTACCGGGAACTCCCCAACCCCCTCGTCCCACGTCCTGGAACTTGCGTCTCGGATCGTGAGTCATTTTCTGTTGACATATATTTGTGTAGATATTGAATATGTATAATTGGTAGGATAATTATTGTACCAATTATACATATTCAATATCTACACAAATATATGTCAATATCCTACACAATCTCCTATACATATAACATATATATGTAAAGAAGTGCAAAGGCTCACAGGCAAAGTCGCTGCCCTAACCAGGTTTATCTCCAACTCATCTGACAGATGCAAATTGTTCTATGACGTGCTGAGGAAAAACAAGTTGTTCCAGTGGACGGAAGAGCACGAAGCAGCCTTCAACCAGCTTAAAGATTATTTGGCAACCCCACCTCTACTTTCCAAACCAGAAACAGGTGAATCTTTGTACCTGTATCTCTCAGTATCAGAAAATGCAGTCAGCGCAGTCTTAGCAAGAGAACAAGATGGTACACAACTTCCTGTTTATTATGTAAGTAAGTCTCTTCTAGTTGCGGAAACCAGGTACTCCCATCTTGAGAAACTTGTTCTTGCTTTAATTACTGCTTCTATTAAGTTGCGCCATTATTTTGTAGTTTATCCTATTATTGTGAGGACTAACTATCCTGTCAGGAACATGATGAGAAAACCTGAGATGTCAGGCAGGATGGCAAAATGGTCTGTGCAACTTAGTACATATGATATCCAGTATGAGGCAAGGACTGCGATCAAGTCACAAGCTCTAGCTGACTTTGTGGCAGATTTCAGTCCCAACCTTCAACCTGAAGTTGAACTCGAAGTCCAGCAACTTAAAGGTTCTGACTCTCCTAGATTTTGGACACTTTATACCGATGGAGCATCAAATACAAGGGGAATAGGATTGGGCATAGTCTTGAGATCCCCCCCAAGGAGAACTGATTCCCCAAGCTGTAGTTCAAGGCTACAAATAATGAGGCTGAATATGAAGCCCTCATCATGGGTTTGGTTACCGCTTTAAGTTTAAATGTTAAATGTCTGAATGTTTATAGTGATTCCTTGTTGTTGGTTAACCACTTCAATGGATCTTATACAGCAAAGCATAGCAGGATGTCGAGTTATCTGCAGCAGGTTAAATCCTTAGCTGGACAATTTGAAGAATTTACTTTCCAACAGATCCCAAGGATGAGAATGCTGAAGCTGACGCATTAGCCAACCTTGGATCAAGTTGCAGGAGCATGTTGAACAATGCCATACCTATAATCCACGTCTTGCACCCTGTAATTGACCAACCTGAAACAAACCAAGTTGTTGACCGACCAGATACATTGAATAACCCCTCAAATGAAGAGACATCTTGGACACTGCCCATAATAACATTTCTGCAGGATGGAACAGTGCCACAAGATGTCAAAAATGCAAAGGCTTTCAGGATGAAGGTATCAAGATTTGTATTAATTGATAATGTACTATTTCATAAGTCATTTACAGGTTTGTACATGAGATGCCTGGAGCCACAACAAGCTGAACAAGTCTTAAGAGAGTTACATGAAGGAGAATGTGGCAATCATTCTGGGGGCAAGTCACTGTCCTCCAAGGCATTGAGAACAGGGTACTATTGGCCAACTATGCACCAAGATGCAGTCAAATATGTTCAAAAATGTGATGCTTGTCAAAGGCATAGCAACATCTTGCACCAACCTGCCAAACCTCTTCATCCTATACTATCAACTTGGCCCTTCATGCAATGGGGGATGGATATTATTGGAAAATTTCCTAAAGCACCTGGGGGAAAAGTATTTATGTTAGCTTTGACTGATTATTTCTCAAAATGGATAGAAGCTGAAGCCTTTGTTCAAGTTAGAGATAAAGATGTGATTTCATTCCTGAAAAGAAATATCATCAGGAGGTTTGGAGTCCCTTCAGAAATTATTTGTGATAATGGTTCCCAGTTAATCAGTAAGAAGACTCAGGATTTCTGTATAAGATGGGGAATCAAGTTGATTACATCCACACCAGTACATCCTCAAGCTAATGGTCAAGCAGAATCAAGTAACAAGTTGATTGTGAACAACCTGAAGAAACGTCTTGATCAGAAGAAAGGAAGATGGGCTGAAGAGTTGCCTCTAGTATTATGGGCAGATAGAACAACTCCTAAGAGTGCAACCTGTCAAACTCCTTTCTCCTTAGTTTATGGAACTGAAGCTGTGATTCCAGTGGAATTTTCCATCCCAACGGCAAGATATGGTTTGATAACTCCAGAAGACAACCAGATTATACTCGCCGAAGATCTTGATACTATTGACGAACTTAGAGATTTAGCCAAGGTCAGGATGGCGGCCTATCAGCAAAGAATTGCCAAGTCTTACAACAAGAATGTACGCATTAGAAGATTCCAAGTTAGAGACATGGTGCTCAGGAAAGTTTTTCAGAACACAAGGGAGCTAAATGCTGGTAAACTTGCAGCCAAGTGGGAAGGCCCCTATCTAGTTGATGCAGAAGCCGGTAAGGGCGCATATTGGCTCTCCACCTTGGATGGCACTAGAATACTAAGAAGTTGGAACGCAGTCCATCTTAAAGCGTATTATATGTAAGTTGTAGCATATCCATTCAATTCCGAAAATTAGGTATGATTTAATTAAAGCTTTATTTCAATTTTGTTATTTCCAATATTATTTATCTTTATTGAACACTTACTGACTTAAGCATCGGAGGGGTGTTAGCCAAGATAACACCCACCCCTAACATATGTTTGTTTTGCAAGGTTACTCAAAATTCCAACTTAGGTGAACATGGTCAACATGTCGAAACGATTTACTGAGATTAACAACTTGAGATATTCAAGGTGAAGCTAGTCAGCTTGCTCACGAAATACTGGATGAAAGTTTAACCTGTTCAAATGTTCAAGTAAGTCTTTTGATGTCAAATCTTATGCATCTTTTCCTAAAAGTATGTACTAAGGTTTTAAAGGTTTTCACCTTTCAAAGGTTTAAATATTATAAATCTTTCTAAAGTTAAAGGTTCATACACCTTCGCCCGTGCGCACGTTTTCCACATTTGTTCAAGTTGCAAGTTGGCCAATGTATTTGTTACATATTGATTACCTTCTTGAGCTTGTCCGAATTGTGGACTTAAGTTATTTATAAATGGTAGTAACATGGACATGTTACCTTGTACAAAGTTTTAAGTTACTCACATTGGTTTCATCGCAGCCATGCAGTTATATATATTTTGACTGTGCAATAGAAAACAACTTTAAACAGTAGCATTACCTTAACAAAGCATCCAAAAATTCAAACGATGCCAACAATAGACATGGATAGAACAAACCTGAAACATGTCCAAAGTATCCAAAAACCTTTACATCCTAGAGATTCTATTTGTCTCAGAGGACACCCCCTCTGTTTTTAAACTTAAACATAAATTGTTTTAAGACTAACCCCTGTAGAGTGCACAAGACGTAGAAGTTTGCCTTTTCAGGAAGCCTCGTCAACTTTGACCCCCTGATTATCACCGACCTGTTCTGCAGCAACAACTTCTTGGGGTTTGGAATTCACCTCTCAAGCTTCCTCATCCTGGATTCCTTTGAGTGCAGCCTGTTCATCCTCCAAGTTCCACTCTGTTTGCTTTCCAGCTTGATACTCCTCAATCATTTGGATCCTCGCTTTAAACACCATTTTTCCAGCTTCCCTGGTCATGCGCTCTTCAAGTGCTACTAGGGCTGTAAACGAGCCGAGCCGAGCTTTGGAGTTTTGGGCTCGAGCTCGTTAACGAATTATCGAGCTCGAGCTTTTATCGAGCTCGAGCCCATTTTCCTTGTTCGATCTCGACTCGAATCGAGTTTCGAGCTGTTCGCGAGCCGCTCGCGAGCTTTTCTCGAGTTGTTCGAACTCGAGCCTTTACGAGCCGAGCTCGAGCTTAAATATTTTTCTGAAAATTATGAAATCAAACGAGCTCGAGTTCGAGCGTTTCACGAGCTGTTCGAACTCGAGTCTTTACGAGCCGAGCTCGAGCTTAAACATTTTTCTAAAAATTATGAAATCAAACGAGCTCGAGTTCGAGCCTTAACGAGCTCGAGTTCGAGCTTTTCACGAGCTGTTCGAACTCGAGTCTTTACGAGCCGAGCTCGAGCTTAAACATTTTTCTTAAATTATGAAATCAAACGAGCTCGTGTTCGAGCCTTATCGAGTTCGAGCCTTACCGAGCTCTGATAAGTATTTTCTGCATTTTGAACAAAAACTCTATTTTTTTTTTATTTTTTTTCTCTTTTTTTAATCTCAAAATATGTGTCTAATTTACAAATGTAACCTCCTGTTTACTTTTTTTTTTAAAGCTCTTGTTCATTTAACTTCTCATATTACAAATGATTAATTGTATCGTATATATACCATCAGGTTGTAATATACTCCTTATGTCCCAAATTTTTATTTACTTATCAAATTTACTTAAACTTTAACTAATATTTACACTAAATTATTAATTCTCATAAAAATTTAAAAATGGTTGTTAAATCATTAATAAATTATGTAAATTAATATTTTACACTAAATTATTAATTCTCATATAAATATGTACTATATGTATGTATGTATATATATAACATCCAATATTCCATATAGACACACACATATCATACATACATATATTTATGTATATAAACATGGGTTACATGTATGTGTGTGTGTGTATATATATATATATATATATATATATATATGTATGTATGTATATATGTATGTATATATATATAACATCCAATATTCCATATAGACACACACACATGTATGTATATATGTATGTATATATATAACATCATATATTCCATATAGACACACACACACATATCATACATACATATATTTATGTGTGTATATATATATATATATATATATATATACATACATGTAACCCATGTTTATATATGTATGTATATATATATATGTATGTATATATATATATATGTATATATATATGTATATATATATATATATATATATATATATATATATATATATGTATGTATGTATGTATATATATAACATCTAATATTCCATATAGACACACACACACCATATATATATATATATATATATATATATATATATATATATATATATGACAAAATGTCTTAAATTGGGCAGGATAGAGGGAGTATATAATAATGTATATAAATATGTGCTATATGTATGTATGTATATATACAACATCCAATATTCCATATAGACACACATATCATACATACTTAAATTTATGTATATAAACATGTGTTACATGTATATGTGTGTGTGTATATATATATATAACATCCAATATTCCATATAGACACACACATATTATACATACATATATATAAATATGTGTTACATGTATGTATGTATGTATGTATGTATGTATGTATGTATAAATGGCAAAATGTCCTAAATTGGGCACGATATAGGGAGTATATAATAATGTATATAAACATGTGCTATATGTATGTATGTATATATATAACATCCAATATTCCATATAGACACACACACACACACACATATCATACATACATATATTTATGTATATGAACATGTGTTACATGTATGTATATATATATCTATATATATGTATGTATGTATATATATATATAACATCCAATATTCCATATAGACACACATATATCATACATACATATCTTTATATATTTAAATATATTTAATAAATATTTTTCTACATGCAAACGCATTTATATGTGAAATATTTATGTGTGTGTATGTGTAAATGATAAACATTTTGTTCATTCTATATTTGAGTAATTAAATATACTTGCATATATAACTACAATAATAGATGTTAATTTTATTTTTTATTTCAATGAGAAAAATAATATAAGACAAATATGTGTACATTTGAAATTAATAAATTAGTTTTGAAAAAACTATTGTGTATATATCTCTACGTTTTCATAATGAATGTGCATAGAATAAATTAATTTTAGTTGTTGTACAATCTATATTGTATTATTGGATTGTATGTGTATAGTCGCTATATGATCATTCTATGAATGTATAAAAATTAAATTAATTTTAGTTGTTGTACAATTATTGTTGTTTGAGTCATTTTGAAGATAAAAATATTTTAGTTATGATTTATTCCTTGTACAATTTTGTATATACATATAATATATATGTATTCATTACAAAAGTAATAATGATGATTATTTAGTCGATCTCGAGCTTAACGAGCCGAGCCGAGCTCGAGTCAAATGCAAACAAAATAAACCGTGCTAACGAGCTTATCGAGACGAGCCCGAGCTCGAGTTATTCATGAATTAAACGAGCCGAACACGAGCCGAACACGAGTCGAGCTCTAACGAGCCGCACACGAACCGAGCTCTAACGAGCCGAACACGAACCGAGCTCTAACGAGTCGAACACGAACCGAGCTCTAACGAGCCGAGCTCGAACAAAGCTCGTCGAACAAACGAGCCGAGCACGAGCCGGCTCGATAAAAATTCGAGCTCGAAAACTCGGTTCGAGCTCGAGCTCGAATAGTGCTTCGAGCCCATTTGAGCCGAGCTTTAACGAGCCGAGCCCGAGCCGAGCTCGAACGGGCTCGGTTCGTTTAACATCCCTAAGTGCTACCATAGCAACCCTGTCAGCCTGTTCATCTCAGCAACCTTCATTACCCATTCTCTAATCTCTTCATCTTTCTTCTTGATCTCAAACTCCATAGCAGCAAACTTGGAATCCCTTTCTTTTTGCACAGATAGCAGCTTCTCCTCAGCCTCAAGCTTATCTTGATAGGACACTTGAGCCTTACCCTTCCAAAGTTGAACCTCTTTAGTCAACATGCTTGTAGCATCATGAACCTACAACTTTCACTCAGTCACTACGAATATTCAAACACTAAACTTCTGTATAAGTAAAAAACCTGATTTACCTTCTGCACTAATACCTGCTCAATAGGTTCTGCAGCATCAACATCTACAATCTCACTCTTCCTCTTCTTGAAAGACACCATGTCTCCAATCACTAATTTGGGTTTAGAGCTCTCAACCTTGGGAAGAGGTGGCTTTATATCCTTATTCTTGGGCCTCTTGAACTTGGCAATTAGACTGCTAACACCACCCATGCTAGTTTGAGAAGGAGTAGCTGCAGAAAGATCCCATTATAAGTGAAAATAAGCAAAACTTGAAAAGCAGATTTCAAGAAGGAATCTTACCTGAAGACATTCCTGGATCAACTTGTAGGGTCTTACTGGAACTCTTCTCTTCTTCAACTTCTTCTTCCCCTTGCTCAACCAATGAGGCTGGACGTACAAACTTACGCTTCTTGGGAGATAAAGCACAAACAGTGTTGACCACATTCAAAGTCTCTGGGCATTTTGGAAACAGTTCATCCAACTCCAAAGCTGCAAAATAAAATCAAGTTGTCAGAATACAGAGTAAAACCTAAACCTTGCCAATAGCAAAGTCAAGAAATCGGCGTGGCCTTACCTTCATCCAACCAAAAAGAATTTATCCTCCCAACTCCCTCCAAGGTAGATTTCTTAACATAGAAAACCTATTCTTCCACTTTCTGTCCTTGTCAATTGAATCCGTCACCAAGCTATTAGCCTTAGTCTTAACCCTAAAACCAAACCTCTTACTACCATGTGACCTCAAGTCATATCAAAACCCGAGTTCTTCCAAACTAACCCTTAACCCCATCTCAGCGCTCAACCTTTCCAAAGTAACAAAGTTCCTCCATCCTACAGGCATCAACTGGGCAAAGGCCAAACTAGTTATCTCAAAGAAGCGGATAATCGAAGGGGGAAAAGGGAATGTGAGACCAATCAGGAAAGGGTATTCAAGAAAGCAAAGCCATTCATTAGAAGCACAGTCAGAGGTCATGAGGGCATTAGGGTCAAGGAATTCAGCGCTTTTGCGAAAAAACTTCTTCAAATTTTCAACATCAGCACTCGTTAACTCACACCTTTCATCATCAGGATGTTCTATAAACCCTTGACAAGTAAACCCAGCAGGAAGATCACTAGCCATTCTAAGAAAATGAGTAAAAATTTCAGAAAGAAAGAACTCACCGCTGCAAACTGAGGAAGGTGCTAGAAACCCTTGTGAGTTGTTTTCGTAAATTGGGAAAAATCAAGAAGCCAGTCTTAAATAGGAGTGGACAGTTACAAAGTTCAAAAAGGTCTCAAAAAGCCTACTCACCTAAGAAACTACCCCATCCCTTCATTTAATTCGGGTAGTGGATGCCAGCAGTTAAGGGTTAATTTTTGACCTTAAAAAAACTTCCTTTTAAAATCAAAAATTAAGGGGCAATTGTTTGGGAGTAAAAATATGCATCATGTCTGCATCTTGAAGTATTCAGCTTGTCCCGCCATCTTGCGTCCTGACATTAAACATCTTGGTTATACACTCATTTTTGAAGGTAAAGTTATCTCCTATTTTTCAGGTAACACGTGCGCCGATAATGGAACACGAACTTTAGAGATCGTGACTTACATTGACTCAGTCAAGTGAAACAAGAACGTGTTTGAGAAGGGGTCTTGCAACGGCTTTGGATAACCCATAAACAAACTATCTGAAGATCAAGGCTCTATCACTTTGTTTACGATTTTCTCATATTAGTATAAATAGAGCACACTACTATCTAATGCACACACATTCACCGTCTTCTATTCTCGGAGTAATTGCTTTTTACTTTCATTTCAGTTCATTGTACTTCCATCAATACTAATAAAATTCCATCTTGAGGTTTTATGCCGGCGAACAAGTTGTTCAAGGGCTTTCCTCGTTAAACACCGTGTTCAATTGTTCTTGAATTGCTTACAATCATATTCCATTGTGCCCGAATTACTATTCTTTAAGTTGAATTGCAAAAATTGACAAAAACAAATATGAAGGATGTGAAGAGAATCTCAACAAATCAGTATTGAAAATAAAAAGGAACCAAATGAAAAAACAAAAAAGAAATGAAATTAAAGCATAATGGATATTTTTGAATACCGTCGTGAGTGTTGCCTGTAGCTGGTTGTTAACACAATAGCTAGGAATTCAGCCGCTGGCTTATGCACTCAAAGCCTTCTGCATCGAGTAGATTAGTGTAATGTGAATAGCTAATAGACGCACCAATTGCAATTGAACATCAGAGCATTTATCTCCATAATAATATCATTATCAGCATTGTGTAGCTTGGCACCAACTAAATTAAGTAACTCCATATTTTGGTCTAACATGTGATTTTGTGTTTTTGTTGAAAAAAAGAGAGAAAATTTGGTGGGGGGGGGGGGGTGCCCTGTTTTGGTTGGTTCCTCTCTCTTATACTCCCCCGTCCCAAAAAGATAGTCCACTTTTGACTTTTGATGGTCAATATAAGTGAACTTTGACTAAATATAAATGTCAATCTAACCATCTTGTGAAATTTCTAAAACTTGTTATTGATTAATCATCAAGTGCTTTATCAGTGATAAATTTTAAAATTTCATTGGGATGATTAGATTGATAATAATCTTTGGTCAAAGTTCACATGTGTTGACCATTAAAAATCCAAACTGGACTATCTTTCTGGGACAGAGGGAGGGGAGTATATAATAAGCGTTGCAATTTTATTTGTATAGCCACGTGTTTAGAACATGCTAAAGGTTAATAGCAGAATAGTAGATGACAACAGCTCCCCATATTTTGTTAATGAACTGGAAAAGATTCACATCTTCTGATTTATGGGGAAATGGGAAAAAATAAAATCCTATAGGCACTTGTTAAATTTAAAAATAGAAATGTTTTTTTTTACTGAAACCAGGTTAGCATGGTGAACAGGGAGAGCGTTACAACAAAATTAAATATTGCATTTATGACGAACGGCATTTCAAATCAAACAATATGGCAATGTGGGTGAGTTTGGCATTGCTTCAGATTTTTAGAAAGTGATTTTTGATAATTGATTATTGTAAAAGTAATTGTCTAAAACTCAGTTTTACGTTTGCCGTTTGACATCTCAATCTCAAAAGTCCGTTTAGGTTAAAAGTGATTGTGAAATATGTTTGGATACCACACAATATAAGCAATTTTAAAATAAATTATGTCAATAATACCCTTACATAATTCAACTCATAAGACTCTACCAAACATTAAAAAGTCATATATTGATTTCAAGACAATAAACGTTGATATAAAATAAATGGACCTCTAATAAAATTTAATTGCCACTAGATGCTGCAATTTGTATAGCCAATTGATTGCGAAAATCATCCATTTCTTGCTCATCTGCAACTACTCCATGATGAATTATGTGCTCCACATCAATGTCTCCTGTTGGTATAAGCTCCGGTTGTCTCTCATAAAAGTGGAATAACGTATCTGCTTTTGCTTTCTTCTTAATATAATTGTGAAGAGCCATTGAAGCACATATTATAGCAACTTGTACGTCAAAGTTAAATGAGCGCATGTCATTTAAAATTCTCCATCGATCTTTCCACACTCCAAAGCTACGCTCGATTACGCTTCTTAATGAAGAGTGAGCTTGGTTGAATTTCTCGTGTGTTCATAGGTTGTCCCCCACGACGAAAATCAGGCAAGTGAAATAGATTTTGCTTGTGTTTTATCTGATTTAAAACTACTTATTGAGTCTGGGCTATGTAAAGTCCAGATCCTAGAAATTTTTCAGGTTTATGAAACTTGGTTTATTTGTTTTTGGCCAAATTTTCTCTTTCATTTTAGGATGGAGATAGTATATTTTAATAAAGCTACAAATTCTCACCATTGCTAATCCATACATGGATAAATTTGAGCCAGGCATAAAAATAAACACCTATCGTGTACTATAAAAAATAGTCTACTGATATGGCTAATCAATTTCCCAAGTCCCAAAACTATTGCTAACCAATATGTGTATCAGAACAATCAAAATAAGCATGACATTACCATCTTATTGATCAACATATGTATCACAACAATCAAAATAAAATGGCATATGATCAGAAAATAAACAAATGGCGGATTGACAAGAAAATCAAGCGAAGAATGTTTGGAGTGAAAATTTACACTGCACCAAAAACTTGAAGACTTCTACTTGCTTCGACAACCTGATTCTACGACTTGTCTTATTCAACTTGATCTATATTAACACGTTTATTTGCAGGTACATAATGCTCCTATTTTCAGGTCGCAGTTAATTCAATCGTGGATATGTTTCATAAAACACGTGACTTACTAGCAAAGACCAAGTCAAAGACAAACTCTTATCAACTCAAGTCCAACAGCAAAGGGATAACCCGGCTATCAACAAACTCTCCGAGATCTTAGGCCTTGATAGATAGTTTACGTTGTACTCTTTTAGTATAAATAGATAACACACTCTATGTAACACACACTACGCACACTGCATTTTTACTTTGAGCTACATTCTTACTTTCAATCTCCTTGTACTTCCATCAT
The DNA here is from genome assembly GCA_026119855.1 of Campanula takesimana. Taxonomy (NCBI): domain Eukaryota; kingdom Viridiplantae; phylum Streptophyta; class Magnoliopsida; order Asterales; family Campanulaceae; genus Campanula; species Campanula takesimana. The sequence continues at coordinate 157,556 of JAOWBW010000550.1, forward strand.
CATTAATAAAATCCCACCATTAGAGGTTTATGCCGGCGAACACGTTGTTCAAGGGCTTTCCTCGTCTAAATACCGTGTCTATAATTTCTTGAGTTCTTAGCGTTATATTCCATTGTGCCCAACTTTTCTCCTTGAAGTTAGATTACAAAATTTGACCAAAACAATTTAGCGTCGTCCTTGGGAACTTTGGCATTTTAATTGCTAAAAGAATTCAAGATGTCTACTGGAATGTCTTCGGCTATGACCTCGATGGGCTCAGGATCGACAGTGGAGATGATCCCTATCACATCAGGTGTGTTAACTTCAACTCAGAGTACTGGTGGTGCGTCAGGGACAATTCAGACTCAAGGAGGGTCATCTGCTGCTACAACCTAGGAGATCCCTATCGACATCGCCTCCAACTTGACCGCCATGATACGTGATATGAGGCAACGGTCCAACTGTAGAATGACACCTCTACAATGCTGATGAACCACGTTGCCAGGTTGCAGTGTGGGATGAGTTCTCTACAAGGTGGAACACCGGCGGTACAGCAAACCAGCTTCCCAAGCATCTTACAGATCATCATTCCAAACATGAGGTCTGACCTGTATTCCCCATACCGACTTAGAAGGCTTGGTTTTGAAGGTGACACTAGAGGGATGTTTGGCTTTGGTGGGTTCACACCAGTTACCAACCTGACCACCAATAGCACGGTCATTAATCCTGAAATCGTTCCCCCAACTTCAACTACGATGGCAGCAGGGAATGTTAACCCTTAATTTGATTTCAATCATCTTAATAATTATCAATTTTCTGCTACTAACAATGATGCAGGTAGCCTACTTAGCAGACAAATGCAGGAACTAAAAGAACTAGTCATGAGTGTGCCGGGGTTAACTTTGACATACAACCAAGCTTCTCCAACATGTTATAATGAGTCTCGCTTCACTCCAGCCATAGTCAACGTGGTCATTCCAAAGAAATTCAGTCCACCCCACATGAAGCAGTATGATGGGACGACTGATCCAGCGGCCACATGAAGCAGTATGATGGGACGACTAATCCAGCGGAGCATGTTGCATTATATCAGGAGAAGATGTATGTCATCTATATTCCACCCCAGTACAAGGAAGCTTGCTTTTGCATGGGTTTTGGTTCAACTCTTATAGGGGAAACTTTGAGATGGCTCATCAACCAGCCTCTGGGCTCTATCGGATCATATGCTCAACTTATAAATATATTTACTAATCAGTTTTTATGCAACAGGGTATTCGAGAAGCTGGCGAGTGATCTATACAGGGTGGTCCAGTAACCTGATGAACTTCTGAAGGATTACCTGAGCAGATTCAATAGGGAAGCAGTAGACATCCCCAACTTGGACACTGCTATAGCAATCGAAACCTTAAGTATGGGACTCAAGAAGGACTCACCATATTATGATGACTTAGTCATGACACCATGCAAGAGGCTGGATGAAATTAGAACCAGAGTATCTAGATTATCAGGCTGGAAGAGGACAAATTGATACAGGATAAAGTAATCAAGAAGAACACAACTCCTAAACATTCCGGTGGAAGAACGGACGCATCTCATTCTGGTGGCAAGATGGAAACATCTCATGCCAAGTCTAATAGGGGCAAACCCTACTCTAAACCCGACTCTTCTAGAATTCATGTTGTAGATGATAATGATGAGGATGATGACTCTTTATATCCTAGAATTAATGACTACTATTTTTCTGTTGACATTGCAGGATTGATAAATGCTATGGACTGTTGGGTTTCAGAGTAACATGCGCAGCGGAAAATTGCATTTAAAATTTTAATAGAAACCCAAAGCCATAGATCCGTTCATATGATTATATCAAATACATATAATATGAATACTAGAATACTAACCCTTGATGCCTTTGAATTTCAACCTTTGATCTTGGTGGAGATTTAGAAACTTGATCACGAACACGAAGCTTGAATACGAACTTTGAAGATGATGAGTTTCACCCTCTAGCGGTATCCACACCACGAACGAATATCAAGGAGCTTCTTGATCTTGGTTGCTAGACCAAAATTGAGGAACACGTTTTCTCAATTGTATTTTGACTATATGGAATATAATTGTGTTTGATCTTGTTCTTCAATCTAGGGATTTCTTAGAACAAGAAATAACTCTCAAAAACTCTTTGGAGGCTTGAAAAAACACATGTACTGATTAGGGACGAATTAGGGCTGTTAATATATAAGTTAGACCTATTCCAAATAGGTAATTTATGTCTAAACCCGCAAGAAAACGGATTAAGGAAAGTTCCTCCCGAAACCGACTGGTCCGGCCGGGTATGGCATAGGGTCTAACCAGATCCATCATGGTCCGGCCGGGACTATGTCCAGGTCCGACCGGACCTCCCCTTTTTCCACTTTTCTTCTTCTAATTCTTTAAATCCTTCAATGGTCCTTCGACCCAATATTCCAATATAGTTCTTTTAAGGATTCGTTCTATTGTGTGTGACCCTCTAGGATTATACTAAGTTGGCTATGGGTTCAAACATGAAACCATAAGATATGATTAGGTTCTAGCAAACCGTCATACCTACCCAAATAGTATAACTAGATACAAGTTCGCATTCCATTTAGAATATGTCATAATCCTTTTGTCCACGATGTCATTGAACACAAGTCATGGTCAACAAGTCATCTTGTATTTGTTCAATACTTTCTCGATTCCGAATATGTTGATAATCCAAATGACATTGATCCAATCAATTCATTTGAGTCTGGCCAAACATTTTTATCAACATCATTCCTACGAGATGCCCAAGCTTGACATCTCTCCGAAGAGGGACAAATCCATTTAGCTTATTATTCTTCCCTACATGAATCCGATTATGCCAATCATACCCTTTATAACTACCCGGTTAATAGCGTTTGAATATGTCAAATATAATGTTCATCAAGTGGAAGACCATAATAACTTCATGTATAAGGATTCAAATGACATAACTAATATGAGATATATGTATGACATTGACCATGACATAAATCTCATAGAGCGGGTCATGTCCAGTACCAAACAAGTACCTATAAATCCAACATGATCATCCCATGATCATTTAGCCTTTATACTAATACCAAACAAGTAATAGGGACGGAGATTATTATAAGTAAACATGAACAACAATAATAATAAAAACATCTCTTTATTAATATGAAATAAGTGATAACAATTACAACGGTTATTAAACGTGCCTAGGGCACCACCAACAATCTCCCACTTGCCCTAGGCCCAAAGTCCCATGTATCTAATACCAATGGACCTAACATGACCATCATGTTTAGCTTGTGGAAGTCCCTTTGTTAGCGGGTCCGCGACATTGTCATCAGTAGGTACTCTGCATATATTCACGTCTCCCCTATCAACGATCTCTCGAATGATATGAAAACGCCTAAGTATGTGTTTGGATTTCTGATGTGCTCTTGGTTCCTTTGCTTGATCAATAGCACCATTATTATCGCAATAAAGGTCTATTGGATTAGCAATACTAGGAACCACTTCAAGTTCAGTGATTAACTTCTTAATCCAAACAGCTTCCTTTGCAGCATCCGATGTAGCAATATACTCAGCTTCCGTTGTAGAATCAGCGGTTGTACTTTGCTTGGAACTCTTCCAGCTTACAGCTCCACCATTTAACAAAAACACAAAACCCGATTGCGATCGACTGTCGTCTCTGTCGGTTTGGAAGCTTGCATCCGTGTAAGCATTTACAACAAGATCATCTTCCATTCCTCCATAGACCAAAAACGAATCTTTAGTCCTTCTCAAGTACTTAAGAATCGCTTTTACAGCCATCCAGTGATTTTTACCGGGGTCGGATTGATATCTACTCGTCATGCTCAAAGCATAAGATACACCCGACCTAGTACAAATCATGGCATACATGATGGACCCAATTGCCGAAGCATATGGAACATCATTCATTTTCTCACGCTCATCTTTTGTCTTAGGACATTGAGTCTTGCTTAGAGAAACTCCATGTAACACTGGCAAGGTTCCTCTCTTAGAATTTTCCATGCGGAATCTTCTAATGACCTTGTCAATGTATGTACTTTGGCTTAAACCAATTAGCTTCCTTGATCTATCTCTGTAGATCTTAATGCCAAGTATGTATGCGGCTTCACCCATATCTTTCATTGCGAAGCACTTTCCTAACCAAGACTTTACAGACTGAAGTGTAGGAATGTCGTTTCCAATGAGTAATATGTCATCTACATATAAAATAAGGAATAGCACTATGCTCCCACTAATCTTCTTGAAAACACAACGTTCATCTTCGTTCTTGATGAAGCCAAACTCTTTGACCGATTCATCAAAATGAAGATTCCAACTCCTAGAAGCTTGCTTCAATCCATAGATGGATCTTTGCAATTTGCATACCTTAGAATCTTGTTCAAAACCTTCTGGTTGTGTCATATACACATCCTCTTGTAGTTTTCCATTTAGGAAAGCGGTTTTGACATCCATTTGCCATATTTCATAGTCATGATATGCGGAAATGGCAAGCAAAATTCTTATAGACTTGATTATTACTACGGGTGAAAAGGTTTCATCATAGTCAATACCATGAACTTGCCTATAACCTTTCGCTACAAGTATAGCTTTGTAAGTATGCAACTTCCCATCCATGTCAGTCTTCTTCTTGAAGACCCATTTGCATCCTATGGTTTTTACACCTTCGGGTGCATCAATCAAGTTCCAAACTTGATTATCTTCCATGGATTGTAATTCGGACTCCATGGCTCCAAGCCACTTCTTCGAATCAGGAGAAGACATCACCTTTTGGTAGGTGGTTGGTTCATCATTATCAATGATCTCCACCTCATTACTATCCGTTACGAGAAAACCATATCTCTCGGGCTCGGATCGTAACCTACCAGATCTGCGAGTTTGTGTATTTTGAACAGGTTCCACAATTCCTTGTGGTTCTTGTTCTTGTTCCACTATCGGTTCAATGTTATTTTCTGGGTCTCGAATTTCTTCAAGATTTATTTTACTCCCACTGATTTCTTTAGAGAGAAACTCTTTCTCTAGAAAGATACCATTTCGGGCAACAAAGACTTTGTTGTCCGTTTGGTTGTAAAAGTAATATCCTTTAGTTTCCTTAGGATATCCCACGAAAATACATTTATCAGATTTGTGTGCAAGTTTGTCTGAGACAAGTCTTTGACGAAAGCTTCACAACCCAAAATCTTCATGAAAGACAAACAAGGTTTCCTTCCGCTCCACATTTCATATGGAGTCTTTTGAACCGATTTTGTTGGAACACGATTTAGTGTGAAAGCAGCGCTTTCTAGAGCGTAACCCCAAAAGGATAAAGGAAGATCAACTCGACTCATCATTGATCGAACCATGTCCAACAAGGTCCGATTCCTCCTCTCGGACACACCATTCCATTGTGGCATTCCGGGTGGAGTCAATTGTGAAATTATTCCACAATTCTTTAGATGATCATCGAATTCATGACTCAAGTATTCTCCACCTCGATCCGATCGAAGTGCCTTAATACTTTTGCCAAGTTGTTTCTCTACTTCATTTTGAAATATTCTAAATATCTCAAATGCTTCACTTTTATGTTTCATTAGGTAAACATACCCAAATCTACAATAATCATCAGTGAAGGTTATGAAGTATTGAAATCCTCCCCTAGCATTGCTACTTAGTGGTCCGCATACATCAGAATGTATCAACCCCAATAAGTCTCTTGCCCTTTCACCTAGCTTGGTAAAAGGTGTCTTAGTCATTTTTCCTAGAAGACACGACTCGCAAGTATCATATGACTTAAGATCACATGAACCCAAAAGGCCGTCCCCATGGAGTTTTGAGATACGCTTCTCATTAATATGACCAAGACGGCAATGCCACAAATAAGTATGATTTACATCATTAGGTTTAGATTTCTTATTTATATGATAGACATTTTCATCATTCTTGACATCCAAGACATAAAGGCCATTAAATGAATTTGCAATACCATAAAGCACATCATTTAAAGAAATAGAAAATTTCTTATTCTCAATAAGAAACTTAAAACCTTCATTATCCAAACAAGAAATTGAAATAATATTTCTACTTAAATCCGGTACATAATAGCAATTGTTCAAAACAAGTATTAAACCGGAAGGTAAAGTAACTTCATAAGTCCCTACGGCTAATGCAGCAACTCTTGCTCCATTCCCCACGCGTAGGTCTACTTCACCCTCTTTAAGCAGTCTCTTATTCTTTAGTCCCTGCACATTTAAACAAATGTGAGAACCACATCTGGTATCCAATACCCAAGAATCAGTGGTAGAAAGGAGAATATCTATCATATAGATACCTGAAGTCGACGCAGTCCCACTGCTCTTCTTCTTCTTTAGCTCTTCCTTAAAAGCCTTGCAATTACGTTTCCAATGACCAATTTCTTGACAATGGAAACAAATCGCATCCTTTTGTGAATCAGGTTTTGCCTCAGAAGCCTTGGCAACCTTTGCCTTGCTTATCTTGGGTTGACAACTTTCTTACCCTTTCCTTTGGCACTAGCCTTCTTCCCATCTTGAACCATGAGCACAGGAAAACCTTTCTCCACAATCTTCATCTCCGCAGTTTTAAGCATACCATGCAACTCGGAGAGATTCTTATCCATTCCATGCATGTTATAATTCATTACAAACTGATTATAACATTTAGGCAATGAATTAAGAATGAGATCCGTGGCTAGCTCCAATGGGATTGGATAGCCAAGTTTCTCAAGATGCTCTACATAGCCTTTCATTTTAAGCATGTGAGGACTCACTTGTTGCCGTTCACTCATTTTGCAAGAAGTGAATGCAACAATGGTCTTGTACCTCTCTTGCCTAGCTTGCTCTTGAAACATGGCTCTTAACTCCACGCCTATCTCATAGGCTTCCAAATGTTCCAAACTTTGTTGGAGTTTTGAGCACATAGTAGCAAGCATGAGACAATTTACATCTCTAGAATCATTACGATGTTTCTTGTAACTGTCTCTTTCTGCCCTAGGGGCAGTAGGTTCTGGTTCAGCAGAAAGTGGCCCATCGAGAATGTACAACATATCTTCTTGCCTAAGAACAATTCTTAGGCTATGGATCCAATCCATAAAGTTCGTACCATTCTCTTGGATCTTATCTTTTTTGAGGATCGATCGCAACGAAATTGATTGAGTGTTAATAGTCATTATCTACAATTATGCAAAATTTTCAAAATTTAATAAGTACCAATTTTTCATTAAAGAAATAAACAATGTATTTTCCAAAAATACTCCCACTAAATTATACCACCTTCTTATACATCTAATGTATAATATAATTTAAATGGGCTAAGATCCAACTTTAATTTAATTTCAAGTACGCTTTGGCGCACCACTCAAAATCAAATTAATTAGGTAGACAAACATGTCAATCATATCCCATATGACTCTTAGATCCTTTTCTGAGATTCTTTAAAAAATCCAATTTCAAAAAACATGTTAAATCTCATCTTTTCCTTAAGCCCAAAACTGTTTTGACGCTTAATTAAGTTCAACCATTTTAAACGCATAGGAAACTCTTATTCACTCATCTTGCTCATACATGAATAAAATTAACACACTTCGCTTTGGCGAACCCATATTAAAGTTACCCATGTATCAACAAGCGTTTTAATCATGGCATGGCAAGAGGACTTAAAACTTTCTTTGAAGGTTTTCACATATAGCATATAACACATTTATGAGCACATAATATAAATATGTTACACATCAAGTTTAGCCATTAATTTAAGCATAATATTTATGTGTCATTAGTTTCTCTATAATTATGAGGATGAGACTATTTCAACTTTAGTTATTATCTCCAAATCAAGACAACAAGAAGTGCGGCCGAAACTAAGCCATGAGACAACAAGAAGTGCGGCCGAAACTAAGCCATGAGGCAATCACAAGATCAAAACAAATAGGAAAAATCAAACCCCGAGATCCGCACCCAAACCAACTGCCCAATGCCCGCTCCAGACCAGCAGGTCCGGCCGGGCATTGTCACTGGTCCGGTTGGACCTCTTCGACCAAGGGTCCGGCCGGGTCCTTCCTCTGGTCCGGTCGGACCTTGGCCAAAAATTCCAGAAATTTTAAAGTTCAAAAATTTTTCTCAAAATTGTTTTTCCCCGATTATCAAAACTTTGATCCAATCAGAAATTGATAACCCAAACAATTTTAAATCCAACATAATTTTATTACGATTGAATAGTGCGATTAAAGTTTATAAAACAATAAACCACATAAAATCAATTAACACATAAACATCATAATCCAATATTCATATCATGCTAGGCACATAAACAAGCAATTTATATACACACAACATGATCTAGTATTGAAGTAATCAACATGAACGGGGCTCTGATACCACTGTTGGGTTTCGGAGTAACATGCGCAGCGGAAAATTGCATTTAAAATTTTAATAGAAACCCAAAGCCATAGATCCGTTCATATGATTATATCAAATACATATAATATGAATACTAGAATACTAACCATTGATGCCTTTGAATTTCAACCTTTGATCTTGGTGGAGATTTAGAAACTTGATCACGAACACAAAGCTTGAACACGAACTTTGAAGATGATGAGTTTCACCCTCTAGCGGTATCCACACCACGAACGAATATCAAGGAGATTCTTGATCTTGGTTGCTAGACCAAAATTGAGGAACACGTTTTCTCAATTGTATTTTCACTATATGGAATATAATTGTGTTTGATCTTGTTCTTCAATCTAGGGATTTTTTAGAACAAGAAATAACTCTCAAAAACTCTTTGGAGGCTTGCAAAAACACATGTACTGATTAGGGATGAATTAGGGCTGTTTATATATAAGTTAGACCTATTCCAAATAGGTAATTTATGTCCAAACCCGCAAGAAAACGGATTAAGGAAAGTTCCTCCCGAAACCAACTGGTCCGGCCGGGTATGGCATAGGGTCCGCTGGATCCATTATGGTCCGGTCGGGTCTGTGGCCAGGTCCGACCGGACCTCCCCTTTTTCCACTTTTATTCTTCTAATTCTTTAAATCCCTCAATGGTCCTTCGACCCAATATTCCAATATAGTTCTTTTAAGGATTCGTTCTATTGTGTGTGACCCTCTAGGATTATACTAAGTTGGCAATGAGTTCAAACATGAAACCATAAGATATGATTAGGTTCTAGCAAACCGTCATACCTACCCAAATAGTATAACTAGATACAAGTTCACATTCCATTTAGAATATGTCATAATCCTTTTGTCCACGATGTCATTGAACACAAGTCATGGTCAACAAGTCATCATGTCTTTATTCAATACTTTCTCGATTCCGAATATGTTGATAATCCAAATGACATTGATCCAATCAATTCATTTGAGTCCGGCCGAACATTTTCATCAACATCATTCCTACGAGAGGCCCAAGCTTGACATCTCTCCGAAGAGGGACAAATCCATTTAGCTTATTATTCTTCCCTACATGAATCCGATTATGCCAATCATACCCTTTATAACTACCCGGTTAAAGGTAGCGTTTGAATATGTCAAACATAATGTTCATCAAGTGGAAGACCATAATAACTTCATGTATAAGGATTCAAATGACATAACTAATATGAGATATATGCATGACATTGACCATGACATAAATCTCATAGAGCGGGTCATGTCCAGTACCAAACAAGTACCTATAAATCCAACATGATCATCCCATGATCATTTAGCCTTTATACTAATACCAAACAAGTAATAGGGACGGAGATTATTATAAGTAAACATGAACAACAATAATAATTAAAACATCTCTTTATTAATATGAAATAAGTGATAACAATTACAACGTTTATTAAACATGCCTAGGGCACCAACACCAACATGGACAACCTGGATGAGAAAGCTAGATGGCCCAAGAAGTCTAACAAGCCATCAATCTAGAAAGACAAGTCCAAGTGGTGCGCCTATCATGAAGACTTTTGGCATACCACTGAGAATTGCATTGCACTCAGGAAGGAGATCAGCCACTTATTGTCTAAGGGTATCCTCAAGGATCTACTTGGTAGAAGGTGTGGATGTACCAAAGATCGTGCAGACAACCAGGAGAAATAAGTTGAAAATCCTGCACCTCATCCACCTCCAACCAGAGTAGTCAATATGATCAGCGGTGGCTTGGACATTTGTGGAACATCCTATTCAGCTGCAAGCGCCGTGCTACAGATGCAAAGGAGGACAGGTCGTATTTTCCACCAAGATATGTTAACAAGGATAAGGGTCAGGAAATCACTTTTGATGAGGACGATAGGGTCAACATCCAGGATCCACATCATTCCTTAGTTGTGACCCTCCAGGTTGCTAACTGTTTGGTGAGGCGCATCCTGATCGACAATGGGAGTTCAGTCAACATTGTAACGACTGACAGTTTGAAAGGAATGGGAATCCCACTTGAAAATGTGACCAGGAGTTCTTCCGTCTTGGTTGGGTTTAGTGGTGAGACGAAGCATACCTTTGGGGAGGTAATTTTCCCGGTATATGTTGAAGGGGTTAATTCCATGGAGAAATTCTGCGTGATCGAGTGTCAATCATCCTACAACATCATCTTAGGCAGGGCTTGGATCCACAATGTGAAAGCAGTCCCATCAACCTACCACCAGTGTCTTAAACTGCCAACACCTTGGGGAGTTGTCAAGGTGTCAGGTGAACAGCAAATAACTAAGGAGTGTTACAAGGTGTCCATAAAAGCAGCAAGCAGTCCTAGGCAGGCATAGCAATTACAATGTAAATCCCTTGTTTTTCAATAATTTTTAACTTGTTTATTCATTATTGACCGGAACCGTACAGGAACCGGAACTGTACCGGAACCGGATTGTGGTAACCGGAACCGGATCTGGGGTAAGCAAGGGCCGGTTAAGGTTCACCTATATGCCGAACCAGAACCGACAGTTCCGAATCGGAACCAGAACCGGAGTTGGCCATCCCTAGAGGACACCCCCTCGTTTGGAATACTGAAAACATTAAATAAATTGTTTTTGAAACTAACACCCTGCAGGGAAACGCAAAACAACTTACCTTTCAGGCATCTCCAGCCTTCACATCCTGGTTCTCATCAACTTGTTCATCCACGGCGACATCTTGAGGCTTTGAACAGTCTTGCAGAGAGAAGAAGTCAAGAAGCGGTCTTTAAAAAGAACTTGGATGGTTCTAGACTCCAATAGGGGTTCAAGTACATATAGGCCTAAGTGGCTACTCAACCGTCACCTCCACCACTCTAATCGCACGCTTAATGGGTGCCAGCAGTTATTGTGATTTTTAACCCTAAAACTTCTTTCTAAAATCAAAAATCAGGGGCAATTGTTTGGAGTGAAAATTTACACTGCACCAACAACTTGAAGACTTCTACTTGCTCCGACAACCTGATTCTACGACTTGTCTTATTCAACTTGATCTATATTAACACGTTTATTTTACAGGTACATAATGCTCCTATTTTTCAGGTCACAGTTAATTCATATGTTTCATAAAACACGTGACTTACTAGCAAACACAAGTCAAAGACAAACTCTTATCAACTCAAGTCCAACGGCAAAGGGATAACTCGGCTATCAACAAACTCTCCGAGATCTTAGGCCTTAATAGATAGTTTACGTTTACTCTTTTAGTATAAATAGTTAACACACTCTATGTAACGCACACTACGCACACTGCATTTTTACTTTGAGCTACATTCTTACTTTCAATTTCCTTGTACTTCCATCATCATTAATAAAATCCCACCATTGGAGGTTTTATGCCGGCGAACACGTTGTTCAAGGGCTTTCCTCGTCTAAATACCGGGTCTATAATTTGTTGAGTTCTTAGCGTTATACTCCATTGTGCCCAACTTTTCTCCTTGAAGTTAATTACAAAATTTTACCAAAACAAAGAACTTACCTCAAATTCTGTAGCAGCGGCCTTAAAAATTATCTTGTTCGAATGAAGAATGACCGATGAATGAGGGGTTAAATAAGAAGTAGTGAAATCCATCGATGTATAAAGGGAAAATCAAGGATTTGATTTGATTAGGCAGATTATTCGAAAGTGATTTTCTCAAAAGCTGGGATGGAGCTGATTATGGGGAACGCAATATATTGCCTTTTTTGGACTCAGAACGGGCCGCAAGTTTCTCTGCCAAAAACACTCTTCTGCATCAAGATGGAGCTTCAACGAGCGTTGCCCTCTTTTAAACGCACTCCCAAACGGGGCCTGCATATCAAAGCTAGCATTATAGGTTAGGGCTCATCTGGTACACAGTTCTACAAACGTAGGGTTCTAGAAACGGAGTTGTTTCCAAAACGGAGCTTTCTCAAACGAAGATTTTTTTTGTGTAAATGTGTTTGGGGCAACATCTTAAAACCCTAATTTATAATTCAAATGTTTACTCATAATGACATTTTTACCCTTTTAGCAAAAAATGTGTTCCGTCCAAATGATCATTTTGTTTGAATTTTCAAATATTTTAAGATTACGTTATATTTTAGAAATTTAGTGATTTTGAAACTTTAATTTTGAAAATGAGATGAACTTTCTGAAGTAAATAAAAAAAATGAAATTATCATTATGGGATGGAGAGGAGAGTATTCATATTTTTTTTTATCAAATTTAATACCCCTTGTTTTCTGTTGTCGTCGCACATTTTGATAATCCAAGGTAAGTTTCATAAATTTTAAGCATTTTGGGAAGTTCTGTGCTTCCCTTGATTTTCTCTCTCTTTATGTTTTCAATTGGCATTCCTAATTCAAGCAAATCAAAGAATTATAGCTCTAAGAAACCCATCACCTTCTTCTCTGTTTCATCCAGTTGCCAATGATAATCCATACAGATAGAGAAAATAGATAAAGGTTATTTTGGTCCCAATTTGAACAACCACGGTTCTGAACCCTCCGTTTCTCGAAAAAGCTAGAAATTGTGGCGTTCGAAAATGGGTCTCTGCTTGCAAACCAACCAAGTTGTAAACACACAATTGATACACTATTATTTCTAAAACGCTCCATTTGAAACTGCATTGTAGTGTAAACGCTCAACCAGATGAGCCCTAACACAAATAAAAAAAGATACGCAATATACAATTTTTAATGACCTCCCTCTTGTGAATACCCCTTTCCGTAAATGCGGGCGACGCACGGGAAGTCTTTCTTTTATTTATCTTTATTTATCTTTTCTATGGGATTAGGATATTCAAGTTGGCATTTAACCTATTAAGAGTCGCCACGTTGTTTTTATCGAGCTAAAACATTTAGAAAAAGCTAACAGAGAGGGTTCGGGGGTCAAGTTACGACAAGAGAACAATATCAAGTTATCACTCCTATCGCCCGAGCAGTCAGACTTTCTATCATGATGAATGTGTTAGTAGTGTGTTAGTGATTGAGACCGGATCCGAAGATTGCCTGCGTTCCTCTCATTTAAGAAGCTCAGGTCAGCGTAGTTCGCACATAATCGGAATAGGGAGAAGAAGTGGGATCATGCATAATGAAGGGGGAGGAGAAAGAATCATGCAAGATGATCATATCCTAGAATAATGATTATACCATTGATAAGATCAACGTGTAGTCATCATATTCATCATTGGAGAATTACTGATCATGGGAGTAATTACCTAAAGTTTAGGGTTTAGAAGTAGTTCCTAGATCTCGGAGATCATCATCGGCTATGCATTATAAGTAGGGATTAAAACATTAGATCTAGCATGTTCAATCTAACATAGTAATAAGAATATCATGAAACATGTATGAAGTAAACACATAAGCATGAAGATCGCTACCTTAAATACAGAGCATATTATGAATTCTAGTAAGAACATGAAGAACACATTATGAATCATATGAATATAGGTGTATAAACATGATGAAACTAGCATAAATCAGATCTAAACTAAGAAAACATATAGAATTCTCACCAATCTTGACAAGGATGAAGTCGAATCTCTTACGCGGATTTGTCGAACCTTTGGGATTGCTAGAAAGGCTTAGAGAGAGAGTTTTACCGTCAGTTTTGGCTGTGGAACTCGGGGGAGAGAATTGTGTCCTCAAATTATGAACTGAGGTCACCTATTTATAGGAAAAGTTGACCTGGAGGAAGTGGCCGCCCGGCCTGAAGAGTGGCTGCCCGGATGGTCCAATTGGATTGGCTCGATTCCCGAGGTTCTGATCAATCTGGACTCCTGAGAACTCCTAGATAACGTCTATCTTCGATCCCTCATCCGATCAGTCAAGAACATCTTCTTATCTGGGCTTTTTGGGAAATTACGGATAAGTCCTGTGCAGCTCGTAAATACCTGGCGGGTCGTCGACTAAGAAAGGAACCGATCTGAAACATGAGTTCCAAATCGGGAGAGAGAAGCGGTAAGAGAGAAGGTGACCAGGCTGGTCGAGTGGCTGAACCTAAGTCAGGCTACCTACGTATCCAAGTGGAATCAAGCCGGTCGTAGTTCAGGAACTGGGGAGAAAGAAACGAGACATCATCTTTCACTGAGGATAGATGTAAGCAATAAAGTCGAGGACTCTACTGGGGAAAGGAAGGAAGGCCATACACACGGTACGACAAGAAGTTTAAGAATCGAGAATAAAATTAGGGATGAATTCTAACTTCCCATTGGAGCGCGCGTAATCGCATAATTTCTTCGACAAACTACGGTACCAAGCGAGGAATGATCCTCAAGATTCGCAGAAATTTAGTAAACTACGGTGCCAAGCGAGGAATGATCCTCAAGCTCGCATAATTTTGATAGACTACAGTGCCAAGCGAGGAATGATCCTCAAGCTCGCAGAATTTTGATAAACTACGGTGCCAAGTGAGGAATGATCCTCAAGCTCGCAGAATTTTGATAAACTACGGTGCCAAGCGAGGAATGATCCTCAAGCTCGCAGAATTTCGATAAACTACGGTGCCAAGCGAGGAATGATCCTCAGGATTCGCAGAATTTTTGGAATTTACTGAAGTCTTCCGGACCCAATTGATTTATTTTGGTAATTTACTAAAGTCTTCAATACCCAATTGATTAATTTTGGAAATTTACTGAAGTCTTCCGGACCCAATTGATTAATTTTAGAAATTTACTGAAGTCTTCCGGACCCAATTGATTTATTTTGGAAATTACTGGAGTCTTTCAGACCCAATTAAATTAATTTTGGAATTTACTGGAGTCTTCCGGACCCAATTGATTTATTTTTAAAATTACTGGAGTCTTCCGGACCCAATTGATTAATTTTGGAAATTTACTGAAGTCTTCCAGACCCAATTGATTAATTTTGGAAATTACTGGAGTCTTCCGGACCTAATTGAATTAATTTTGGAATTTACTGGAGTCTTCCGGACCCAATTGAATTAATTTTGGAATTTACAATTTTGGAAATTTACTGAAGTCTTCCGGACCCAATTGATTAATTTTTGGTCAAATTCTAGTTAAATTTGGCTAAGGGTGCTAATCTCAGATTAAAAATAAGCCGAGGGGCTAAATTGCAAATTCTGGCGCCTGAGGGAATAACTGGCCACGTGGCCAGTCTTTCTGATTGGCTGGGATTAGTTGTCGAGGATTGTTGATGGGCGCGCGAGATGGAGGGCTGAGATCATGCCACGTCGCCTGAAGACACTGGCCGCGCGGCTAGTCCCTTCGCTGGACAGACCCTACAAACAGCCGCCGGCTGTTGCTGTCATCTTCACTTTCTTCATTCTTTTGTCGAGTTTTGAGAGAGAAAAGAGAGATTTTGAGATACTTTCCTATATTTGAGATGGATCTTGAATATATTTTTGGTGCGGGGCAACCGTTCGAGCAAGGCGCGGGTGCGGGACCACAATTTGGGCAAGGTGAAGGCGCGGGGCCACCTCAACAACGGGCGAGGATGGCTTCTCGAAACTTCCGTCCCGATGAATGGCATTTCACGGTGGGACAATACTTTGACTTGTACGTGGGCACCGACAAGCATTGGTCCGGAGGGAGACTGATGGAGACGAAGGAGGTATCGATCTCGCTTTATTGTTTTTAGGTATTTTATGTCTTTTACTTCATACTTGTTGTATTACTTTAATACTGCGTTAAATTAAATTAATCGTTCGTGATTATTTAATTTTCTGGGATTGTTGATTATTTTGGGGACGGCAAATATGCGCACAAGTAAATAAAATAAAGCATGCATGTATACTTTAATTTATAGCACATAATTGCTAGTTGGGTAACATACCTTTGCTGTGTTTACCTGCAAAGGATGAAATCTCGCGGGTCCACGAGGGTGGTGGCAGAGATATGGGGGAGATTTCCGCCGGCTGGTGCAGTGAAGGAGAGGATCCGGGCTCTGGGCTTCGGTCCGTTTTTTGATGTTGTACGGGCTGTAGAGGGGACCCAGAAGGTGATGGGTTTGGTTGAGGCGATGAGGGAGTATTGGTGGGACACCACCCACACGTTCCATTTTAGTTGGGGAGAGGTGACTGTTACTCCGACCGACTTTGCTGCTATTACGGGGCTCATGTTCACGAACGTGGAGCTACCTTTTGATGAGTCCTTGTCTGCGGACCCGCACCGTCAGGTGGAGCTGATTGGGATGCCATTGGGCAAAGGTGTGAAGGGAAACGACTTTGAGGTGGGTCGTCTGAGGACCTTGGTGGATGAGGCTATCCAGGGTTTTGTTGAGGGCATCCATGACATTGATTGTCTGGTACGGGCCATCTTGTGGTATAGTTTGTCACAGACCCTGTTCCCGTGTGCGGGGACTTTCTGTCGGTTTTCTCTGTTGGGTGCTCTAGCTGATTTGGAGCAGGCGAGTCAGGTTTCTTGGGGCGGATCCGGGCTGGCGGAGATGTACAGGGCCTTGGATGTCTGCTCGAGGTCTAGTACCTCGTCTTTCGATTTCTTCCAGTTTGCCTTTGAGGTATGTCTCAGACTCTTTTATTATTTCATGTCCGTCTTTTGTTTAGAACTGCACAGACTGAAATACTGCTTTTCTCCACAGGTGTGGGTCTACGAGCTATTCCACATTGCTCCCTTTGGCGTGCAGGGGGTTAAGGAAGTCCCAATTATGAGGTTCTGGGCCAAGAGCAACCGGTTGGAGGGCCGCGGCAAGGCCAGGAAGACTCATGATCTGGGGATTTTTACTGCGAGGTTGAGTGGTCCTTTGCATGAGGACTTCCAGTTCTTCCCTTGGCCGGATCTAGTGCTGACGGGGTCGGTCAGGCTCAGGATTTCACTTCTTCCCGCTGCTTCTTGACGGGGTTGACTAGGGATGCCATGTATCTTTGCGAGAGAGTCTGCAGGCAGCATAGCAGACATCCTATGCTGTGGGCCCCGAGTGAACCTCCGAGGTGTTGGTAGTGGTGCCCTAGGCACGTTTAATAAACGTTGTAATTGTTATCATTTATTTCATATCAATAAAGAGATGTTTTGATTATTATTGTTGTTCATGTTTACTTATAATAATCTCCGTCCCTAGTACTTGTTAAGCACTAGTATAAAGGCTAAATGATCATGGGATGATCATGTTAGATTTATGGGTACTTGTTTGGAACAAGGTACTGGACATGACCCGCTGTATGAGATTCATGTCATGGTCTATGTCGTACATATATCTCATATTAGTTATGTCATTCGAATCCTTAGACATGAAGTTATTATAGTCTTCCACTTGATGAACATTATGTTTGACATATTCAAACGCTACCTTTAACCGGGTAGTTATAAAGGGTATGATTGGCATAATCGGATTCACGTAGGGAAGAATAATAAGCTAAATGGATTTGTCCCTATTCGGAGAGATCTCAAGCTTAGGCCTCTCGTAGGAATGATGTTGATGAAAATGTTCGGCCGGACTCAAATGAATTGATTAGATTAATGTCATTTGTATTATCAATATATTCGGAATCGAGAAAGTATTGAACAAAGACAAGTTGACTGTTTGACCATAACTTGTGTTTAATGAGATCGTGGACAAAGGGATTGTGACATATTCTAAAGGAATGTGAACTTGTATCTAGTTATACTATTTGGGTAGGTATGACGGTTTGCTAGAACCTAATCATATCTTATGGTTTCATGTTTGAACCCATTGCCAACTTAGTGTAATCCTAGAGGGTCACACACAATAGAACGAATCTTAAATAAGGACTATATTGGAATATTGAGTCGAAGGACTTTGGAGGAATTTGGAAATTAGGGAAATCTGGGGAAGGTGTGCGACCGCACAAAAGGGCTTGGACGGCCGCACAGCTTGGCTCAAAAAGTACCAGAAACCTTCCAGATAGATGTGCGACCGCACACCTTGACGGAACTGGTTTCCTGATTTGATTAGGAAATGGATTTTGGACGGGTTTTTGACACAAGTTTCCTATTTGGAATAGGTCTAACTTGTATATAAACAGCCAAATTCGGGACAGAATAATCCCAAGCTTTTGTGCAAGTCTCCAAAGAGTTTGAGAGAGTTTTATTTTGTTCTAAGATATCCTAGATTGAAGAACAAAATAATACACAAATAAAATTCCATATAGTTCATATTGATTGTGAAAACGTGTTTCACAATTTTGGTCTAGCAACCAAGATCAAGTGTTCTTGATATTCGTTCAAGGTGTGGATACCGCTAGAGGGTGAAGCTTATCATCTTCAAAGTTCGTGTTCTTACTTGTTCGTGATTAAAGCTTCAATTTCTCCACCAAGATCAAAGACCAAACTCAAAGTCATCAAGGGTCAGTTTTTCTAGTATTCATATTGCAAGTATTTGATTTAATCAAATGAATGGATCTATGGGCTTTGGGTTTCATAAAATTTTAAATGCTATTTTCCGCTGCGCATGTTACTTGGAAACCCAACACGAGGGATATGCTATATCCTGCTAGGCTGAGGAGGAGCGGTGACTACCGGGTCAGGACTCCGGCCCATTTGTATCAGAGTGGTGCTGACTATGCGTGGTTTGTGGAGCATGTACTGCTGAGTCCGTAGGTTTTGGTGAGGAGGTAGGCTGGTGCCTATCCGGCTAGCTCGAGTAGAGGAGCTAGATATGGTATGGACATGCTGCGGTTCCCGGACAGTATTCGGATGCAGCGGGGTGGTGCCGAGGTGGATTTCGATCTGACTCCGACTGAGGCTGATGAGGTTACTGGGGCCCAACTTCCTCCGCTTGGATCTACGGTATGATATCCTTTGCTTTTCATTTCTGTCTTGGACACACACACTTTAGACTTGTATCTGAACTGTGCTTATCTATCTCAGGTGACTCGGGAGGCCTATATACGCTCTGTTCGTCGGGGCAATATTTTTGAGAGGCTATTCCGGAGCTTGGCCGCTGCTTGTACCTGCCGTCGGGATGATGTGGTACTGCCTCAGCGTAGAGAGAGGTCCCCCATGGAGGCTGAGAGTTCGAGGTCTGTTCGGAGTAGGAGCTTGGGAGCTGGTGGGTCCCGCTGTACGGAGCAGGGTGCAGAGGATGATGATGTAGACATTGAGGATTCTGACTCGGACTAGATGTAGTCCTTTTATTTCCTGCATTTTGTTAGAGAGAGAGGAGAGGAACAGACAAACATATTTATGTACAATATTTTATTTGCTTTTGGATGTAATTAATTAGTATTTTATTTACATGTTTTTACATTTAGTACAATATATGAGCCCTAGGGGTAAGATGGGGATTACACACTGTCAGGCAGTTTCACCCTCTTTATCAGACCTCTTTTATGACTTGTGATCTTCAAAATGTCTGAGATGGGTCTATTCCGGCGTTTGTTAGGGACGGACTTGCAATCTGTCTGGACCGGATTATGTGGCCGCGTGGCCAACCATGGGGAAGGACTGGCCGCGTGGCTAATCCCTGGTCTGACACGATTTCGTCAGATTTTTCCTTGTACGATCAGGACTTGAACTCCCTACTTTATTTAATTAGCAGTCTCGCAGAGAGATGAGACAGACAGCAGTTTTTCTTCCTTTTTCTCTAGATTTCGATCCTTCCACGCCTTTCTGATGGATAGACACCCTAGGATTTATGAGAAGAGACAACACTACTTCATCAAGAGTTTGAAGATCTGGGTTGGGAAGCTTTTGAGGACAACCCGTGTAAACTTTCATAGGAGATTCAGAATTAAGTGTCTTTGGTCCCTGTATAGGGTTAAGTCTGATGAGAACCTGATTCGTGCTGCTGCTAAATTCTGGGACAACGAGAATCATGTCTTCAACTTTTCTTATAATGAAATCACCCCAACGTATGAAGATTTTGCAGCTCTTTGTGGTGAGACAGTGATGGATAGGGTAGCCATGCCACAGGACCGGGTGCCTCCGGAGCTTCGGGTTTCCCAACTGTTGCGAGTTTCTGTTGAAGATGCTAGGGGTTTGCTGTTGGATGGTGGTGTCAACCTCTGTGGGCTTCCCATCAGGTTTATTAATAGCACGGTGGAATCTGACACGGCTCTAGATTGTCTAGCACTTTGTCTGTTTGCCTCGGTATTGTTTCCACCTTACGTAGGAGTAGCTATTATGGGTTGTCTTGACATGGTAGACCAGGATCGAGCCAATCACAGTATTGTCCCTTGCTTGCTTGCGGAGACTTTGCATGGTATTGGAGAGTTGGCTTCATGAGCTCGAAAGATGACCAGAGGAAGTACCCGACTGTTAACCTTGTGGTTGCAGGAGAGGTTGCGAGTTTTGGAGGAACCTGTCGGGCCAGTATCACCTTGGGTTTGTCAGAGTAGGCGCATAAAGCAGCGATTTGCAGGGATGGCTCGTTCTACATGGGTGACATATATGGCACAGATAAGTACGGCTCAAGTCAAATTGATAGTACCTTACTGAGGGGTTATCAGAGCACGGTGGGCTTAGAGCGGTTTCTGCATGATTCGGGTCCCTGCCTTTGATGAGACTACTTATTACTATGCAGTACGAGTGTGCCGTCAGTATGGGATGCCTCAGATTATACCTTCTTCATGGGACGAGACTAGTAGTAGGGTCATTGCCAGGATAATCTCTATGACTGCTGGGGTCGCAGTGCTCTTGGAGCAGTGTTGGTCTTATGCTCTCATGCCCAGCACTCTCTGTATACAGCGACCACGTGACATACTTTTGTCTCAAGAATACTTGGACTGGTACCAGAAGACCTTGGGTAATATAGGACAGACTCTGAGACGATTGAGATGTAGGGTGGTGGTCCCTTATATCTCGAGCAGACGCTTGAAGGAGGACGAGAATGTACGATGGGAGGTGGAAACCGAGTTGGCTCAGCTAGCACCTATTGAGAGGAAAAGAAAGAGAGAAGGCTCAACGGGGGTGACTCAGTTGAAGAAGGACTTATTTGCAGATCCTACTAGACGGGATAGACGCGGACGATGAGACAAGAAGCCAAAGGAAGAGGAGGAGGAAGAGGAGGAGTGACTCCGAGTATCCAACCACAGCCGTTGCGGACACATAGTTTAGATTTTAGTTTATTTAAATTTCAAAGCAGGTTATTTAGTCGCAGGTTCTTTCGAGCTTAGACTCATCAACTAAATGTTAACGTGTAGTGACTTATGGAAATAGAGATTTTAATTTAGTAATAAACAGATTGTTTTCTTTATTTGAATTTTGCTCAAACCAGATTTGGATTTTTATTTATTTTTGAGACCTCACATTTGAAGGCTGCCTACGTTCCCCTTTTACAAGTAGGGCTAAGGGGCTCAGGTCACCGTAGTTCATTTCTGATTGTAGAAAGGGAAGATAGAAGGGGGGGGGGAAATAAAGATAGTAATATATATATATATATATATATATATATATATATATATATATATATATATTTTAAGGGGGATGGCAGTTGTAGAAGACCGTTGATGGAGAACAGGACTGCTGATAGAGAGAGACCGTAGTGATCAGTTGTAGTAGCGGCGGAGTTTGCTGATGTTGACTGGTTCTTTGAATTGATTTCCATCTAAATCTGCCATTCTGACTGCACCTCCGGAGAAGATCTTTTGTACGACGTAAGGACCAGTCCATGTGGGAGCCCACTTACCCAAGGGGTTGAATTTGTTCGGGAGGCGTACTTTGAGCACCAAATCTCCTTCTTTAATGTCTACTGGTTTCACCTTCTTGTTTAAACTATCTGTGGTCCTTCTCTGATAGGCTCTGATGTGTTCCATAGCTTTGAGCCTCCTTTCGTCCAGGGTAGCTAATTGGTCATAGCGATTGCGGAGCCATTCTACTTCATTTACTTGATTCTAGAGCAACACCCTTAAGGACGGTATTTCCAACTCGATAGGTAGGACTACTTCCATACCGTAAGTATGAGCGTAAGGAGTCTCCCCGGTGGCGGTGCGTACTGACGTTCTGTAGCCCCAGAGTACCAAGGATAATTTGTTGGGCCAATCCTTTCCTTTTGTGGCCATTTTTATGATGATCTGCTCGATGGTCTTGTTAGCTGCTTCGACTGCTCCATTGGTCTGTGGATAGTACGGGGAGGATTTCTTCCTTTATATTCTGAATTCGGTGAGTAAACGGGCTGTTTCTGCTTCGAAGTGACTACCATTATCTGATATGATCAAATTCGGGACACCATAACGACACATGATGTTTTCTTTGATAAACTGTGCTACCTTCTTGGAATTCAGTACCTTGTAAGATTGTGCTTCGACCCATTTAGTGAAATACTCTACTGCTACCAATACAAATTCATGACTGTTACTTCCCGCGGGATGGATCTTACCGATGATATCGATGCCCCATGTTGCGAAGGGCCAAGGAGTAGTCATACTGTAGAGGTCGTGCGGAGGGATGTGGTTCAAGTTGGAGCATACTTGACATTTGTGGCATTTTCTGACCCATTGGATGCATTCTGTTTCCATTGTGATCCAATAATAACCCAGGCGAGTGATCTTTTGTCGGAGCATTCTTGCATTCATATACGGACCGCACAACCCGTTGTGTACCTCCTCCATGATGTTCTTGGCTTTCTTGTTTCCCACACATAACAGTAGAATTCCGTCATAATGCCTCTTGTATAAGGTATTATCTAGTAGTACGAACTGTCCCGCCAACCTTTATAGTGCTTGTAGGCTTTTGGCCTTCACGTCTCCTTCGAAAGAGGCTTCCCCATCCTTAAGGAATTTGTGAATCTGTGCGTACCATTGATCTTTGACTGTTTCTGACTGGGTCTGGATCTCACAACAATATGCTGGGTTCTCTCTGCGGCCAACTCTGAAAGGCTTGACTGACCTCCCTTCAGGAATTTCTACTGAAGATGCCAGGGTGGCGAGCGCATCGGCGAATCTGTTTCTGTCTCGTGGGAGATAATGGAACGTGACTTCTCGAAATTGTCTGATTAGTTCGTCCATGTAGGCTTGGTATAACTGCAGGTAAGGATCCACAGTTTTCCACTTCTTTGCTGTTTGGTTTATGATTAGAGCCGAATCTCCGTATACTTCTAACTCCTTTACATTTCGCTCTAAGGCAGCTTCCAGGCCGGCTATGTATGCCTCATATTCTGCAGCATTGTTGGTGGTCGTGAAGTTCAACTTTATTGCTATTGGGGTATGTTCGTCTTTAGGATTGACTAGAAGAAGCCCCACTCCGTTGCCTCTTTTGTTTGCGGCTCCGTCGAAGAATAACTGCCATTTGTCTATAGCTTCCATACCGAAAATACCGTCATCCAGAAATTCGGGGTCTGATCCTCGTTCTTCGATGCTTGGAGAATCTGCTAACTGATCTGCTATAGCTCTCCCTTTAATTGTCTTTCTTGGAATATATGTGATGTCGAACTCTCCCAGAAATACCGACCACTTGGCGAGTCTCATGGATATTGATGGTTTATCAAACAAGTACTTGATCGGGTCCATATTTGATACTAGCCATATGGGGTGAGATACCATGTAATGCTTGAGCTTGGAAACTACCCATACCAGTCCAGTGCATGTCTTTTCTAACGCTGAATAGTTGAGCTCACTGCCTTGTAGCTTTCAGCTGAGGAAGTATACGGCGTTTTCTATTCGAGAATCCTTGGCTTCTTGTGCCAGCATGGCTCCAACGGTGGTGTCTGTTACCGTTAAGTATAGTAGTAGCGGCTTCTCCTTGTGTGGCGGACGTAGGATTGGGGTATTCACCAGGTACCTCTTAATCTGCTCAAAGGCTTCGTGATTCCATTCAACATTGGCAGTTTTCTTCATTAGCTTGATAATCGGTTCACTGACTGTAGTCAACTGGTTGATGAAGCGACTGATGCATTGTAGTCTTCCCATGAATGCTTTGACTTCAGTCTCTGTACGGGGTGGCTTTATATCCATAATTGCTTGAATCTTTCTCGGGTCAGCTTCGATTCCGCGTTCCGTAACCATGTATCCCAGCACTTTTCCTTGAACAACCCCGAACGTACACTTAGCAGGGTTCAGGCGCATGGAGTGCTCCCTCAATCTGTTGAAAAATTTCCGTAAGTCAATTAGGTGTTAACCGTCGGAACCTTTGGAGTCTATAATCATGTCGTCTACGTAGACCTCGATCTCCTTATGAATCATGTCATGAAATAAGGCAGTCACAGCACGTTGGTAAGTAGCCCAGCATTCCTAAGTCTAAACGGCATTACGGTGTAGCAATACGTACCCCACGGAGTAGTGAAAGCAGTCTTTTCTTGGTCTTCTTCAGCCATCTTGATCTGATTGTACCCATCAAAACCATCCACGAACGACTTGACCTCATAATTTTCCATTGCATCTACTAACATGTCGATGTTGGGAAGCGGGAAATCATCTTTAGGACTTGCTTTGTTGAGATCACGGAAATCCACACAAACTCTGACTTTACCATTAGCCTTCTTCACTGTAACAATGTTTGATAACCACGTCGGATATTCAATCACCCTTATGAAACCCACTCTGAGTAGCTTCTCGATTTCTTCTTTTACTTGCAGAGACCATTCTGGCTTGATGCGGTGAAGTTTATGTTTTACCGGCTTGGCGTCTGGTGCTATCGGAATTCTGATGGAGTTGTCCAGCCCCAGCATATGTTTGTAAGACCACGCAAATACGTCGACATACTCCTTGAGTAACCTAATCAGTGCTTCTCGCTCTTCGCCTTGAAAGAAGCTTCCAATGTGCGTTTCCTTAGGCTCGTCGTCTGTCCCCAGATTAACACATGTTAACACCTCATCGGCAGCTTGGGCTCGGTTTTCCCTTTGATTGATGACCTGCTCTGAGATTTCTCGGATGTATTCGTTATTTAGTTTGTCTGTGTCTGCATCTTTTAATGAATCGTTATTAACAATTTGTATATCATTAGATTGATTAGTTAATTCATCATTTATAAGAGCGGCTATGGTGGGATACTCAAAAAGATAAAGGTTTTCGTTTAGCACGAAGGGAAAGATAGCGTTGGTGACCATTTCATAGTCCTCTGACGTGAGGTCATTAGACTGAGAGGAAAACTCAAATTTAAAGGTACAGACATCGGACCTAGACGACCTAAATGACTTTGGTGAGCTAACAGGAGACTCGATAGGGGAGGTTATAGGGGGAGCAGTCAGTCCAAGCTCCTTGATCATGAAGTCTGTCGTTGCTATGGGACCGCTATATGTGCACCAATTCTTCAATTTGTCAACCATTGGTGAGACCAACGTCCTTGGATCGACGTTGTTTGTCTGATCTTTGATCATGGATACGAAGTTGTCGGACAATGATGGACATGCGGTATTTGGAGATAGATTATCCAATGACAGAGAGTAATAAGGAAAATCACTATCATTAATAATTTCTGAAGCACAATCCGAGTCAACATCGGGTGCCTCGCCATCTGCCACAGCTATTTCGGTCAGATTGGCGAGGTCTGTCCCGTTTCTAATTCTAACGAGTGCCTCCCTAGGGTCTTCTACTTGACCATTATGTATGAGTTCTTGAATAAGAGTCTTTGGAGCGAAACAATCTTCAATGTCATGACCGGTGACTTGGTGGTAATCACAAAACCTTTCTTGAGTGCTATCCGGGCGGGGATAATATCCTTCTAATGGTTGAATCATCCTCATTGCTATTAAACCGTTGTACATAAGAACCAAGGTAATTTGTAGTTGTTCGAAGGCGTCCATCATCTCTAACAAACCTATTTTGTCAGCATCGACCAAGTTCACACCTTCATTGTTGGGAAGGGGGTTTGCTATGGTGTTCGGACCTTTAGGCTTTTCGATCTTTCCATTGGCTATGAGCTTTTGGATGACACGCTTGAGTTGAATGCAGTCGTCGGTGGTGTGTCCGATGTGCTTGTGATATTTGCAGAACTTGGTTGCATCAAGATTAACCTTCTTGTTAAATGGTTCGAAGTTCTCGAGTGGCTTGATCAAGCCCTTCTTCATCAACACCTCAAAGACTTTGCTAGTAGGCATGCCGAAGTCATCGAAATGGTCTTCTTTTCAGGGGAAGGTGCTTGTAACTGCTTGGACATCGAAGGCGGAGTTGTCTTGGACCATACTCACTTGACCGGCCACCTCTTTAGCTTTAGGAGCGGCATTTGTCGGAGCTTTGTAGCAGAATGAGGTATTTCCACTTTTGGCAGTTTCTTTAATAACACCAGTAATGCCGGCTTCGTATCTGACCCCAGCATCAACCATTTCCCGCAGATCGGGAAAGTAACCATTACCAATCGCCACCCTAAGCTCGGGCAACAAGCATTTGAAGAAGATTTTCTTTTGTTCCTTTGCCTTAGGAGGGTATTGAACTTCCGCTAGCTTGTGATTCCACCTCTTGTAGAAGTCATAGATAGGCTCGCCGGGCCTCTGTATGGTGTTCTCTAAATCAGTACGGTTGACGTGCCAATCTAGGTTTGACTGATACTTCTCGCAGAAAGTAGTGGTGATTTGTTCCCATGTTTCTCGTTAGTAGGGATCCAAACTCAAGAACCAACGGAGAGCGATTCCGTCCAAAGTGATGTGGAAGACTTGGGCCATTTGCTCGTTGGTGCAGTCACGGGGTCTCATGGCTAGCACATAACTGTCAAGATGAGTCTTGGGACAAGTAATACCGTGGAATGTAGAGACCTTCGGCATCTTGAAGTCTCTAGGTAGAGAACCCACATTGCTTGGGTCGATGGTTTTGACTATCAGAGCGAATTGCTTGGAGACTGTGTCGGACAGCTTGCGGATCTGTTCTTGCATGGCAACCACTAGAGGGTGATTGGAGAAGTCTGCGCTACCATAGGCTTCAGCAGGGGGAGAAGTAGTGGAGACTGTGGACACGGCGGCATCGATACTCAATGGTAGTGAAGGCGAAGGCAACTTGGTGGAGGAAAAGTAACTACCCATCAATTCTGGTGACAGTTCGTACGGACCCTTGCTGGAGGTTGCTTTAGTACCGAAATCAGGAGGAGGGACCCTTTGGTAGTTGGGCACCTTGAGAGGGATATCATCATCATTGGCGGGGTAGGTTGCAGGCACTGTTTCGTCTTGGACGAAGATCACTTCTTCATTGTGGAAGCTAGTTTCTACACCCTTCTTCTTCATCTCAGTATGAAGATGATCTTTGAGTTCTTGGTTTACCCTTTCTAGAGACTTTCTTCGATGCTCAAGCTTAGAGATCTGTAGCATGAGGTTGGTGAAGAAAGCATGGAGAGGTGGCGGAATGTCCGAGGGCTTGATGCTGGCGGTGATCTCTGGATCGGCAGAAGCGGAGACTGGCGGAGTGGAGACATTAGGAGTAGTAGGCTCTGATGATGGAGACATCGTTGATGCAGAGACTGAAGACTGAGCTTGCGGAAGGCTTGACCGTTGAAGACGACCACCGGAACCGACCCTAACTTGCTTCTCTGTAGAGGTAGCGGGCGAGAGGTTTAGGACGGGACAAGGCTCATGCAATGTATTTTGTTATTTACAAAACAATGTATTATTAGTCCTAATGGTTGGAAGGGGTATCCCTTTTTGGGTTACTATCTACAAAACCTGGATCAGTGGAGGTCATCACTACGTCTATAGACCCCTCGTTTTTCACCTGTATTGCACCTCCCAAACGGACAATTTGGGCGAGGGTCCTATAGGGCAAACGACTTCCACCGACCTAACGGATCCTAGCGACTAACCCTTGTTTAAAGGCATTTAACGTAACGTTTATGTTACTTCCATTAAGTTTTTAACGAGTTAAGATCCTTGTACAAAGTATCACTCGGCTTACTATATGCACACCCTTGTAGAGAATTTCATTTTTTTGTGCTTTTTTCGCTCGAAGGATCTCGACTCATTAAAGACTTAACGGATGACGGCATGAACGACACGTTAATTGTCTATAAAGAAAAGCTAGTCAAACCAACCGGTCAACTTTGAAGTGTCCTAGACTCTGTGAGTGCATGTTTTCGAAATGAACAAGAGATTAACCTCGACTACTTCACAAGTGAAAACAGTGAGTTAGACAGCCCGGGTGCCACGAAGATAGAGGCAACAGGATCACCAAAATCTATGCACTCAACGGAGTATCCAGTAGGGTGTGCAGTGTGACACGGACCTAGTGGTAGTGTGCAGACAACAACTAGTTATTTTTGAGGGAGAAAACAGAGAGTTTTTTGGTTTTACATGTATGCAATGCAAAACAGTTAAAAAGGGTACAATAGGAAACAATTAAGATATTAACGCACTAAAGTACAAGGGAAACAAATATGTACAGGAGAATAAAGTACGGGGGGGGGGGGGAGAACAAGTAAGTACAATCATGATATTGACGAAATATGATAGAAGAGAGTTATGGGATGACTTAATATCTCTTAGTTCCACTCAGCTTGCATGGATGGTTTGTGGGGATTTTAATGCTGTTCTTGATCAAGAAGATAAGCTTGGAGGGGTTCCTGTCACGCCTGAGAAGATAAGGGAATTTTCTGATACTATTCAAGTGGCTTCTCTTATAGATGCTGGATTTATGGGTTCTAAATATACTTGGTGGAATAAAAGATTGGGTAGGAGGTCTATTCTCCAACGTATAGATAGAGTTTTCTATAATGAGTTGTGGTTGCATTCTTTTAATAGTACAGCTATTACTCATTTAAATAGAACTTGTTCTGATCATGCACCGCTGCTGATTTCTAATAAAGTGGATGCCGAGACAGTAAAAGGTTCTTTCCGCTTCATAAATGCTTGGATTAATCATGCTTCCTTCAGTGATACAGTGTCTCAATCTTGGAAGGAGTGGATGGATAGTAGGCCTATGGTTTGTTTCGGTAAGAAGCTTCCTCGGCTAAGGAAATCTTTATCTGCTTGGAATAAAAATGTTTTTGGTCGTATTGATCAACAAATTGCTCTTGCTGAGGATGAAGTTTTGAAGAGAGAAAGGGAGGTTGAATATGATCCTTGTGCCGAGAATAGGGCTGCTCTTAGCCTTGCACAGGCACATTTGCAGCATACTCTTAACATTGAGGAGTCTTTTTGGAGACAAAAAGCTAATATCCGGTGGATTAAAGAAGGTGATAGAAATACTAAATTTTTTCATGCTTATGTGAAAAAGAAAAGACAAAGATTGTTCATTCATCGTATCCGAGACAGGGAGGGTAATCTTCTTACTTCTAAAGAAGACATTCAAAATGAAGCCGTGGCATTTTATCATCATCAGCTTCGGGCTGAAGTGGCGGAGTCGTATTCTAATGATCACGATGATCTCTTACATCTTATCCCCTCCTTGATTACCAATGAATACAATGCATCTCTTATTGCTACTCCTTATTTAGAGGAGATTTATGAAGTTGTTAAAGGTATGAACGGTCAAAGTGCTGCTGGCCCGAACGGTTTAACATGTTTGTTTTACACGGCTTGTTGGGCCATCATTAAAACTGATCTTCATCGCGCTATAAAGGAGTTCTTTGCTGGTTTTGAAATGCCTCGATCTTGGACTAGTACGTTAATTGTTACTCTTCCCAAGATTGAGTCTCCTAATTCTTTCTCGGATCTCCGTCCCATTAGTCTTTGTAATTTCTCCAACAAGATAATTACTAAATTATTTACTATTCGTCTGGGACAGATTTTACCTCGGATTATTTCTCCTAATCAGAGTGGATTTGTCAAGGGTAGAGTGATCCATGAAAATATTCTCTTGGCTCAAGAAATGATGCATTCTATTACCAAGAAAGTCCGTGGGTCCAATATTGCTATTAAGTTGGACATGGCCAAAGCGTATGATAGAATTTCTTGGGTCCCCTTGATTAAAGTTCTCAAGAAATTTGGTTTTGCTATTGAATGGGTCGATATGGTATATCGCTGCATTTCAGGATGTTGGTTTTCTATTTTACTAAATGGAGAAAGTTGTGGTTTCTTTAAGTCTTCTAGAGGGTTACGTCAAGGTGATCCG
Organism: Campanula takesimana; assembly: GCA_026119855.1. Taxonomy (NCBI): domain Eukaryota; kingdom Viridiplantae; phylum Streptophyta; class Magnoliopsida; order Asterales; family Campanulaceae; genus Campanula; species Campanula takesimana. The sequence goes on from JAOWBW010000550.1 coordinate 187,827, forward strand.
TTATCCCCTAGCTTATTCATTATTGCAGCTGAAATTCTCAGCCGTGGCCTTAATTTTCTTCATGAAAGCCAGCCTCGTTTTTGATACAAAACACATCCTCACACTCCTATTGTTTCTCATCTCTCCTATGCGGACGACATTATCATATTCTGCAATGGAGCGCAGGATTCTCTTCACCAACACATGTCTTGGTTGGAGAAATATCAATCTTTTTCGGGTCAATTGGTTAGCATTGGAAAATCATGTTTTGTAACCGGGAAATTTGATGAGGCCAAAGATGCTGCTATTATGGCTGCCACGGGGTTTCAAAAGAAGGACCTTCCTTTATCCTATTTGGGATGTCCTCTCTATGTGGGCAGGAAGACTCAAACGTTGTTTGATCCTTTGCTTCGGAAGATGGAATCTCGTCTGGTTTCATGGCAAGGAAAGTTGCTTTTGTATGGTGCTAAGGTAACACTTATTAAATCCTGTCTTCAATCTATTCCTTTGTATTATATGTCCGTTCTTGAGCCTCCCAAAGGTGTTATAACAGCCATGCAACGTATGATCATGAATTTCTTTTGGAGTGGTATTGATGGGCATCATAAATGTCATTGGATTGGTTGGGATCGGGTTAGTAAGCCTCAAGATGAAGGAGGTCTTGGTATTCGGAAATTTGAAGACATAAGTACTTCTTTTGCCATGAAACTATGGTGGCGGCTCCGTGGGTCTGCTTCGTTATGGTCTTCTTTTATGCTCGGCAAATATTGTTTTGAAATACATCCAATGGATGCCGTGATTACAAGTTTTGCTTCTCATGTTTGGAGAAGAATGATTAGTGTTAAAGACTTCATGGAAGATTGTATTGGTTGGAGGGTTGGGCAAGGTCTTATTTCTATCCATGAGAAGTGGCTGGATGGTATTCCTCCTAGCCTCCCCCATGATCATGTTGAAATTTCGACCTTGTTTGAAAATTCTCATCCTCGGCATGCCCACATTCAAGATTCTTTTGGACAGCCTCTGCTCTCTTTAATTTTGGAGCAACAGATTTTGCTTAGTGGGGTGGAAGATACGATTATTTGGAAGCCTTCGACCTCGGGAAAGTTTACAACCAATTTTGCTTGGCGTGAATGCCGTCAAAGGCAAGTTACTCACATGGTTTTCAAAAAATATTTGGCATAAACACCTTCCTATCAAGATGTCTATCCTTCTTTGGAGAGCTTTAAATCGGGGGCTTCCTACGGATGACAACATCCAAAAACGAGGTATTCAATTGGTTTCGAAGTGTTTTTGTTGTGCTACTCCTCATTATGAATCTATTGACCATAATTTTGTGTTTGGAGAGTTGGCTAGAGCAGCATGGTCTCATTTTGGTAATCTTCTTGGTAAATCGCTTCAAATGGGAAATTTTAGACAGCTTCTTTGCTCGTGGTGGTCTAAATTCCTAGGGGCTCAAGCATGTTTTCAAAATGGCTCTTTCAGATTCTTCCCGGGGTTATATGCTGGACTTTGTGGTGTCACCGGAACAAATGGTTTTTTGAAGGAATCAAACCTCTCCTTCACACTTTAATCTCCTCTACTATTCAACAAGTGATCGATATCCTCAAAGCTTTCAAGCTGTCGTTTGCTAGTTCTGAATCTCACTTGGCCCAAGTCTTTTCTATTAGCACAGTGTTCCCTCGGCCTAATGTTATTCGATTAGTCACTTGGTCTAAACCGGCTCATGGTATATACAAATTAAATACGGATGGTGTGTCTAGAGGGAACCCGGGTATAGCCTCGGGTGGTGGTATTTTCCGTAACTCTCATGGGGACTTCATGTTTGCATTTGGCAAGTTTTATGGGGTTAAAACCAATATGTGGGCTGAGGCTAGGGCTGCTCTTGATGGTCTTCTTTATGCTCAGGAATTTGGTATTGCTAATGTTTGGTTAGAGGTGGATTCGGAGGTTCTAATGAAAATCATCACAAAGGTGTATCATATTCCGTGGGGCATACAATATTTTATTCAAAGGATCCATTATATTATGAGTTTTATTCACGTTCGAGTTACTCACATCTTGAGGCAAGGTAATCATGTTGATGATGGGTTGGCAAATGAAGCGGCTGATCGAAAAACTAATCTTGTATGGTATCATCAATCTACTCTCCCCCCTTTGTGTCATGGAGCTTACACTCTGGACAAGGATGGAGTTCCATCCATTTGGACCTGATTGGCTTAGTTCTATGGCTAGATATCTTTTTAGACTTCTCTCTATGGTTTGTAGGATCCCTTCCCTATATTGTAGAGGGCCTTACGATTTGTGTAAGTCCTCCCCCCTAGTTTTCGTTTTCCCGGTGGTTGAGGTTGTCATGTCCCCCACCTTGTTTGTATGCATTTTCTTTAATTAATAAAATCTAGGGAGGTACCGTCCTCTTTTCGGAAAAAAAAAAAAACGAAAGTTTGACCCTCTATGTTTGAAGATGTTCAAAGCTAGTCCCCAGCAGAGTCACCACTGTGAATACCACTGTAAAAATCCTTCGCCTAGACCGCTTAGGCCCCGCCTAGGCGCTAAGCGGTCACAGAATGCCGCGCCTAATTCAAATCCGCCTAGACCGGATATTGAAAGATAATTTGCATTAAATTTTCATTAAAATGCTGCGATTAACTTCAAATTTATCTAAAACCCCACCTACAATTTTTAATATTAGTATTTTCAATCAAAAATTATATTAAATTTATTATTATATACATTTAAATTAATTGTTTGCATATTCCGGTGACATTTTCAACACTATTTCACCGAAATATTACAAATTATGTCTTATTCATGGCCCCGCATAGGCCGTGACTAGGCCTCTAGGCGCTAGGCCCAGCTCCGGCGTCTAGCGATTTTTAGAACATTGGTGAATACCCCTTTTCGTAAATGCAGGCGACGCACGGGAAGTCTTTCTTTTATTTATCTTTTCTATGGGATTAGGATATTGGATTTGGCATTTAACCTATTAAGAGTCGCCACGTTGTTTTTATCAAGCTAAAACATTGAGAAAAAGCTAACAGAGAGGGTTCGAGGGTCAAGTTACGACAAGAGAAGAATATCAAGTTATCACTCCTATCGCCCGAGCAGTCGGACTTTCTATCATGATGAATGTGTTAGTAGTGTGTTAGTGATTGAGATCGGATCCAAAGATTGCCTGCGTTCCTCTCATTTGAGAAGCTCAGGTCAGCGTAGTTCGTACATAATCGGAATAGGGATGCATAATGAAGGGAGAGGAGAAAGAATCATGCAAGATGATCATATCCTAGAATAATGATTATACCATTGATAAGATCAACGTGTAGTCATCATATTCATCATTGGAGAATTACTGATCATGGGAGTAATTACCTAAAGTTTAGGGTTTAGAAGTAGTTCCTAGATCTCGGAGATCATCATCGGCTATGCATTATAAGTAGGGATTAAAACATTAGATCTAGCATGTTCAATCTAACATAGTAATAAGAATATCATGAAACATGTATGAAGTAAACACATAAGCATGAAGATCGCTACCCTAAATACAGAGCATATTATGAATTCTAGTAAGAACATGAAGAACACGTTATGACTCATATGAATATAGGTGTATAAACATGATGAAACTAGCATAAATCAGATCTAAACTAAGAAAACATGTAGAATTCTCACCAATCTTGACAAGGATGAAGTCGAATCTCTTACGCGGATTTGTCGAACCTTCGGGATTGCTAGAAAGGCTTAGAGAGAGAGTTTTACCGTCAGTTTTGGCTGTGGAACTCGGGGGAGAGAATTGTGTCCTCAAATTATGAACTGAGGTCACCTATTTATAGGAAAAGTTGACCTGGAGGAAGTGGCCGCCCGGCCGAAAGAGTGGCTGCCCGGCCGGTCCAATTGGATTGGCTCGATTCCCGAGGTTTTGATCAATCTGGACTCCTGAGAACTCCTAGATAACGTCTATCTTCGATCCCTCATCCGATCAGTCAAGAACATCTTCTTATCTGGGCTTTTCGGGAAATTACGGATAAGTCCTGTGCAGCTCGTAAATACTTGGGAGGTCCCTGTGAGTTCTAGAATACCTAATAACTCATTTTCAGGTTGGGTACTAACACCTCTATTCTCAAACAGACAAATAGAAGGAAATTTATACCAAATGATTAAAAAAAAGGAAAGAAAAAAAAGAGCAGAAATAAAATCTTACCCCAAAAGCAAGACATTCATCGGAGATGATCTGGCGACGATCAAAGTCAATGTCATCACCAACTTCATCGCTGTAATCCTTCTTCAGTAGGGGCTCTCCCTTGGCTTTAGGGGATCTAAAGTTAAGCTTCCTCTTTTTTCACAGTAAGATACTACGCTTGGAATTATGCACAAGATATGGAACATCTTTTGTTCGAGGTGGGATGGAACCGATACTGTTGGACAATGACTCTGCTGGTTCTTGAGCAGTTCTGAGTTCCATTAAGTTGAGCGATATCTGCAAATATGAAAAAAAAAACCCCACAAAATGCAAGTAATAATAAATCCTGATAATCAAATCCTATAAACTGTTAGGTAGAGACAGAAAGGGAGGGCCGAGGCTCTACTCTGCTCGAGGATACCGTCAAAGGAATTTTAACAAAGTTTTAAATGTTTTGTAAGTTGATAAAAATAATCTTAAATTAATATATTTTTTGAAATTGAAAAACTTAACCAATTTTAAATGTTCAATAACATTCCACAATGATTATTTGGTCCCAAAACTTTATATTTTCCACTTAACAGAATCTAATGGGGGAACGATTGGCTATAACTCTTCAAGATAGTTTAAAACTAATACGGAGTACGAAATAATGTTGGTTAATATATATGGGTGTTAAATTGAATCTCCAACCCATAATGACTTTCCAATGTTAGGTCGTTAGTATTTCTCATTAGCAGCACCTTTAGGTCCGTTGACCCTGAAGTTCACTAGAAGTCAACGATTGACATTTACTCACCTCAAGTAGGTATAAATGAATATCTTTATTTTTTTTTGTGGAAGCATGGTTTCAATTGTCAAATTATTCACGATAGTGTTCAGTCTCTTACCCTCAAGATTTCACATGTGTTATGGCCTTCTCCTGTGCTTGTAACATGTGTTCATGCTCTTTGTAACAAATATGAGAGACTGGGATGATCTTATTTCTCTTTGTTCAACTCAATTAGCTTGGATGGTTGTTGGGGACTTGAATGTTGTGTTGGATCAAGAAGGTAAGCTTGGTGGTGTTCTTGTTACTCCTAGAAAGGTGAGAGAATTCTCTGATACCATTCAGTTACATCTCTCATTGATGATGGTTTTATGGGGCCCAAATATACGTGTTGGAATAAACGTCTTGGGCGTAGATCAATTCTTCAACGTATTGATAGAGCCTTCTATAATGAGCTTTGGTTGCAATCTTTTCATAGTACAAATGTGACTCATCTTAATAGGACTTGCTCAGATCATGCTCCTTTGGTTATCTCTATTCGGGTGGAAGCAGAACTGTGCAAGGGTTCGTTTCTTTTTATTAATGCTTAAGACATGCCACTTTTTATGAGACTGTTAAAAAATCTTGGATAGAATGGATGGATGGGAGGCCTATTGTATGTTTTGGGAAGAGACTTGCTCATCTAAGAAAAGTGTTATCTTTATGGAACAAAGGTGTGTTTGGTCAAATAGAGCAACAAGTTGCTAGTGCTAAAGATGAAGTATTTGATTAAGGAGCATGAGGTAGAACAAGACCCTTCAAAAGAAAATAGGGCTGCCCTTAGTCTTGCTCAAGCTCATTTGCAACAAACTCCTGCTATTGAGGATTCTTTTTGGAGGAAAAAAGCGAATATCTGATGGATTAAAGAAGGGGAAAAACATACAAAGTTCTTTCATGCTTATGTCAAGAAGAAGAGACAAAGACTCTTTATTCATCGTATTCAGGATCGAGAAGGAAATCTACTCACTTCTAAAGAAAATATTCAAAAGGAGCAGTGGAGTTTTATCACAACCAACTTAGGGCTGAAGTTGAAGAGGTCGACTTGAATGCCCATGATGATATTTTACATCTCATCACACCTTTAATTACTGCTGAAGAGAATGCTTCTCTTATTGCAACACCTTCCTTAGAGGAAGTGTTTGAGGTTATCAAGGGTATGAATGGCCAAAGTGCATCTGGTCTGGATGGATTCACAGGTACATTTTACACTGTTTGTTGGGAGATCATCAAAGAGGATTTATATCATGCTATAAAGGAATTCATTGCTGGTTTTGAGATGCCTAAGTCTTGGACCAGTACTTTGATTGTTACTCTTCCCAAGATTGAGTCTCCTAATTCTTATCTTCGACCCATAAGTTTATGTAATTTTTCTAGTAAGATAATTACTAAACTTTTTTACTTGTCGTTTGGGGCTGATCTTACCTCGTATTATTTCTCCCAACCAAAGTGGATTTGTCAAAGGAAGGGTTATTCATGAGAACATTCTTTTGGCTCAAGAGATGATGCATTCTATTAAAAAGAAAGTTCGTGGAACCAATATTTCCATTAAGCTGGATATGGCAAAAGCGTATGATAGAATTTCTTGGGTGTCATTAATTAAAGTTCTCAAGCAATTTGGCTTCGCTATTGAATGGGTTGATATGGTTTATCGCTGCATTTCTAGTTGTTGTTCTCTATTTCACTTGATGGGGAGAGTTGTGGTTTCTTCCACTCAACAAGAGGGTTAAGACAAGGGGATCCTCTATCCACTAGTCTTTTCATCATTGCAGTTGAAGTCCTTAGTAGAGGGCTAAATTATCTCCATGAGACTCATCCCCATCTTCGATATCATACTCATCCTCACACCCCAATTATCTCTCATCTTTCTTATGCGGATGGTGTTATTATTTTATGTAATGGAGCTCAAGACTCTCTTCAAAAACACATGCTTTGTCTTGAAAAAATATCAAGCCTTTTCGGGTCAACTGGTTAGTGTTGGAAAATCTTGTTTTGTGATTGGGAAATATGAGGAAGCTAGAGATGCAGACATTATAGATGTTATGGGTTTTCAAAAGAAAGATCTTCCTTTAACTTATTTCGGTTATCCTCTCTATGTGGGTCGGAAAACTCAAAATCTGTTTGCTCCTTTGATTAGAAAAATGAAATATCGCTTGGCTACTTGGCAAGGGAAGTTGCTTTCTTATGGTGGTAAGGTAACCCTCATTAAATCATATCTTCAAACCATCCCTTATATTACATGTCCATTTTAGAGCCCCCTAAAGGTGTTAATAAAACCATGCAATGTATGATCATGAATTTTTTCTGGAGTGGTGTTGATGGTCAACATAAATGTCATTGGATTGGATGGGCTCGAATTAGCTATCCTTAAAATGAAGGAGGCCTTGGCATTCACAAATTTGAGGATATTAGTACTTCTTTTGCTATGAAATAATGATGGGGACTTCGAGAATCCTCTTCTTTATGGTCTTCTTTCATGCTTCAAAAATATTGTTTTGAAATCCACCCTATGGATATAGTTCGTACAAGCTTTGCCTCGCATGTGTGGAAAAGAATGATTAATGTTAAAGACTACATGGAGGACATAATAGGTTAGAGAGTTGGGCAAGGTTTTCTTTCCATTCTTGAAAAATGGCTGGATGGTCCCCTTCCTAATCTCCCTCATGAGCATATTGAGATTTTTACTTTGTTTGAGAACTCATATCCTCGGGTTGATCATATTCAAGAGCAGTTTGGAGGGAAGCTCGTCACCCTTATTAATGATCAACATATTCTGCTTAATGGGACAGAGATTCTCTCATTTGGAAACCATCGGCCTCGGGAAACTTCTCTACTCATTATGCTTGGCGTGAATGTCGTTATGATCATGCATCCAACTTGGTTTTCAAAAGAATTTGGCATAAGAACTTGCCAACTAAATGTCTATTCTTCTTTAGAGGGCCTTACATAGACGGTTGCCCACGGATGATGCTCTCCAAAAATGATGAATTCAAGTGGTCTCTAGGTGTTCTTGCTGCATCTCCCCTCAAAGTGAATCTATAGATCATATTTTGGTGTTTGGCGACTTGGCTCAAATAGTTTGGAATCATTTTGGGCATCTACTTGGTGGAACTCTTCGAATGGGCAACTTAGACAGCTTCTTTATGCATGGTGGTTTGAGGTTCCTAAAATTACATCTCCTCTTAGCAAGTGGCTTTTTTCTATCCTCCCTAGGATGATTTGCTGGAATTTATGGTGTGTAAGGAACAAATGGATTTTTGAAGGTATTACACCTGTTGGGTTTTGATGCATCATGCGCAGCGGAATTATACATAAGATCAAACACCCATGAGCCCGGATCCGTGCATGTTAATTAAATTAAATACAAGATGAAAGAAACATACCCTTGAAGATCGATTCCATGAACACGAACTTTAGGTGTTGAATAGCAAACACCCTCTACCGGTATCCACACGTCGAACGGACTCAAGAACACCTTCTTGATTGATTGCTAGATCCAAGTCTTGGTGAAGAAACGATTTCTTCGTAGGAATTATTTTGCTCCATTGATTATTGTATTTTGATGATTCTCAATCTCAAAATAAATAATCTTGCCTCTCTATATTTTATTATTTCTAAAACAATGTGTATTGATTTCCAAAATCAACGTTGGAGGCTGTCAAACCCGGCTGCATATCTTATATGAGGGTCTGACCTAATTCGGTTTGGGATCGGGATTCCTTGTCGTACAAGAAAACTAAAAAAACTGGACAGTTACGGGGGGGCGACCGTACGGCCATGAGGGAGCCGTATGGTGCCTAATGAGCCGTACGGTGGCCAGTTTTCCAATTCCCAGATTTTAGCCTTTTTTAATCCGTTCTATTGTGTGTGACCCAATAGGATTATACTAAGTTGGCAACGAGTCCGAACCATTCAGAACCCGTAAGTCATAAGCGAACTCTAGCAAGCCATTATGACTACCCAATTAGTATAACTTTGAAAGTCCAAAGTTACCGTATAGAACATATCACAATCCCTTTATCATGCAATATCATATTGGACATAAGTCATGGTCCACGTCAACTTATGTTGTCCAATACTTTCTCTATCCTAAGTAGATTGATATGAGCAAATGACATTAAACATATCAATTCATTTGGGCATCACCATGCACTATCATCAATCTCACTCATCGAGTGGCCAAGCAGATATCTCTTTTGAAAAAGGGACAAATCCCATCTTGACTTATCATTCTTCCCTACAAGAATCCGTTCATGCCAATCATAGCCTTTATAACTACCCGGTTAAAGGTAGCGTTTGACTATGTCAAACATAATGTTCATCATGTGGAAGACAATGATAATCTCAGGTCTAAGGATTCAAATGGCATGAATATCAAGAGATTTAATTATGACATTTGACTATGACATAAATCTCATAACGGGTCTATCCAGTACCTTGTTCTCCAACAAGTACCGACAAGTTTAATCCGCATCCTATGCACCATAATCATCACATGATTATCCATTAAACTCATGCTAGCCCTTCATAAGTGCTAGGGACAATGATTATTATAATAAACATGCAAAAGATATGATAATTGAGTTTGTTATCTCTATAATAATGAAGCTATGATATAATGCATAGGACTTTCTCAAGGGCCTAGGGCATAATATCCAACAATCTCCCACTTGCACTAGGTCCAATCAACGCGTATCCAATACCCATTGAGCTAGTTATGATCTCCATCATAATTGCAAGTGAGATTATGTAGGATGATTATCCTTGTTATCATCATATGGTATTTTGCATATTTTGACATCTCCCATCTTTGACGATTTCTCGAATAAGATAGAAACGTCCGAGCATATGTTTAGATAAGACATTAGCCCTTTGGATTGTGCAATAACAATTATTGGCACAATGAAGGTCTATTGAATTAGTGACTAGAAACGATTTCTAGTTTACTAATTATTATCTTAATTGAAACAGTTTTCTAGTTGCATCCCATGCCACTAGATACTCAACCTTTTGTAGAATAGTAATGGTGTATTTAGAACTCTTCTAACACCATTATTAAATATAAACATGTATTTATACTGCAATATTTATCTTTGTTGGTTTGTAAGAATGCATCTATATAGCTATTACAAGATCATCTTTTATTCCATCAAAGATCAAAAACGCATCCTTTTGTTCCTTTTAAAGAACATAAGGGTGTTTCTTATCTAGTGACCGTCACTAGGATTCGATTGGTATCATCTCATCATACTCCAAGTATATGAGGCATCCGGTCTTAGCACATCAATATGGCTTACATGATAGATCCAATTTCCGAATCATATGGAATCCTAATCATGTACTCTTTCTCATTAGTCTTCCAGTAAGACTAAATCTTGCAAAGATTAATGCCATTAGACTTTTGGAAGTAACCTCTCCAAGAGTCTTGCATAGTGAACTTTTCACTATCTTGTCTGTATTAGTACTTTGGCTTTAACTAATCAACCTTTTAGATTTATTTTCATAAATCAGTCCAAGGGTATATGCGGCTTTATCCAAGTCTTTCATTTTGAAACCCTTTCAAAATGAATTATATGTCAACCACATATATTAGACTAGGAATACTGTTACGCTCCCACTAAATTTATTGTAATCACAAGTCTCATCTTTGATGAATTAAAACTCTTTGAATACTATATCAAAATGAAATTTCACTCCAAGTTGTTTGCTTCAATCCATCTCATGGATTTCTGCAACTTGCATATTTTTTTGAATTTTATGGATTAATCAAAACTTTTAGGTTGTATCAAACACATCCTAAAGTATGTTCCTGTTAAGGAATATAGTTTTAACATACATTTGTCATATTTCATATTCGCAATATGAGGTCATGACAATTAGAATTCTAATAACATTAAGCATGACTACATGTGATAAAGTTTCATCATAATCGATATTATGAATTAACTTTTCTCAATCAGTCTTGCTTAATCAATATGCACCTTGCGATCCATGTCCGTTTTCTCCAAGAAAACTCATTTTCTATCCTATGGTTTTTAAGCCTTAGGGTAGAACAATCAAGTTTGAAACTTGATTATGATACATGGATTGCACTTTTAGATTTTATGACTCCAAGTCATTGATCTAAATTCGGAGCGTAATTTGCATCTTGATAGGTGATAGGTCAATCATTCTCAATGATGTCTTTCTTATTACATTCTATTACGAGAAATCAATATTTCTTGTTATAGATAGTATCTTATCATATATGCAAATAACTTGTGAATACTTGACGAATTTCCACAACTCCTTGTGAAACTTTGTTCAACTTCCATCTCAGGTTCTACGTCATTTTCTGGGTCTCGAACTCTTCAAGATACATGTTACTCCCACTAGTTCTTTAGAGATAAACGATTTATCTAGAAAGTGCTATTTAGAGTAACAAGCGATTTGTACTCTTTAAGGATGTAAAATCAATATCATTAAGATATCCCATGAAAATACATTTATTAGATTTAGGTGTGATTTTGTACAAGACAACACCTTTCTCAAAAGCATCATATCACAAATATTTATGAAAGATAAACCAAGTTTTCTTTCATTCCATATCTCATATGGTATAACGAACCTCCTTAGACGAATCTCAATTCAGTGTAAGCGCAACTGTTTCTAGCACATAATCCAGAAGGATAATTAAAGATCAGTTTGACTTATTATGAGGTGAAAAACTATAGTTTGCAGACAATCTGCAGGTTTCTGTAAACAGGGGCCGTACGGCTCATTACTAGGCATACGCCTAAATTGCAGCCGTACGGTTGTTGTTTCCAGATTCTGTTTTTCTTTTTCTGTAGACTTTCTACAGAATTCTCATCAAGTCCATGGTTCAAATATTTATTACCTTGATCACATCAGAGTACATCAATACTTTTGCCATGAGTTATCAAAATCTTTTCTAGCATTATTACTTTAATGAACTACATACATCAATATGTATTAGTTCGAACGAGTACTTCCTTTTACTACTATTAGTAAAATGTGTCTTGATCAATTTCCAAGATTCACATATATCACATGATTCGAAATCATGTGAATTTAAAAGTCCGTCCCATGGAATTTTTGATATGTGTTTCTTTTCATTTGACATAGACATCAATGCTTTAAAATGTAACGCTTACATCCTTAGATTCAGATTTCCATTATTTATGTTATACTTATTATTTTGTTCTTTCAAGATAAGGATATAAGGTCCCATTATATGATTAACAATACAATAAAGTAAATCATATTTAATGGTGCACCTTCTTATTCAAAATAAGAAATATCCATAATCTTCTAATGAAGAAACCAAAATAATATTTCTACTTAAAGTAGGAACATCACAACATTTGTTCAAAACAAATATGAACCCACCAGGCAGAGACACTTCGCAAGTTCCTATGATTAATGTTGCAACATTTGCATCATTACTACCACATAGGTTAATCTTTACATTCCTTAAGTAGTCTTTCTATTTCTTAAGTCTTACACATTTAGACAAATGTGGGATCCATATCCGGTATCCAATACCTAAGAACTTAGAAGTAGAACTTTAACATAAATACTTGAAGTGGTAGTCCTACTACCATTCCTTTTGATCTTTTAATTCATATTGCAATTTCTGTTATGGCCAATCACATTGCCATGGTAGAAATTACATCCTTTGAATTTTAGGTTTAGCCACAAATATTTCCTTTAGGCTTGACAACTCTTGTCTTGCCTTTATCTTAAATCCTTGTCCTTATTAACCTTTAGAGTTTGAGAAGGTTTTCATTTGATATTAAGCCATAGCATTTTAAACAACAAATGTCGCTTATGAATTAATATCAAATCCGTTTGTTAGTTCCAAACTAACTTGATAACCAAGCCATCTAAGGTAATTAATATGTCTCTCCATGTTCAAAACATGAGAACTTATCAATATACCTTTCATTCATCACATGAATGTTAGGCTCTAATCAATCTCAAACTTTTCTTGCCTTTCTTGCTTGTAGGAACGCTTCCTACGTAATTGATTATCACATAAGCATCCATATGTTTTAGACACTTCTCAAGTTCCAAACATATGGTAGCAAGTCGTAGGACAACTGACATCCATAGATTCATCCTCATGATTCTAATTTATGTCTATGTCCAACCTTAAGGCATTAGGTTTCTTAGGAATAGGATTTATTAAGAATTCATAACTTTCGTTCTTGCTTTAGAACAATTCTTAAGCTCATGACTAAGTCAAAGAAATTAATATTATTCTCTTTAAGTGGGGTCAATCACAGTAATTAAACATGATTATAGTTCAAAACATTCTACTTAATATGCAAATAAATATACACCTATATTTCATACCATTATCATTTAGAGATAAAAAAATATTTCATAAATACTCCCACTAAATTATACACCTTCAAATACAACTCTTGTATAATATAATTTAAATGGGCTAAGATCCATATTTCACTTGATTTGTGAGTCTGCTTTGGTATGAACCTCAAAACCAAGCTATTTAGGTAGATAACTCCTTATCAATCACATCACATGTGTCTCTTAGATCCTTTATGGGATTTGTGACATCTTATGTCTTACATGTTTTAATCCCATCTTATGCCTTAGGCCCATAACCGTTATGATAGCCTAATTAAGTTTGACCACTTTAAACATATAGACAACCTTTGCCTCATCTTGCTTCTCAATGATAGAATGATGTGCCCTGCTTTGGCAGATAAACCACACCGAAACGATCAAGGTACTTCACAAGTGTTTAAATAGTGGGTGGCATAAAACTTAAAATTTTGATGAAGGTTCATTTACACAGAGACATGCATCATATATTTAATTATGTCAAACATAATATAATATAGTCTTTGCATATGGATGTTAACTAATCAAATTAATTAACAGAAGAAAAATCTTGTGATTATTATGAAGCAACATTATGGGGACGGAATCTAAATTATCTGTAAACAATTTACAGATTGGATGTTTCATCCGCATTCCCAGAAACAAGGCGTAAGCCTGCCATTGGTCCATGCAATGAATGAATCCAAATTTAGTTTCCTTCTCTGCAAACAATTTGTACTTTGTTCATAGGGATAGATTCTGAAACTTTTGTTTCCGCAGAACATCTATAAATTGAGAACACAAAAGGCACGATCGAAACTAAGCCAAAAGGCATCCACAGTCCCATACTGAGATCAAGAAACCAAGTAACTTCTCTATACGGTTGAAACTAATCCAAAAGGCATCCACATTCCCGTATAGATTGGTCACTTGTTTCAAGATCATTCATTGTCTCATCAATTTCAAAGACTACAACAATTTTGAACTCTTTAGAACTCTGATTTCTGCAACTTTCTGGATTGAATCATATTTCAGGAAACACGGTTTCGAAAACCAGCTATCTGAAACCAGATTCGATTTCTGATTCGAATTCTGTAAACGATTTACAGAACAATCAGAAAACCAGAAAAACAAAACAATCTGTCCAAAAAATCCAAAGCAGCCGTACGGCTGCTGTGGAGGCATGCGCCATCCACGGAGCCGTACGGTGGTGATTTCCAGATTCCCAGATTTTCCAGAATTTTAAAATTTGATCAATCCCAATATCGTGTTCATGCATTGATCAGATTAAACCAACACGAATTTACAGATTACGAATTTAATTAGATCCAATCAATATCATGAATAAACAATTTATAACATATACAAATTAGATCTAAATTATCAATACACATAATCCAATTATTTATTGATAATCCCAACATGCAATTATTCATATAGATCACATCAATATAATAATTACATAATCCCCATACATTCATGCTCATAAATTTTATATCTCATATATAAAACTCAAATCACACATTCATCTTATCATCATGCAAAATCATATAATATAATTAAATAATTTAAACATGATGTATTAAAATAATTAACGATGAACGCGGCTCTGATACCACTGTTGGGTTTTGATGCATCATGCGCAACGGAATTATACATAAGATCAAACACCCATGAGCCCGTATCCGTGCATGTTGATTAAATTAAATACAAGATGAAAGAAACATACCCTTGAATATCGATTCCATGAACACGGACTTTAGGTGTTGAATAGCGAACACCCTCTACCGGTATCCACACGTCGAGCAGACTCAAGAACACCTTCTTGATTGATTGCTAGATCCAAGGCTTGGTGAAGAAATAATTTCTTCGTAGGAATTATTTTGCTCCATTGATTATTATATTTTGATGATTCTCAATCTCAAAATAAATAATCTTGCCTCTCTATATTTTATTTTTTCTAAAACGATGTGTATTGATTTCCAAAATCAACATTGGAGGCTGTCAAACCCGGCTGCATATCTTATATGAGGGTCTGACCTAATTCCGTTTGGGATCAGGATTCCTTGTCGTACAAGAAAATTGAACAGTTACCGGGGGGGGGGGGGGGCATACAGAAATGAGGGAGCCGTACGGTGCCTAATAAGCCGTACGGTGGCCAGTTTTCCAATTCCCAGATTTTAGCCTTTTTCAATCCGTTCTATTGTGTGTGACCCAATAGGATTATACTAAGTTGGCAACGAGTCCAAACCATTCAGAACCCGTAAGTCATAAGCGGACTCTAGCAAGCCATTATGACTACCCAATTAGTATAACTTTGAAATTCCAAAGTTACCTTATAGAACATATCACAATCCCTTTGCCATACGATATCATATTGGACATAAGTCATGGTCCACATCAACTTATGTTGTCCAATGCTTTCTCGATCCCAAGTAGATTGATATGAGCAAATGACATTGAACACATCAATTCATTTGGGCATGGCCATGCACTATCATCAATCTCACTCATCGAGTGCCAAGCAGATATCTCTCTTGAGAGGGACAAATCCCATCTTGACTTATCATTCTTCCCTACAAGAATCCGATCATGCCAATCATAGCCTTTATAACTACCCGGTTAAAGGTAGCGTTTGACTATGTCAAACATAATGTTCATCATGTGGAAGACCATGATAATCTCAGGTCTAAGGATTCAAATGGTATGACTATCATGAGATTTAATTACGACATTTGA
This sequence comes from Campanula takesimana, assembly GCA_026119855.1. Lineage (NCBI taxonomy): Eukaryota > Viridiplantae > Streptophyta > Magnoliopsida > Asterales > Campanulaceae > Campanula > Campanula takesimana. Next base: position 203,873 of record JAOWBW010000550.1, read on the forward strand.
CCATGACATAAATCTCATAACGGGTCTATCCAGTACCTTGTTCTCCAACAAGTACCCACAAGTTTAATCCGCATCCTATGCACCATAATCATCACATGATTATCCATTAAACTCATGCTAGCCCTTTATAAGTGCTAGGGACAATGGTTATTATAATAAACATGCAAAAGATATAATAATCGGGTTTGTTATCTCTATAACAATGAAGCTATGATATAACACATTGGCCTTTCTCAAAGGCCTAGGGCATAATATCCAACAACACCTTCATCTCATTCTCTCATTTCTTCTATTTTAAAGCAAGTGGAGGATATAGCTAAAGCTTATAATCTGCAATTTGAAGTGATCCGGTTGACTTGCATATTAAGGATGTTTTCAAGATTCGGCCTCCTGTTATCTGAATTGTTTGTTGGTCCAAACCTGTTTTTGGAATATATAAGTTAAATATGGATGGCATGTCTAGAGGAAACCCTGGGGAAGCATCTAGAGGTGGTATATTTTGGAATTCTCAAGGTAATCTCATATTTGCTTATGGTAACTATTATGGAGTCAAAACCAACATCTGTGCAGAAGCTAGGGCTGCTCTTGATGGGCTTCTTTATGCTTGTGAGTTTGGGATTACAAATGTTTGTTTGAGGTAGATTCGGAGGTCTTAGTAAATATGATTACCAAGGTATATCATATAGCGTGGGACTACTATTTTATCCAGCAGATTCACCACATTATGAGCATTATTCATGTTAATGTTACTCATATTCTTCGACAAGGCAATAGGGTTGCGGATGGTTTGGTTAATGAGGCGGCTGATTCCAAGACCAATCCCATTTGGTATCACCATTCTGATCTTCCTCCTATTTGTCATGGGGCTTATTATCACGCCATAAACCCCGGACCACACCTCTTGGCCCACAGGTTGTGCATGTGATTAGTATCTTATTCATACAAATTATAATAATAAATCCACTAAACTTCAAATTATCCACGATTGATTCAACGATGTCACCAATCATACATCTTAAAAGTAATAACTAAGGCCCACAATGCCTTCAAAATAAACCATAACTAAATTCTAAATGTATTTTAGAAACATAAAATAGAAAATAAAATCCCATGAGACACTCTCAATTATTCTTTGAGTCTCCGACTCCTCCTAATTATTACCTGGAAGGGAAGGAGAAAAAGAAAGGGTGAGCGAACGATTGCTCAGTAAGTTCATACGTTGCCCCTTCGGTTTATAAGGGGTGACTCACAAGGAAGCTCAAAATCTTTTACAAAAGAAAGACAGTTATATATTCATATATAAAAACACTTATAAACTGATGATTCAAAATCTCATGACATCATATTCGAAATTCAAAAGGTTCACACTTAATACTTTATGATCATATAAGCGGTCTAAGACCGATTTCTTATAGGATTCTCGAACAAGGGTTCTAAATCTTATTCTTATAGGTTTTTTCGGATAACTGCACACACATCCGTAGTGGTGCATAAATAACTCTCAACAGGAGTGTCATGATTACGTCCCATGACAGGGTTGTTCAACTTTAGTGATCATTGAAAATCTTAAACAAGTACTCGCCGGCACATTCAAAATCTTATATCAAAATCTTATTCAAAGTCTTAGTTCAAAATCTTATTCAAAATCTTATAATCACAAGGAGGTATCTCACCTAACGAACATTTTTTTTAAGTGAGATTTTAGAGTGATGGCTAAGAACAGTACAAATACAAGCAATCGAATTTAAAAGGTACCCGCCATGGGTACGTTTACTTTTTAAAAACGGAACGAATACAGGAATATGGAAGATCCTAAAAATTTAAATGAGACGTAAAAACACTAAAGATCGTAATCTTTTACCTGATTGCACTTTCTAACACTCCGTACGAACACATATAGCCCACTCAGCAATGTCCCACAAAATCTACAATAAAAGACAACCATACAATACTGATTACTCTTTGGGTAGTATACAATCAACATATAAATTAAATACTCTCCATTACATATACAACTCGAAATCATACTCAAAACAGTCTGAAAGTAATAGTCTTTTTGCACTGTTTATTTAAATATGATAAGTTGACCATCTCTTTATACACCCCCTATTTATTCAGTGGACAAAAGCATGAATCCCTAGTTCATCTTTTTGTCTGATGGGTAATCCCATAAACCATTTTCATCATCTTACACCCCTACTAAAAAATGCTTCATCTGTCTCTCTCTTCTTTTCTTCTCTTCCTTTTCTTTTTGTCCTTCTCCTTTGCTTAAAGGTCCCTATCAAATTGCAAATCAGTCCCCCAACATATACATACATACATAATATATCTCTATCATCATCATAATAAAGTCCTTATAATATTTATACATTAATCCTTCTCTCAATCACTATCATACCCTCTCATCTCTCCCTCTTATCTCTCATCCGACCCTTCTCTCTCTCTCTCTCTCTCTCTTTTCTTTTCTTTTATTTCCCTCTTGACAATAACACTCTCTCTCCTCCCTCTGTTCTTCCCCCTTACTATCTCTTTCTATGTCCATTTTCACAATTAACAAAAGAAGACAATATTTAATCAGATACACATAAAAGTATTATACACATACACCCAATTCTCTTTCTACCCCTACAATTACTATTATAATAGTCAACATAAATTATGCACTCAGAACATCTTAAAAGGATCATTAACTTACCTCAGGAATTGTATGACTCAACAATCTCTCCATCTGGCCGCCGCTCTCACTTCCTTAGGTTTTTCTCTCAATTTTGACAGAAGGTAAAAAGAGTAAACCACATTTCTGACATCCGTACTACGTCAAGAATGTCACTTTAACTTCCGTGCTATCTAAACAACAAAAGGAACATGCGTACTATTGATTAATTAGCAAAACTAACTAAAATCGTTAAAAAATTTAATGGACGTTAATAGGTGCTAGAAACTTAACAAGCTAAATAACTAGTTCAGCCCTAATCTATGCATTTGTTTCCGTTTTCATCCTGAAATTTTGACATTTTTCGTTTTAGTCACTTGCACCCTTTTTGAAATGCACGGGAATTAAGGAATGATTATATTTATTCAAATTTATTCTTAATGAGGGATGTTTAACTTTAATTAACAGAAGTATATTTTTTATTAACTTGTAATTATTAAATCAAAACACAACCCAATGTAATGTCTACAGTCATTACAATTACAGCCATTACACAACCACTGCCCACCACCACTATCCACTACTTCCCGCCACCGTCCGCTACTTCCCGTCACCGTCCACCACCACTGGCAACCGCCCATAAACACCTAAAATTTGACTAAAAATTGAAGAGCAACCCAGATACATACTCAAGTTCATCACCATACTCACTTCCTGAAACGAAAAGATTGAAATTATCAGTCAAATAGGAAACTAGATCTTCTTTCAAAGTAAAATAATAAACCCAGATCTTCAAAAAAAAACACAAATGTAGATCTACACGCAGAACATAAACACAAGCACACTAACACTAGCAGATTCAGATCTGAATAACAAACTCAGATCTCAGACAACACAAAATGCACACTCTAACACAACAATGGGTTCAGATTTAAAAAGTCAGAAGAAGAGGAAACAATGAAAAACTATGTTTTAGATCTTCCCCCAATAGCTCAAATCTACAATCACAAAGATGCACCCAGATCTAGACCCATAACCTAAAATCAAAGAATCAGAACACACACAAGCACAAACCCACACATGCACACCTAGACGCACACAAGCACAAACATGTGCTTGAAACAAAAAGGCGCTCGCATACATACACACTAAAAGGAAGATAGAAAAGAGAGAGAAGAGAGAGATAGAGAGAACTTGAAAGAGGGCGGAGTCGACAGAGGTTGATGGCGGAGCAATAGTGGCGGGTGAAATCGGAGCGACAGTGGCCATGGTATGAGGGTTTTTGAAGTTAGGAAGCCATTGATATGGGGAAGAAGAGATAAGGAGGGAGGGCGGTGGATGCAGAGGGCGGTGGCGGAACTTGACGGTGTTGGAAGAGATTGGTTGGTGGATGTATTTAGAGAGAGAAGTTCTCTCTCTAAAAATGTGTGGTAGAGGGAGGGTAGCATTTGATTAAATGAGTTATGGGTAATGGTGGTGAATATTTTATGATTTTAAATCAAATAGGTTAGTTTTGTAGTTAATTGTTAAAAAAAAAAAGTTTTCTAGTTAAGGGGGGCAAATTGAAAATATTAATAGTCATACCCGTTAAATTTTTAACGCCCATTAACGTCCATTGACACCCATTAACGATTTTGGTTAGTTTTGCTAATTTATCAATAGTACGCAGGTTACTTTATTATTTCGGTAGTACGGATGTAAATATGAAAAAACTCAATAGTACGAATGGCAAAAATGCAGTTTACTCAAGGTAAAAATAGTTGGTGATGGCTAGGGTTAAGAGCCATTATACTTATGGTAAGAAAGGGATTTGTTTGACCTAAATCTCTAATATTTGACTTATCACTTAAAGATAGCAATTTGAATTCCGAATCTAACTCTCTATCATGGTCCACTAATATTTAACTCAACTCATAGGGTAAATACAACTCTATCTATCAGTCCTTTTTATTTATATCCGAAATTTCAAATTTTTAACTCTCATTAATTATCCATCATCCAAAAATAACTCTTATAAATAATAACTAATTAATAACTTATATAATTAATAAGCTAAAGATATTTTATAATTAATTAGTCAAAAAATCTCGTATATTACACTTATACTCTTGACAAAGCAGGAGTTCCTTCTATTCAGACATAGTTATTGATATGATTAGATTCTTGTATCAAATTTTATCTTATATTAGTAGTCACTAGAGAACCTTAGAACTTGTGTATGGTCTCCTCCCTTGTTGTTGTTGTTGTTTTTTTTTTTCCCGTGGTTTGAGGTTGTCATGTCCCACACTATTTTTGTATTTTTGCATATTCAATAAAATTTAGGGAGGTACCGCCCTCTTTTTGCAAAAAAAAGAGAGAGAATATAGTACAAGGGAATGATTCAAAATCCTAACTAATGCTATGAATCCTAAGTAAAGATATGACAAATACAAACTAATCTTTAAATAATATTTACAAGGCATGATAAGTGGGATGTTATGATATGGAAGAATCAAGAGGATCTCTTGGAGGAACTTTAGGATCATTAATACGCTCCCACAAGATGGACGATCCATAAAGGAGGCCAATATTGTAGATGAGAGAAGTGAACCGCACACGAGGGAGTGGTTCGGTAAGGGCATCAACCAACTGATCATCTCCGAAAATATGTAGTACAAGAAGGGACCCAAGCTGAACTTGTTCTCGAACAAAGTGGAAGGAGAGAGATACGTGTTTAATGCGACAATAAAACACTGGGTTAGCGGAGTAACGAGTGGCACCAAGGTTGTCACAGTTGTAGACACCCCGCCTTGGACCGCTTACCCCGATTGCACGCTTAATTTGTGTTTTTACTTTGTTTTAAGTGTTTTTCATTAGTTTCTGTTACTTCCATTAAGTTCCTAACTGATTCCATCAGTTCTGGGGGCTAAACTGAATAACAGTCCTAACTTTCTAGTCCATTTGGTTAAAAAATCCATTTCAGAGTCGGGCGCCTCCGCCCTTTTGGGCAGAGGCGTGCACCTTCCACCCTCAAGGCAGGAGGCGCTTGCTTTTGGTCATTAGTTACAGATTTCCCCCCAAGAATCTCTCCCTTGCTCATCAATGTCGATTTTGCCTGGGAAAACTCTGATTGTTGACCTTGTTTTGGCACTAAAAACATCTTTTCTCACCTATAAATACCCCCCTCTTCATCCATTAAAAAAGGACCACCATTTTTGGAAAATAATGATAAAAATAAGACTAAGCATTCTTGATCAAAAGGCATCTCCTAAATTTGAAGTTCTTGAAGAGCTTAGGTACATCACCCCCTTTCTCTCTACTTCATCTCCTTCTTCTTCTTTTATTAAATGTGCAATCAACCCAAACATTTTAGGACATGACACCAAAGGTTGATTCACTTTATTGAATTTGACCAAGGAGTTATCTCCCTACATTCAAAACATTATTTTTACCCCAAAAATCATCTTTAAAAGCATAGGAAGAACACATTTTTTTTATGTAAAACACTTATTTGCAAGACCGACACTAGTCGGGCAAAATGGGTGTCTAAGTAATTCCATTCCGTAACCTAACCCCCAAACCTCATAAAAGAATCTTTGGTTTTGTAACAAACATTAGGCTATATTAGGTTTTTCTTATGTTCCTCTAAAAACACAGGTGGCGACTCTAAAATCAAATTAGACATGCTAGGATAATTCACTGCTCTAGCCAAGCCTTGGTTTCCCCTGGGTTATCTACAGTGGCGACTCTGCTGGGGAGATTCGAGGGTGCGTTAATTTGTGTTCTATATCTTCTTACAGGAATTCTGGTTCTTGATGATGGGAAGCGCATGCCTTTGGCCTTATTGGCCTAAGGTGCGCGCCTCCCATAGCAGAGACCAAAGTGCCCGTCCTGCATGTGTTCTTCCTGTTTCTGCTTTATGTGCTAATCATTTCTGTAGGGGGTAAAATCAAATGTTTAAGACCAAGGCAATCCCCTAAGTCCACTGTCTCACAGGTTGTGCCCAGAAGTGGGCGCCTCCTACTGCCCATACGCAACACGCGCGCTTTCATTTTCTATATGCCAGAGGTGCATGCTTCTGGGTGGTTTTCCAGAACATGAACAAAACCCAAAAATGTGCAGAAGGTTGGGGTGTGGGCACAGTTGCCTGTATCAGGCTGTTTTGGAACCCTTATGTGCTATATGTATTTTTCTTTTCTTTGTAAATAAAAAAAAAAGAAAAAGGAAAAACGTTTTGTCACTTTGTTGGACCTCACACTACGTGCACCAAAAATCCTATCAATTGCTCACTATTGAGTCGCACAAGTTCATAACCCCGAACCCGTCGAGGCCTATCCTAGAGAGTTTCAAGCTCCACTCGACCTTGACTCTCTCGAAGCCGTAAACCTCAGCCTGTGGCGTAGTTCATGACTACATACTGGGGGTGACCTTTGAACTTCTCTTTAGCCGAGCACAAGCCAACACATTCTAGTTAAGGTCTAACACTCCGTGACTAAGTCGGTTTTTAATGTGTCAAGATTTCCTTAAATTAACGTCCTCAAAATATACATGAAGCAATTAGTTATTATGGATAAAATAAAACTCCGTCCCCACATGTATGCTTTGTGACGTTAATTTAGTTTAATCCTGTGAGCGCGTGTTCCTTTCCGCCGCCGCGTCGGTTTGTTTTGAATGTAGGGACTTGATTATGCTCGATTTTGTTGTGAGTCGCCACCATGTTTAACGGAACACGGACCGTGAGATCTTGGATTCGGGAGTTAAGTTATGGATTGGGAAGGTCAAGGAGCACCCAATCCACCCAATCTAGGATTGGTCTTGCTACGAAAACATCATCATCATCTTAAAATTATGCAAATTATGTACAAAGAGAGCCAAATAAATAATATCTTATTTATTTGGAATGTCAGATCAATGTGCTTCGAGACCATCTCCATGAATTGGAGAGGCTCTAGGCTGATCCTTTAATGAAATCACACCACTTCAAAGCAAAGAAGGAGATGAGAAGATAGAAAACAAAGGAATTTACCTAAGCGTTCTTCGAGAATCCTACGGATGGCCTTGAAAAAAGGCCCTGATGATCCAAAAGCTTTGGCTCGAATTGTGTTATGGCTTGATGAATTTCGTGGGTTACCTTGGTAAGACTGATATGAGGGAGTTTTGATAGGTAGAGGGTGATTCTTTCTGAACCGAACGATTGACTACCATTAGGGATTTTAGTTCAGGAACCCATATATTTATATGATTTCTTGACTTAGGGACCAAGCCAAGGAGATAAATTTGGATGGGAATCAAAGACTCGATCCCCAAGGAGTTGTTTTTGGACTCTCAGATCGTCTTTCCTTTTTTCCCGGATTGTGGAGTGCTTGCCAAGAAACGAGGTTGAGTTCGATAAGAAAACTGCTGGAAAACCCGTCTGTCAAGGGGGATGTCTTGTACGAGACATTAGATGTCTTGTACGAGGTATCTTGTGCTGGAATCACAATTTTTCCCTCTGCTTAAGTTTTAATGTTCATTTTAGCCCCTAACTAACGAAGTCAGTCAGAAACTTAATGAGACATGTCAAACTTAACGAGTTTCAACCCAAATCAAAGGCGAGACACAGAAGTGGTGTAATTATGAGAGGATGTTCAAAATGGGGTGTCTACAGAGCCCCTCGGTACTTATGGATGAAGTAACGTCGTCGATAGAAAAGACACCATTTAGAAATTTAGGTATGGTCGCGCTGGAAAGCTGCCTACGTATTCCTCAGAAGAAAATCAGACCAAAAGTAGTTCGACTCCAAAAACATGAAAAAACGTCCGTTTGAGGTATTTTGAAAATCATTTTGAAAGCAATACTGTGGTAAGGAAAGTTTAGAGTTTAGAGAGTAACCCATACTGAGGAATCAATGTCCTTGACCCAATTCTGAATACACCCTATTGCTGATGACGAATCGTCTTCAGTTTCGTTGATGCCGGAATGACCATAGAGGTGCTTACATTATGTCTCAGTGACCATATGGTTCTTTGATGACGGAGTAACCATAGAGGTGCTTACTTTTGTGCCTCAATGACTACAGGGTATCTTTAGATGAAGGTGCCACGGTGCCAGAATGACCATAAGGTGCTTACTTTTATGCCTTGGTGACCATAAGGTGTCTTTGGTGCCATGGTAACCATATAGGTGCTTATTTTTATGCCTCAATGACTACAAGGTGTCTTTGGATGCCCTTCATCGAACACTGCAACGCAGGTTCCAGTTTGGAGACGCCAATTACTCGGACCTTTCTTCTCCTTCCAACGAGACTTCCTTTCCGTTGAAAAAATGAATCCTATGCCATTAGCTTACACCTTGATGGCAATTATGGGACTCTGAGGGATGTGAATCATGTGTTATTAACTTACGTCTTAATAACAGTTGTGGGATTCCCAGTGATATAAATCCTGTGTCATTAACTTACGTCTCGATGACAGTTACAGGATTAGAGTTTGTTGATGTAGATTTTTGTTGCTCACCCATGATCTTGGATGCGCGGTGAGAATAGATTTGTACTGAGAAACAATTTCATTTGTTCCAATTCTGAAAATATTCTTGTGTTTATGACTCAATGTTCCATCTTGAACCGGGTTCAGATTTGACCTCTTAGTCAAAGCAGGGCTTTTTATGGCATTTCTGTTAAAAGCAGGGCTTTTCTGGAATTTTCTAAAAAAACAGGGTTTTCTGGAATTTTCTGAGAGATACCTCGTATGAGGTATCGATGTCTCGTACGAGGCATCCTTGATTTTACGCATACCAGACCTATATCAGGCGCTGGTTTGTGATTTCAAAATCACTTTTGTGTTTTGTTTTTTCAAGAGCTCTCCGACTTCAGACGATTTTCTTCCCAACAATCTCCATTTTATTCAAGTTTAAGTGATTTCTAACCTCTTCCAATGGCCGGTGCAAATCGATCACATAAGGAGCACCTCTTTGGCAGGCACATGAAGGGTAAAACGTGGAGGATGGAAGAGTTGTACCTGTTCCCCGAAGAACACATTTCTCATGCTGTGAGAGAGAGGAGAGGGTAGGATCTCTTCCTTTTGTTGAGTTTCCATGTCAATTTCGTTGTTGCATGCCTCAATTCCGTGCTTTTCGATAAAATGCTTAAATGAGGATTCTATCAATTTTCTGACATTCGTCTCTTTTGCTTATGTTTTGGCAGCCTTTCAAGGTCATTGACAACTGTAGGGGTAGTGTCAGAGCGGTTGTTGAGGTGTGGAAAACCCTGATTCCTGACGTGAAGGAGGAGATTGAGCACATGGGGCTGAAACCCTTTTTTGACTGTTTAGTGGGTGAGAGGAGGAACATGCACGTGCTCCAGGTTATTCGGGAGCGTTGGTGGGATAGTACCCACACGATGCATATGAGGTGGGGGGAGGTCACGATGACTCCGACCAATTTTCATGCCATTACTGGGCTTCGATTCACTTCTAAGGTCCTTGACATGGATGTCAACTTCTTACCGAGTGACGATGATATGAGGCGGCTCTTGGGTTTCTTTGTACGCACTCTGGGCAAAGGTGTCCCTCTCAAGGCCTTGAGGGATAAGGTGAGTACTTACATCATCACCGATGTGAGCCAGATGAGGTTTGTCAACACTCGTACCATAGCTATACGCGGCTTCTTGTGGTGGGCATTTTCTGAGATGCTGTTTGCTAACCACGCGTCAACTGCTTTGTTCACTCTTTTGAGTGTTTTGAGAGATATGAAGCATGTCACCGATGCTAGATGGGGTGCTGCTGGTTTGGCTCACTGTTATGTAGCCATGGACGAGAGTTCGCGTAATCGCGTGAGTCCATAGTTTGCAGGCTACAGTCATGCTTGGGAGGTATAATGTTTATCTCTTGTTGTACTTCATTTCGTTTCAGCCCCGAATTTCTTTGTTTTGATAGCATCTTGTCTTTTAGCTACCTTGTGTTGACATTTTTCCATGTTTCACCCATTTGCAGGCTTGGGGTTATGCTATGTTCGGCCTTTACAGCTTTGATCTTATAGAGAAGGCTCCTATGCTACTAGATACTTTGAGGTGGTGCAGAGAGAACTGGGATTCTCGTGATGAGAATGCTGAGGGGGGCAGACCTGCCTGTGGCCCAGATGAGAGGGTATCTTGATCAGTGGATGGTTGTGCCCGATGTCCCCAAAGCTCTCTATCCTTGGGACGGTTCGAGCTTGATCATACCCATTTCTATTTGGGTGTAAGATTATTGATGATTGGCCTCAGCGGCGGCTATTTTTATTTGGGAGAGAAAGTCTCTCGTCAGCATGATAGTGGTAGGCTTGAGCTCATTGTCCCCCTTGATCCGCCAGCTCAAATGCTGAACTCTTATCTGATTGAAGAGGGGGAGAGAGAGGATCTCACCATTGGTCAAGCTACTTTCAATCATTTCAATCTTAAGGGGGACTATCAGGACTTCTTGACTCGTCTGATACGTCGTTTGATTAGGGAGGAGGGTGACCAGGCTCAGGCTCAGGCGGCCGCTCATGTTTCGTTCTATCCGCAACTCGGATCGGCATCGTTTACCTACAACATGGCTGAAGGTCTGGAGAGCATCGAGAATCTTCCCACCGAGTATGAGATGCCAGAGAGACTCATACCTCCTGCTGATGTGACCATGGTATGACTTATGACTTTCTTTTGTCATTTTTCGGCACTTTTACCATTTCATACTTTTGCTCATCATTTATTTGAGAATTTTGACATTTCTATTTGTTTCTCCTCAACAGGTTCCCATTGCAGAGTATAGAGAGGTCATGGGATGGCTTTCCCAATTCAAGGCCTACGCCAAGAGAGTGAAGAGCGACACTGTGGGGCTCTTAGGCAGTTGGCTCGCCAGACTGCGGAGTCAGTTGCTTTCGGGAAGAGACCTCGAATGGACGAGTGATGACGCGATGGTGGCGATGTCCCTTTATTTGATGTCTGAGTAGATAGGATTCCCCGTCCCCTCTTTCATTTTTGTTGATGTAGTTATTGCCTCGGTGTAGGCGGAGACATTTTTTTTCTTTTGGTTTGTACCTGTGCAACAAGTATATCCTAACTCTAGCACACACATTTTTTCAATTTTAGTTTTGTTTTTGACTGTTTAATGGTTTGACTCGTGCCTGGTTAGTCAACCGTGGGTTTTTTATGAGATGGATTCGTGTTAGGCCATTTGTATGTGATGATGAACTGTTTGGGTGAGTTTCTGAGGTGTTTGAGACATGTTTTTGACATGTTGGGCGGCCTAAACTTGAGCAGAATTGTTGCTGCCTTGAACTGGGGGGATACCTCGTACGAGATATCGATGTCTCGTATGAGCCATCCTTTAAAATATGGTACTGTTTCTCCTTTTTCCTCGAGGATTTGGTATCCGAACTCATATATAAAGACCTCTAGTTTGTCCTAGAACTCCATGCAGCTTCAAATCAGTTCTGGGAACTCTCCTTTTAGAGCTAAATTCTCAACCTTTTGCTCTCAATGGCCCAAGCAAGTCCGTCCCTTCATCAATGATTGTTGATGAATTCTCTCTAGACTCAGAATCGGTGGAGCGCTATAAGGATGACTTAGCGATGTTTGTTCGTTCCTTTGACAAGTCTCATCAAGAGAGATTCGTGGAGATGTTTGGGTTCAAGATCCTTTTCACTTTGAAGAATCTAAAGCCGGATTGGAATCTCTTGAAGGGAGTGTCACGCTTTTGGGATCCTTCGACCCACCTCTTTAACTTTTCGCTTAATGAGATGGTTCCCACCGTGGAGGAGTTGGCGACTATCTTGGATATGCCATTGACCGGTGTGATTGCGGTTCCTAAGCATGACAAGGTACCATCGGAGTCTCTCAGGGACTTATTGAGTATAGGCCTTCATGAGGCAAAAAGTTATATCCATAACCATTATGTCGATCTCTCTGCTTTGCCAAGGATATTTAGGGGTCGTGTGACACGCATTCATGGTTTGGATTCTCAGTGTTGCCTCTTGGCTTGTGCTTATTTCGAAACGTGCTTTTCATGAGCAAGTGTGGCATGGCGGACACAGAGCTTGTGGGCATTGTTTTGCAAGCTAGAGGACGGGCCTTCAATATTGTTCCTCTTATCTTAAGGGAGACCCTTCATGGTCTTGATGAGTTGCACTGAACCGGTTCTATGACTCGGGGAAGTCCATTGTTGTTGACCATCTAGCTTCGGGAGCATTTCAGATTGTTGAGCCCTCCGACCGAGTAGTCTCCTTATACTTTCCATAGGAAGAGATTACTAGTGAAAGACCTTAGTGTTGAGGAGTGGGCCCATCTTTTCGCGAAAGCAGAGACAGGTGACATTGCTTGGTGTCCACCCTTTTGGAAGGAGAAGAAGTTTGTGTCTAGTACCGATGGATATGAATGGGTCGTTCTTCCGTGTTTGAGCGATTCCTCCTCTTATTTCGCTCAACGGGTGATGCGACAGTTCGGTCAGCGACAGGACACTTTTGTGCTAGGGGACGTGCTCGAGACATATCTTTCATGGACTCGGAGTTTGCTGCGAGTTTGGCTCGTGCTTGGGGGCAGGGGACCAATCTCCATCATAATGGAGGAAGCATTTATCTATCGGATAAATATTTGGATTGGATCCTTAAGGAAATCCGTCTCGATGTCGAGGGTATTGATGAGATTCGTCGTCCTTTATTGGGAGATCAATTCGAGCCTAGCTTGAGTTTGAGGAAGAAGGAAGCTAAGGAGGATCCTTCTAACGTCAGTGTAGAAGCTACCAAGACTTTCTTGATAGTGGTTTTTACGAGAAGAGCGCAAATGGACTTCCTGGTAAATTACAAGCTCTTGATAGGCCTCATGTGTTCACGAGATTGACTCCCTCAGCATTCAACAGACTTGATGTTCCTCCCGGTTTGAAGATACCTTGGTACAAGAGGAAGAGAAATGACAAGACGGACCGTGGTCAAGCACCTACTAAGTCAAGGAAGAAATAGATCTTTAGGAGTATTGAGAGATTGCTTAGATAGACCAATATTTTTATTTTTAGTGTTTTATTTATTTTTCTATTGCAAGTTGGTGGCTCATGTTGGGAATTTTCCTATTGTTTTCTTGAAATGCATTCAATTAATAAAAGAACAAGATTTTGATTTTTATTCATTGAATAGACCGGAATAAAAGGCTACCTACGTTCTCCTTTTACATCAATTAAATAAGGAACTCATATCATCGTAGTTCTTGTTTAAGAAAGAGAAAATGTTTGCTGTTGCTGATTGTATGACTTGTCTCGTACAAGACAGGATGTCTCGTACGAGACAGTCCCCTATTCCTTCCTTCCTTTTTTTATGCACACCTGGTTTTTACCTAGACCGCCCTTTCAGGTTTTCAATCTAGCGGGATTCTTTTCTCGTGATTTTTTTTGAATTAGGGGATGGAGCTACGAGTAGTACTTCTTCAGCTTGTCCATGTTGACGGACTTCGACAGTTGATCTCCATCTAGGTCTACAAGTTGTACCGCTCCTCCGGAGAAGATCTTCTTGACTATGTAAGGACCTATCCATCTTGGTCCCCATTTTCCCATGGGATTGAATGGTCCAGGACGATGTTCGCGTAGGACAAGGTCCCCTTCTTTGTTGTTTCAGGATTTGGCTTTCTTGTTGAATGCTCGGGCCATTCTCCATTGATATGCTTTGATATGTTCGGCGGCTCGAAGTCGTCGTTCATCTAGCAGGGCTAGTTGTTCGTAATGGTTGTTCAACCATATGACTTCATTTACTTGGTTTTCTAGGAGAAACCTTAGCGACGGTACTTCTAATTTGATTGTTCATAATGGTGGCAGTAGGGATTGAGGTACGGTAGCCCCAGAGTGCAAAAGGTAGATTTTTGGGCCAGTCTCTGCCAGTCTTAGCCATTTTTCTGATGATGGTCTCTATGATTTTGTTAGCAGCTTCGACTGCTCCATTGGTTTGTGGTCGGTACGGTGATGACTGATGTCTAGAGCCGTCAATTCGGGACCGTCCCGCTATATATATGGGACGGGACGGGACAACATATTCTTGTCCCGAAAAAATGCGGGACTATTCGGGACGTCTCGTATGGACGCGGGACAAAAGCGGGATGGGACGGAACGTCCTGCATTTTTAAATCCAGCCCAGCAAGCCCAACCCAATTAAAAACCAGCGGCCCAAGCCCAAATCACAAATTCACTGAATCACTGTTTCAGTTTCACACCCTGTTCAATTCACAGTTTCAATTCACAATCATCTAACCCTAGCCGATGGGCGACGACGCCGCCGCACTCTCTTCTCCCACACAGACGGCGACAGCCGACGAGGCGATACCACTTACCACTTAACAGTACCACTTCCGGCGATTACCAACCACTTCGCAGTTCGCAATCCGCCGCCTCACTCCCTCTCCTTTTCTTCAGCAGGTCCTCTTCTATTCTCTCCTTTTCTCTTCTCTTCTATGTACCTCTTAAATCTTAATTATGAAAGAATTGGTTACTGGTTAGTCACTTTATGTGGTTTGCTCATTTTGTATGTGGCTGTGTTATGCTATCCCCAAAAATCTTGTTGTTGAAACGGAGTACAACTGTGGTTTGCTCAGTCAATAATTATCTATGCATTGTAGTTATGGGATATTGTGTTTGTTTTTCATTACAGTTATGGAATCTAATTCTGTTAAACCGAGTACAACAGTGGATGTGGATGACAATATGATAGACATAACACAAAAGACTAAGGGCAAGGCTGAGTCAAGCAAAAAGGGCAACACATATTCTGAAATATGGATTTTTTTCAACAAAATAACTGATCATCCAGATGGGGTTCTAAGAGGTGAATGTAAAGGGTGTAAAAAACCATTTTTGGCTGGTGAAAAAAATGGGACTTCGGGGATGAAGCGTCATAAACCAAAATGTCCCATGTTAAAGTTTCATGACGTAGGACAAATGATTATCGATAATGAGGGGAAAGTAGTCCATAAAAAACTTGACCAAAAGATTGCACGTGACTTGTTAGCTAGTGCGGTAATTAAACATGACCTTCCATTTTCTCTTGTTGAATATAAAGGGTTTAGAAGGTTTGTGAAGTATTTGAATCCCAAGTTTTCTTGCATTTCTAGAAATACTCTTGTTTCGGACATTGATAAGATCTTTTTGAGGGAGAAATATAATCTTAAGCAAGTTTTGGCAATACTTCTAATAGAATTTGCTTACTTCTGATTTGTGGACAGCATGTACTAGTGAAGATTACATTTCTTGACTGCTCATTTTCTTGATGTTGAATGGAAATTGAATAGTAAGATACTCAATTTTGATCATATGCTCCTCCACATTCTGGAGTTGAATTGGCTGCTAAATTGTTTGAGTTTTGAAAGATTGGGGATTGAGAAGAAAGTCTTTCTTGACATTGGATAATGCCTCTAGTAATGACAACATGCAAGAAATATTGAAAGATAAGCTTTGTTATTAGAATGATGGTTTATTGTGCGATGGTGAATTTTTTCATATTCGTTGTTCCGCTCACATTTTGAATTTGATTGTTAAAGAAGGTTTGAAAGTTGTTAGTGGTGCTTTTCATAAGATTAGAGAATCTGTTAAGTTTGCTATAGGTTATGAGAGTAGGGTTAAAAAAAATTGAAGAGTGTGTAACACAAGTTGGTGGTATTGACACGAGTATTGGTTTGCGATTGGATGTGTCTACTCGTTGGAATTCGACATATATGATGTTAGCTAGAGCCATCAAATATAAGAAGGCTTTTTCTCTTCTTCATTTGAATGACAAGAACTATAAATATTGTCCTTCAAATGATGAGTGGAAAAGGGGAGAGAAAATATGTGACTTCCTTGAACCCTTTTATGACACTACCAACTTTATCTCGGGCTCTTCTTTTCCTACATCCAACTTATATTTTATGCAAGTTTGGAAAATTGAATTTTTGTTGAAAAAAAAAACTTGTGTAATGAAGATAAAGTGATAAGTGATATGTGTAAAAGGATGAAAGAATAGTTTGACAAATATTGGGCTGAGTATAGTGTAGTGCTTGCATTTGGGGCTATTCTTGATCCACGAATGAAGCTTGGGATGTTGGATTATTTTTATTCTATGGTTGACAATCATAAAGTCGAAACGGAAGCGAGATCTTACTTGTAAAAAGACAGTTATACAAGCTTTTTGAGGAATATTCTAAAGATCACATGAATTGTGATTACATGACTGGCTCTTCACAAGCACCTTCTTCTCTTGTCATATTTTCATCAACAGAAAAGAAAGGAATATTTAACAAAGGCAAACGGATATTTGATGTAAGTATTTATTTATTTAATTATTTTTTTTATACTTTCTTTTTGTTTTGTTTTTTAACTTGATTTATATTGTGTTTGATATATGTTTTGTTTCATGTTAGGAATGTATGGAATATGAGAGTAAAACTGTATTCAGTGCTGGAAAATCTCAATTGGATCTCTATTTGGAGGAGCCAAAACTTGAATTTGCATTTTATGAAGAGTTGATGTCTTGGAATATTGGAAATCTCAAAAAAACCGATACCCAATTCTTGCTCGTTTGGCATGTGATGTTTTAGCTATTCCCATTACCACCATTGCTTCGGAGTCATCATTTTCTATTGCTGCTCCTGTGCTGACCAAGTATAGAAGTTGTATACTTCCTAAGAAAGTGCAATCTCTTATTTGTGCTAGGAATTGGTTACATGGCTATGGTAACTATAGTTTTAAACTCGTTTTAATATATTGAATTATTGTTACTTTTTATATTAACATTTGTTTTTTTATTTAAATATAGATGCTTGTGAGACCGATGATGAAGCAAATGAGATCATTAAAACTTCTTTATCAAGTGAAGGATCCAATGTCCAAGTTATTGATGATTGATAGGGTTTGTTTTCTTTCACTTTTACTTAATGGCAATTTCTATATTGGTTTGGATCATGGTATTGATACAAGTATGTAAGTAACTAGTTTATGGTATTGATACAAGCATTTATTTCCCTGTTATTGTTCATGCAGAAGATAGTATTGATACAGCCTGTTGCTGACTTTTTTATTTTTTTTTGGCGAAAGGAGACGGTACTCCCTAGATTTTATTAATATGAAACAAATAATTACAAACGAGGTGGGGGACTTGACGGCCTTAACCACCTGAAAATAAATACTAGGAGAGGAGGCCTTACACAATCTGTAAGGTCCTCTACAATAAAGGGAAGGGTGACTACTAAATAAAGAGAGCAACCTATACAAATATCTAGCCATAAACTATGATAACCGAATGTGAGGAATCTTTGTCTTGTCCGATGCAAGCAGCCTGTTGCTGAGTTGTGTGGGACTGACTTGTTGAAGTTTCTGTTGCTTTGCTGACTTGTTGAAGTTGCTGTTGCTTTGCTGATGAAGCTTTTTTTTTTTTTTCTTTTGAACAAACATGCTGCCTTTTTGTTTTTCTTTTGAACAAACTACCTACCTTTATCCCGAATTGTTGGACTAAGTATTGTTATAATACTTATGTAAGGACTAAGTATTAGTATTAGTATTTGTTGGATTTATTTCAAAATCGTTATTTTGTGATCGGGTGATCGCGTCAACCTATCCCGTCTTTGTCCCGAATTGTCCCGCGTCCCGAGGTAGGATGGGACGGGATGGGGTATTCACGTCCCGCGATAAATTTGTCCCATCCCGTATAGTTGGCGGGACAACATAGTTTTGTCCTGTCCCATCCCGTTGTCCCGAATTGACGGCTCTACTGATGTCTCTCTATCTTGTACTCTGCGAGTAGTTGGTCACATTCTTTCTCAAAGTGTATGCCATTGTTGGATATCATCTCATGAGGTACCCCATATCGGCATATGATGTTGGTCTTAATGAACTCAGCTACTTTCTTGGCATTTAAGACTTTGTAGGATTGAGCTTCGATCCATTTGGTGAAGTAGTCTATGGCGACCAATACGAACGAGTGTTGTTGGTCCCAAAGGGCAACAAGGGTATGAAAAATAGCTAGAGGGGGGGTGAATAGCTATTTTAAAATTCTTTTTGTACCCTTGAAAAACTCAATTGCAAATGCGCACTTTATCAAATAAGCGTTATGAAATGCGCCTAAGTGAGTGAGTGAATGAAATGCACAGCGGAATTTAGTTATGTAAATAAGCGCAAGGTATGATAAAGGGGGAGCACACACACTCTAAGTATTTTGGCTCAAAGTGAGTGAAAGATGAAACTAAGGCAAATGATCAAAAAACACAACACAATTCAATCCAATCAATCTACAATGATTAAACAAGCTAATAGTGAGATAAGTTATAAAGTTGAAAGTAAATGACAATAAGTAAATACGCGCTATTTGGAGAGGTTCGATCGGAAATGATCTGCGTCCTCTACCAAGATGGTTAGTGTTGGATTTCTAATGGAGATCTTATAAGTAAATAGAGCGGATCTTCACTTGGCCCAAGCAAACCTTACATATCGATTAAAAAATGAAGATGATTTTTGGAAACATAGGGCAAATCTTTCATGGATTAAGGATGGGGATCGTAACACTTCTTATTTTCATGCGTGTGTGAAGAAAAAGAGACATAAATTACATATCCATCGTATTCGAAATACAAATGGGATTGGGTTACTTCAAAGGATGACATTCAAAATGAGGCGGTTAATTTATTCTCTTCTTTACTCACTGCACCTCATGATATTCCCTCTGATGACCTTCTACATGTCATCCCTTGGATTATCAATGAGGAAGATAACAATGCCCTTTCAGCCATTCCATCGAGGGAAGAGATTTTTGAGACTATATCGAGTATGAGCGCTACAAGTGCAGCTGGACCCGACGGATTTACAGGAGAATTTTATAAAGTGTGTTGGCACATTATTAAGGAGGACTTATTCTTAGCTATTGGGGACTTCTTCTCGGGTTTCTTTATGCCTCGAAGTTGGACGAGTACTATTGTTGTGCTCATTCCAAAGGTGGAAGCACCCACTAACTTTGGTGAGATGCGTCCCATTAGTCTTTGCAACTTCTCGAATAAAATCATCATGACTCGAAGATTAGCTAATATTCTGCCTCAGATTATTTCTCCTCAACAAAATGGTTTTGTTCAAGGCCGTCTCATCCATGATAATGCTCTCCTTGCACAAGAAATGTTTAGTTCCCTTACTAAGAAGGTCCGGGGATCTAATGTTGTTCTAAAGCTGGATATGTCGAAGGCTTACGATCGTGTCTCTTGGTTTGCTTTGGTCAAGGTCCTCCGGAGATTTGGTTTTTCTGAGGTGTGGATTGATATTATCTACAGATGCATTTCTTCTTGTTGGTACTCCATCCTTATTAATGGAGAAAGCTATGGTTTCTTTCACTCTACAAGGGGTCTTCGCCAAGGTGATCCTATCTCGCCTACCTTATTCATTATTATGGCTGAAGTGCTTAGCCGTGGTATCAATCTCTTACATAGCAGATTTGAGCATCATAGATATCATACAACCCATCCTAATGTTCCAGTCATATCACACCTTGCCTATGCTGATGATGTGATGATTGTCTGTAACGGGAGTAGAGATTCCCTTGATCTTCATATGCGGTGTATGGAATGGTACCAAGCTTTCTCGGGTCAGCTTATTAACGCCTCAAAATCTTGCTTTATTACGGGAAAACATGATGCAGCTCGAGATTCTATTATTGCTCATACAACAGGTTTCATCAAGAAGGAGCTTCCAATCATTTATTTGGGTGCCCTCTTTACGTTGGTCGCAAGAAAAACAGCTTTTTTCAGCCTATTATTTGGAAAATGGAAGATAGGCTTCATTCTTGGCGCGGTAAACTTCTTTCTTTTGGTGCAAAACTCACTCTTATAAAGGCTTGTCTTCAATCTATTCCTCTTTATTACATTGCTTTAATGGAACCTCCCAAGGGTATTATTAAAGCTTTGTATGGGCTGATTGCTAGATTCTTCTGGAGTGGGATTGATGGAGAAAATAAATGTCACTGGGTAGCTTATCAGCATATGTATTGGCCAACTGATGAAGGGGGTCTTGGCTTAAGGCGGTTGAGGACATTTCTCTTTCTTTCGCTATGAAATTATGGTGGAGGCTTCGGGATCTTCTTCTTTATAGACTGAGTTTCTCCTAGCTAAATATTGTGATGGAACCCATCCTATGGATGCTGCCCCTAGATCCATTGATTCTCACGCCTGGAGGCGTATGCTTGGTGCTAAAGACTTAGTGGAACCTAGAATTAATTGGGGGGTTGGTGAAGGATCCATTTCTATCCATGAAAATTGGCTTGGTTTTAATGTGGCTGGTTTACCTCAAGAACACGTTGAGGTATCGTCTCTTTTCTTATACGGGCGGCCGAGACAGAATTATATTGTGGATAATTTTGGTATTCCTCTTCTTAGAGCCATTGAAGATAATCATATTCACCTTTCGAACGACAGGGATCAGATTTGGTGGTCCCCATCTTCATCAGGTAAATTTTAGATCTCTTCGGCTTGGAAAGAAATCAGATCCTCCCGTCCTAAAAGTATGGTTTCCACTTCATGTTGGCATAAACATATTCCCATTAAGATCTCTGTTTTCTTTGACGAGCTCTTCATAATGGCCTTCCCACTGATTATGCTTGCATGCGTAGAGGTATTCCTTGGTTTCAATGTGTCACTGCTGCGCTAATCCTAAGGGGGATGACATTAATCATATTCTCATTCAAGGAGATTTGGCCCGTCATATATGGAACTTCTTTGGGAATTCTATGGGTGTTGCTGGAATAGTGATGGATGTTAGGCATACTCTTTGTGCGTGGTGGTATTGCTCTGCTAAGGCATATTCGGATCTAAGTTCTTGGCTCCGTTCGCTCTTGCCTTCTTTTATTTGCTGGGAATTATGGAAGGCTAGAAACAAATCTCGATTTGAAGGGCATAAAGTGACCCCGCTGGAGGTAATTAATTCTATAACTTATGGGATTGCTTCTATCATTAAAGCTTTCAAATTGGAGTTTCGAGGATCCCATTTAGATATGCGGCTATCCTCTTTATTTAGAGTCAAGTTTTCTTCCCCTCCTGTGAAGATTCCTAAGATTGTTGTTTGGAAAGCCCCTACTAATGAGGAGTTTAAGCTTAATACGGACGGTGCTTCTAAGGGTAATCCGGGCCCAGCTTCGGGTGGGGGGATTTTTAGAAATCAGAATGGGGACCTTTTCTTGCTTTCTCTCGGTTCTATGGTGATAACACTAATATATGGGCTGAAACTCACGCACTCCTTGATGGCTTACTATTAGCTTCTGCGTTTGGCATTAATTCCATATGGATAGAGCTTGATTCAGAAGTGTTGGTTAAGATTTTGCTAAGAGAATATCATATTCCTTGGCGAATTCTTTACCTTATTCGCAGAATTATGGGGCTTATCTCTACTATGCAGACTCGGATAACTCATGTGTATAGAGAAGGCAACAAAGTGGCGGATGGATAGCTAATCTTGGTTACTCTCTTCTTCATAATGCAGATTTTATCTCTTTGATGACCTTCCTAATAATTGTAAGGGGGCTTTTAAGCTTGATAAAGCTCAAGTGCCTTCTCTTAGACTTTGATGTTCTGTTTTTAGATGGCTAGATTCTTATATTTATTATTCTCTTTATTTTGTAGCCACCCCTCCCTATATTGTAAAGGTTCTTACAACCTGTGTAAGACCTTCCCCTTAGGCTCTTTTCTGGTGGCTGAGGTTGTCATGTCCCCCACCATTTTTGTAATTTTCATTTTTGCTAATAAAATCTAGGGAGGTACCGTCCTCTTTTCACCAAAAAATAAAATAAATTACAACGTTTGAGCTTTACACCAACTCAAGATCTATTATCTATGAAAGAACAAATCCTAGACAAAATAGGTGTATCTCTTAAAGAAAGATCTAAGTGATCAAACTTAAAGAGGTGCGTGTGTGTTTTAGTTTCAAGGATCTTTATATCTATGAGATTGAGAGCTGTTAGTACCCAACCTGAAAATGAGTTATTAGGCATTCTAGAACTCACAGAGACCTCCTAGGTATTTACAAGCCGCGCAGGACTTATCCGGAATTCCCGAAAAGCCCAGATAAGAAGATATCGATGACCTGATCGGATGAACTGCAAAGATAGACGTTATCTCCAGAGTCCAAGCTGATCAGAGCATTGGGAACTGAGCTAAACACTTAGTCTGGCCGGGCGGCCAGTCTAGGTTGGGCCGGGCGGCCACTTCCTCCAGGTCAGAAACCCTATAAATAGGTGACCTCAGTTTATAATTTCAATACAATTCTCTCCCTCAAGTTCTACAGTCTAAACTGTAGACAGAACTCTCTCTCTAAGCCTTTCTAGCAATCCCAAAGGTCCTGCGAATCCGCGCTAGAGATTCGACTTCGTTCTTGTCAAGATTAGTGAGAATTCTACATGTTTTCTTAGTTTAGATCTGATTTATGCTAGTTTCATTATGTTTATACGCTATATTCATATGATTCATAACTTGTTCTTCATGTTCTTGCTAGAATTCATAATATGCTCTATATCTAGGATAGCGATCTTCATGCTTATGTGTTATTTCATACATGTTTCATGATGTTCTTATTATTATGATAGATCTACGGCTTATCATGCGTAACATGCTAGATCTAATGTTTTAATCCCTATTCATATGCATAGCCGATGATGATCCACGTGATCTAGGAACTACTTCTAAACCCTTAACTATAGGTAATTATTCCCATGATCAATAACTCTCCCATGATGAATGTGATGAATACATTGATTTTATCAATGGTATAATCATTATTCTAGGATGTGATCATCTTGCATGATTCTTTCTCCTCCCCCTTCATTATGCATGATCCCCTCTTCTTCTCTCTATTCCGATTATGTGCGAACTACGTTGACCTGAGCTTCTCATCACGAGGGGAACGTAGGCAATCTTCGGATCCGGTCTCAATCACTAACACACTACTAACACATTCATCATGATAGAAAGTCCGATTCATCGGACGATAGGAGTGATAACTTGATATTCTTCTCTTGTCGTAACTTGACCCCCGAACCCTCTCTCTGTTAGCTGTTTCTCAATGTTTTAGCTCGATTAAAACAATGTGGCGACTCTTAATAAGTTAAATGCCAATTTGAATATCCTAATCCCATAGAAAAGATAAAAATAAAGATAAATAAAAGAAAGACTTCCCGTCGGTCGCCCGCATTTGGAAAGGGGTATTCACAGTGGCGACTCTGCTGGGGAATAGCTTTGAACATCTTCAAACATAGAGGGTCAAACTTTCGTCAATATCATGATTGTATTCTTACTTGCTTTCTTCCCCCCTGTACTTTATCTCTTGTGCATATCTGCTTCCCTTGTAACTGTAGAGCGTTAACATCTTAACTGTTCTCCCTTGTACTATTCTAACTATTTTGCATTACATACATGTAATTACAAAAAACTCTCTGTTTTCTCCCTACAAAATAACTTGTTGTTGTCCGCACACTACCACTAGGTCCGTGTCACACTGCACACCCTACTGGATACTCCGCTGAGTGCACATATTTTGGTGATCCTGTCGCCTCTATCTTCGTGGCACCTGGGCTATCTAACTCACTGTTTTCACTTGTGAAGCAGTCGAGGTTAATCCTTGTTTATTTCTAATACCATGCACTCACAGAGTCTAGGACACTCAAAAGTTGACTGGTTGGTTTGACTAGCTTTTCTTTATAGACAATTAACGTGTCGTTCATGCCGTCATCCGTTAAGTCTTTAATAAGTCGAGATCCTTCGAGAGAAAAAAGCATAAAAAATGAAATTCCCTACGAGGATGTGCATATGGTAAGCCGAGTGATACTTTGTACAAGGATCTCAACTCGTTAAAAACTTAACGGAAGTAACATAAACGTTACGTTAAATGCCTTTAAACAAGGGTTAGTCGCTAGGATCCGTTAGGTCGGTGGAAGTCGCTTGCCCTATTATAGGACCCTCGCCCAAATTGTCTGTTTGGGATGTGCAATACAGGTGAAAAACGAGGGGTCTATAGACGTAGTGATGACCTCCACTGATCCAGTTTTTGTAGATAGTAACCCAAAAAGGGGTACCCCTTCCAACCATTAGGACTAATAATACATTGTTTTGTAAATAACAAAATACATTGCATGAGCCTTGTCCTATCCTAAACCTCCTATCCACTACATCTACAGAGAAGCAAGTTTGGGTCCGTTCCAGTGGTCGTCTTCAACGGTCAAGCCTTTCGCAAGCTCAGTCTTCAGTCTCTGCATTAACGATGTCTCCATCATCAGAGCCTACCACTCCTAATGTCTCCACTCTGCAAGTCTCCGCATTTGCCGATCCAGAAATCGCCGCCAGTATCAAGCCCTCAGACATTCCACTGCCTCTCCATGCTTTCTTCACCAACCTCATGCTACAGATCTCAAAACTCGAGGATCGAAGCAAGTCTCTAGAAAGGGTCAACCAAGAGCTCAAAGATCACCTTCATACTGAGATGAAGAAGAAAGGTGTAGCAACTAGTTTCCACGATAGAGAGGTTATCTTGGTCGAAGACGAAACAGTGCCTATGACTTACCCCGCTAATGATGATGCTATCCTTCTCAAGGTGCCCAACTACCAAAGGGTCCCTCCTCCTGAGTCACCTGTGACAGATAAGCACAGTTCAGATACAAGTCTAAAGTGTATGTGTGCAAGACAGAAATGAAAAGCAAAGGATATCATACCGTAGCTCCAAGCGGAGGAAGTTGGGCCCCAGTGACCTCATCAGCCTCAGTCGAAGTCAGATCGAAATCCACCTCAGCACCACCCCGCCGCATCCGAATACTGTCCGGGAACCGCGGCAGAATTTGCAATTTAGCCCCTCGGCTTATTTTTAATCTGAGATTAGCACCCTTAGCCAAATTTAACTAGAATTTGACCAAAAATTAATCAATTGGGTCCGAAAGACTTCAGTAAATTTCCAAAATTAATCAATAGGGTCCTGAAGACTCCAGTAAATTCCAAAATTAATTCAATTGGGTCCGGAAGACTCCAGTAAATTCCAAATTAATTCAATTGGGTCCGGAAGACTCCAGTAATTTCCAAAATTAATCAATTTGTCCAGAAGACTCCAGTAAATTCCAAAATTAATTCAATTGGGTCCGGAAGACTCTAGTAATTTCCAAAATTAATCAATTGGGTCCCGGAAGACTTCAGTAAATTTCCAAAATTAATCAATTGGGTCCGGAAGACTCCAGTAATTTCCAAAATAAATCAATTGGGTCCGGAAGACTCCAGTAAATTCCAAAATTAATTCAATTGGGTCCGGAAGACTCCAGTAATTTCCAAAATAAATCAATTGGGTCCGGAAGACTTCAGTAAATTTCAAAAATTAATCAATTGGGTCCGGAAGACTTCAGTAAATTCCAAAAATTATGCGAATCCTGAGGATCATTCCTCGCTTGGCACCGTAGTTTATCAAAATTCTGGCTTGAAGATCATTCCTCGCTTGGCACCATAGTTTATCAAAATTCTGCGAGCTTGAGGATCATTCCTCACTTGGCATCGTAGTTTATCAAAATTCTGCGAGCTTAAGGATCATTCCTCGCTTGGCACCGTAGTTTATCAAAATTCTGCAAGCTTGAGGATCATTCCCCGCTTGGCACTGTAGTCTATCAAAATTCTACGAGCTTGAGGATCATTCCTCGCTTGGCACCGTAGTTTACTAAATTTCTGCGAATCCTGAGGATCATTCCTCACTTGGTACCGTAGTTCATCGAAGAAATTATTCGATTACGCACGCTCCAATGGGAAGTTAGAATTCATCCCTAATTATGTTTTCGATTATTAAACTTCTTGTCGTACCGTGCGTATGGCCTTCCTTCCTTTCCCCAGTAGAGTCCTCGACTTTATTGCTTACATCTATCCTCAGCGAAAGACGATGTCTCGTTTCTTTCTCCCCAGTTCCTGAACTACGACCGGCTTGATTCCACTTGGATACGTAGGTAGCCTGACTTAGGTTCAGCCACTCGACCAGCCTGGTCACCTTCTCTCTTACCGCTTCTCTCTCCCGATTTGGAACTCATGTTTCAGATCGGTTCCTTTCTTAATCGACGACCCTCCATGCCTTGTAAGAAACGTCACCGAGGGGCTACAATTAGTACCCAACCTGAAAATGAGTTATTAGGCATTCTAGAACTCACAGGGACCTCCCAGGTATTTACGAGCTGCACAGGACTTATCCGGAATTTCCCAAAAAGCCCAGATAAGAAGATGTTCTCGACTGATCGGATGAGGGATCGAAGATAGATGTTATCTAGGAGTTCTCAGGAGTCCAGATTGGTCAGAACCTCGAGAATCGAGCCAATCCAATTGGACCGGCTGGGCGGCCACTCTTCCGGGCGGCCACTTCCTCCAGGTCAACTTTTCCTATAAATAGGTGACCTCAGTTCATAATTTAGACACAATTCTCTCCCCCGAGTTCCACAGCCAAAACTGACGGCAGAACTCTCTCTCTAAGCCTTTCTAGCAATCCCAAAGGTCCAGCGAATCAACGCAAGAGATTCGACTTCGTTCTTGTCAAGATTGCTGAGAATTCTACATGTTTTCTTAGTTTAGATCTGATTTATGCTAGTTTCATTATGTTTATGCATCTATATTCATATGATTCATAACGTGTTCTTCATGTTCTTACTAGAATTCATAATATGCTCTGTATCTAGGGTAGCGATCTTCATGCTTATGTGTTTATTTCATACATGTTTCATGATATACTTATTACTATGTTAGATTGAACATGCTAGATCTAATGTTTTAATCCCTACTTATAATGCATAGCCGATGATGATCTCTGAGATCTAGGAACTACTTCTAAACCCTAAACTTTAGGTGTCACGACCCGAAATATAGGCTCTATTTTATTAGTAATAAATAATTATTAACTATTTAATTGCTTATTTATTTATTTAAATTATTATTATTTATTTAAATAATTATGTGTGCATTTTATGTGTTATAATATTTATGCTTAAGCATTTTATTTGGGTTATTTGGGTTAGTGTAGTATTATTGGGTCTTAGTTGTTAGTGGGGAGTATTGAGTTGGGTAGTTTTAGAGGAGGGGGTCTTTGTGTAAGTTTTTTTTTAAAATCATACTCCTACCCTCTCCCTACACCTCCTTCTCCCTCACCCTAGTCCCTCCCATTCCCAGCCCATTCCTCTCTCTCTCTTCATAGAAAGGTAAGCATTTTCTTCTCTTCCTTCTCTCTTCATTTCCTTCTTCTTCCTCTCATAATCTCTCATTTCTTAAAACGTGAAATGTGTTTAGATCGTTGATAGGATCGCGTAGAACCAAAAAGAATTGAATTCCGTCAACTTTGAGATTTATCAGGTAAGTTACTTTTCCCCCATTTTTATGCTAAAATGTTCATATCATGTTTATATAATGCTTGATGTGTTATATTTGAAGTTTGGTTGAGTTTAGAATTTATTTTGAATTTATTTGAGTTTTTGGGTAAAAATGGTGAATTGATGAATGTTGGATTCAATCTTGGTTTGGTTGATAAAGGGTGTTGTTAAGGTCCCCTTTTTGGGTTAAATGATGTT
The DNA here is from genome assembly GCA_026119855.1 of Campanula takesimana. NCBI lineage: Eukaryota > Viridiplantae > Streptophyta > Magnoliopsida > Asterales > Campanulaceae > Campanula > Campanula takesimana. Next base: position 232,026 of record JAOWBW010000550.1, read on the forward strand.
TGGGTACCTTAGAAATCTTGTTGGGAGTGTTGATTTTGGGTGTTATGGATTTGGTATGAAAATGGTAAGGCAATTTGTAAAACCCAGCTCTGTTTTTCCTCCCAGCCCGCAGACCAGGCGCCCGCCCGCCTTGACCCGAGCGCCCGCCTGCACCCCCTTTTCCAGTGACCCAAACCTTCTGGCCAAACAAGCGCCCGCCTGCCTATGCCCAGGCGCCCGCCCGCCTGTTTGGGTTTTTGCCCTTTTGCTTGGTTTAAGACTTAAGGCTTAACTAGTTTAGGTTTATCCCTTCTAATTAACTTAAGATAACACCGTGGAACACTTTATTGATTGGATTTGATTCTTTTGTGAATGAATATGATGTGGAATTTGATTTAGTATCATTTTGGGAATGTGGTTCATCTTTGATGTGCGGTTTGTATTGGTTTACCTTTGTGGTGATTTAATTGCATTGGTTCCCTACTTTGGAACCTTAAGTTGTTTATTCATGCTAAATTATTATTACTTAGCATTTATTTGGAAGCCCAGCTGGCATATTTGTTGCATCGGGCGATGGGAAAGATTATAATGGCAAAGCCAAGTCCATTATAATGTTGACCATTGTTTTGCCCCCTTCTATACCCCCTTTTCCAGATTGGCCTTGGAAGGGATAAGTTAGCTTCCTTTGTGAATGTATCTAGCTACCGGGCATGACTTTGTGTCATGGCTCTTGTCCCTTGTGACACTTTTATGGTTATTGGTTCCGGTACCGGGGTTTTCTCTTCGGCTTTCATGCTATTATGAAGATGATGATTTGTTGATTATTGAAGCTGCGCAGCGATCCTTTATTTGGATGTACCGGTTTGGAAAACCTTGGCTATATCCTTTGTTATGTGTTTATTTCCGCTGCTATCTGTTAAGTGATAAATGCTATGTGCTATGTGATATTTATTATTGCTTATTGTATATTGCATCATAGCATGTCATGTAGTTGCATTAGTAACTTATTGAGATTTATCTCACCCCCTTTCTTTTTATCTTTGTTTTTCCTTAACCCCCCCAGGTGCTAAGGATTAGTCTCGCTGATCACGAGAAAAAGGACGTCGAGTGTGGATACATTCTTTTGGGGAAAGTTGTATAGGTTGGTTTACATTATATAAATGTGTAACCTTTTGGGATATTTGTACCAAACATTGACGTCATTAGGATTTGTGTATTTTGTAACTTTGGTGTATAAACTTATGGAGTTTATACTAGTTTTACCTTGTTGTTCAAGATGATTTTCAAAACCTTGTGTTTGCACCTTTTGGTATCAAATGGAATTTTTAACTTCGGTATTTCACAGTTTTGGTTTTAAGTCAACGTCCAGATCGCGGTCTCGGGCCCGCGGGGTCCGGGGTCGCGACATTAGGTAATTACTCACATGATCAGTAATTCTCCAATGATGAATATGATGACTACTGTAGACACCCCGCCTTGGACAGCTCACCCCGATTGCACGGCTGATCTTGTGTTTCTCCCTATTTTATGTGTTTTTTGTTAGTTTCTGTACTTCCTGACTAACTTCGTTAAGTCCAGGGACTAAACTGAATAACAGGGCTGACTTTCTAGTCCATTATGTCAAAAAAACCATCTCTGAGTCGCGCGCCTCCGACCATAGGAGCCAGACGCGCGCGCCTTCTGCCCCCTAGGTAGGAAGCGCGCGCCTTTGGGCGACAGTTACAGATTTATGTCCAAGAATCTCTCCCTTGCTTATTTTTACATGATTTGCTCGGGAAAGATTTCTTGGTGACTGAGTTTTGGCACCAAAAACACTTTGTTTTCACCTATAAAAACATCCCTTTTCCACCATTTCAAAGGACCAAAAATTCTCTCTATAAAAACTATACCGAAATCATTTCTAAAGTTTTTCCAAGCAATTCACCAAGAAGTGTTTGAAGTCCTTCGAAGCATAGGTAAAAGTCCATATTCCTCCTCCTTCTCTACTTCATCTCTTTCTTTTACTTTAATCAAACGTTCAATCACCCAAATCATTTTGGGACATGACACCAATGATCGCTTCATTTCATTGAAGTTGGTCAAGGAGTCATCTCCCTACATTCCAAACACCCATTTTTAAACCCCCTTTATCATTATTAAGAATAGGAAGAACATTTATTTTATGTAGACTTTGAACAAGCAAGACCAACATTAGTTGGGCGAGATGGGTGTTTAAGTACTTCCCATCTCGTAACCTAACCTCCGAACCTCATAACAAGAATCTCTGTTTTCGTATCAAACTTAGGCTAAATATTATTTCTTATGTTCCTCTAAAACATAGGTCGCGACTCTAAACAAATAAAACACAAATAGACATCATAGGAATAACCACATGTGCTCTAGCCAAGCCGTGCCCTCCCGGGGTATCTACAGTGGCGACTCTTCTGGGGACATTTGAGGGTTAAACTTGCATCTCTGTTCAAAGTCTACATTTTTCTGGGCATTCTGGTTCCTGATGGGGGAAGCGTGGGCCTCTGGCCTTCTTGGCCTAAGGCGCGCGCGTCCCACATCAAGGACCGGAATCGCCCGCCTCCCATATGTTCTTCCTATTCTTCTTCTTTTTTATACACTAATCATTTCTGTAGGAGTTACAATGTCCAAAGTCTGATAACCTGACAGGTTTACCCAGAAGCGGGCGCCTCCCACAGAATCTGCGCCATGCGCGCGCATCCCACAACACAAGCCAGAGGCGCGCGCTTCTGGGTGGTTTTCCAAAACAGAAACAGCTTCAGAACAGAGCAGAATGATTGGGGTGTGGGCACAGTTGCCTGCATCAAGGACTGATTTGGACCTCTTAAACTGATTTGTTTTGTGTTTTTTATCGGTCACACGGGTGATTCGAGAGTTGTAATTACGTGCTTATTTGCTTTTCTTTCATAAAAAAAAAGTAAAAAATGTTTTATCACATGTTGGACCTCACACTACGTGCACAAATTCCTATAAATTGCTCACTATCGAGTCGCACAAGTTCATAACCCCAAACCCGTCGAGGCCCGTCCTAGAAAGTTTCAAGCTCTACCTGACCTTGAATCTTTCGAAGCGGTAAACCTCAACCCGTGGCGTAGTTCATGACTACATGCCGGGGGTGACCTTAAGCCTCTCATTAGCCGAGCACAAGCCAACACAATTCTAGTTAGGGTCTAACACTCCGTGACTAAGTCGGTTTTCATGTGCCGAGATTTTCCTAAACTAATGTCTTCAAAACATGCATGCCAAGTGGTTATCATGGACGAAATAAAAAGCCGTCCCCAAGTGGTTATTATGGACGAAAATAAAAAATCCGTCCCCTCATGTATGCTTTTACTACATTAATTTAGTTTAATCCCGACACATATAGAATTCACAAACGTGATGGAATCCGATGAGTATATGGGACTGCGAGAAGGTATATATACTAGTGTGACGATTCCATTATTTTTCTTAGAAACTCAAAAGGGATCCCGTCCCTCCGACTTATAAAAAAAGTCTTTTTCTTATATGGTTTCAGTTGTGTGCCCAATGTGTGTTCAAAACCTCTTCATGGACCGAAAGGGTTACTCAAGACTGACAAGGGCCTCTTCTGCAATATAGGTTCAATTGGTACTTACCATGTCTACCGGGATTTAGCGAATCAGTTAGTTCGTGAAGTGATTACTCCAACAGCTCCGACAACATCAATGGCTGGCGGCTCCTACACCGACAACACCATGCCTCTTGAGCAACTCTCAGCAATGGTCCAACTTCTCCAAGAGCAAGTCTCCACCCTCAATAAGGAGGCCCAAAACAAAGACGACCTCTGGCAATCCCATCTTGACAATCAAAGGGAGGCTCACGAGGCCGAGATAGACCAAATGAAGGCTGAGCTCACCAAGCTTTCGAGTGGTAAAGACAAAGAGAACAATGAAGAATCCGAGTGGACTAAGGGTTTGTTTCAAATCCCTTATGTTAGTGCTCGTGCCAAGAACCGAGCACCGAGAACAATGAGCACAAGATGGTTGATTCAATCATGGCCTACATAGACCACCGCTTCAATGGTCTCAACATGGGGAAAGGCTCCGACACAAGCCTTTATCAATCATCCATTCTCATGAACACAATGGCTTCTCTTCCCGACAAGTTCAAGATGCCCGACATAAGCAAGTTCAAGGGCAACTCTTGCCCCATGGCACACATCGAGACCTACATATGGGCTATGGTTCCAAAGAAGGTCTCTCCTAAAGTTATGGCACAATGCTTCCCTCTTACTCTCGAGGGGGCGGCAAAAGATTGGTATGCAACTTTCCCGCTCACAGTCCGTCTTGATTGGGACGCCGCCATGCTCGCCTTCAAAAGTCAATACCAAGGCAACACCACTCACCGCCCGACCAAGAAAGACCTCGAGAACACTACTCAAAGGGACAATGAGTCCTTTATATACTTCACGAGAAGGTGGAATGACAAGCTTGCCGAAATTGTCGAGAGGCCTAATACCAAGGAACAAATGGACTTCAGTGTCTAAAGATTGATCTCCGCACCCACTTAAGTGGGGCATGCTATGCGGACTTCTCTCAAATGTATGAGGCGGGGGTCTGAATGGATGATTTGCTCAAGGAGATTAAGAAAAGTGCTCCTAGCTTCCGTTACAAGGCCGCCTCTAACTCCACCAAAGAAGCTTCGGTCAATGCCGTCACTACCGACAAGGAGAATTACAAAAAGGTTCCTCCACCTCAAGGCAAGAGATCTCAAAATGACCGTGTCTACACTCCTTTCCAAGGCATGACTCAAACCGAGGCCTTCGAAGTTCTCAAAGCAAAGGGCCAAATCACACCTATACAAGGGTATCAACCCAAGTCGATCAATGCCAATCATGCTCATCACAAATATTACGGCTACCACCAACATAGTGGCCACACCACCGAGGAATGATTTGTCCTCCGCAATGTCATCCAAGATCTCATAGACAAGAAAGAGTTCATAGTGCCTAGTGGTGACAATGTCAATGTAATAGAGATAGGAGAGTTTGAGGAGACCACTCATTCAATCCCAATTGTGAATGAGGGCTCCAATGTGATGAATAAATTTGACAATTCTTGTTACATTGTGACTTACTATGAGGTAATGAGGGAAGTACTAGAGAATAGGAAAAAGAGGCAAGATGGGAACGTTAACATGCTAACTCGATACGGACGAGTCATAGCGAGCAACCCCACTACTTCTGCACCAAGCACCTCTTCTCAAAGATCGCAAGCTCGCGACACTCCCGAAGATCCTTTATTGATACAACTCAAGAAAACTCAAGCCAACATCTCCATTTGGGACCTCATTGCATCCTCAAAGAAGCTCCGAGATCTCGTCATCAGTAATCTCGATGACACATCAGTCTCTCCTGACACAACTCCTGAGGACCTCACTGTAATGATAGGCCACATTCATTTTGGCAATGTCATCACTTTTGCCGATATGGACCTTCCACCATTTGGGTTCGATCACAATGAGGCCATTTATTTCAAAGTGAGAGCAAGGGGGAGACCTATTTCAAGAGTCTTGGTTGACGGTTGTTCCGCACTCAACCTAATTCCCGGCCAACTCATGGGCATACTGGGGCTTAAGAATTCAGACTTAAAGCCTTCTACTCAAGTGATCCGAGGTTACGACAGCACTGCCCGCACAGTCATGGGTATGGTGGAAATAGACATTGAGTTTGGGAGCATGGCCATGTCTGTCCCGTTCCAAGTGCTCGATGTACCTTCCTCATTCAATTTGCTCTTGGGCCGACCGTGGATACACAGTTCTAATGCCGTCCTTTCGACTCTCCATCAGTGTGTGAAGTTCAGAAATGGGGATGAAATAGTGACCGTCATGGCAGAAAACGTCACTATCCACAGAAAGGGGGAACCCGTCCACCAAGTTCAACACGGTTTAGAAGACTCCACCCTCTCAGGCGTCTCAATCAGCGCCATCAATGAACAAGGGGGAAATGGATCATGGACCCTCGGCAACCATAAAGTCCTCCGCATGATGAGCAATATGAATTACTTCTCTGGTTTAGGCCTAGGCAAATATCAACAAGGAAGGATGCAATCTATTGAAATTCCTTTTCTTAAGAACACGTTCGGTTTGGGATATGAGCCTTCCAAAGATGATTTGAAATACGAGCAAGCCGTCAAGAATGAAAAAGCCCAAGCTCGTAGGGAAGGCCGTCATTATGAGATTCATAATTTGAGGCCTTACCGCAAGACACTGAATGGCTACTTTGTCCACCAAGGGGAAGACGTCCCGTACGTAATCTTTTCCGAGCCATGGGTCAACAGCAAGGGCATCAGAAAGCCCAGCCTCGAAATATTTTCCGACTGTGAGATCCAGAAATCTGAAGGGGAACCAACTCCCATGTCACCCCGAGAATGGTGGGGAAAGAAAGTGACCATAGAGTCCGAGACAGAGATTACCGTAGGGGAAGAATTGACAGATTTAACCTCCATATTCGAGGAATTTGCCATCATGGACGAGTGCCAGATCAACGCCATCTACGACACCGACACAAGAAGGGAAACTATCAACGAGATCCAGCCAAGCTCCGAGCCAATCAACAACTGGTATTCTACAAAGGGGCCTGTGGTATCCGAGGAATTCTTGGTCGAGAAGATGGGTTGCATTCCGCGCAAGGTCACAAAGGAAGACTTGTTCACTTTCACTTTCGAGTTCGAGAGTGTTTTCGACACCCTCACCCAAGAGGATATGGAAGCCATAGCCGAGCGTGTGTTCCCTTTCTTTGTTAATGAAAAATTTGATCTTTCCGAGTACCCTGAGATTGCAAACATCATGAATGATGAATTAACTAATAATGAATCTAATGAACTAGTTAATAACGATTCAAATAATGATGAAATAGACCACAAAAACACAACATACTTAAATAAACTTGCTCAACAGGTCCGTAGTCGTGGTGAAAATGGCCCAGGGGCTGACGAAGAATTGCATGTTGTTAATCTGGGTACCGACGAAGAGCCGAAAGAAACCAAGATCGGAAGCTTCTTCAAGGGGGAAGAGAAAGACAGATTGACTGCACTGCTCAAACAGTTCGTGGATGTATTTGCATGGTCATACAAAGACATGCCGGGTTTAGACAGAAAGGTCGCCGAGCACAGAATTCCGATCAAAGACGACGCTAAGCCAACAAAGCAGAAACTCCGAAAGATCAAGCCAGAATGGTCTTTACAAGTCAAAGAAGAGATAGAGAAGCTTCTCAGTGTGGGCTTTATCAAAGTTATTGAGTATCCGACATGGTTAGCCAATGTGGTCACAGTCCGACAGGCTAATGGTAAGGTCCGTATATGTGTGGACTTCCGGGATTTGAACAAAGCTTCTCTAAAGGATGACTTTCCACTACCCAATATCGACATGCTAGTCGACTCCACTGCTGCCTACGAGGTCTGCTCGTTTGTGGATGGTTTCGCTGGGTACAATCAGATTCTCATGGCCGAGGAGGATTAACACAAGACTGCTTTCACAACACCGTGGGGCACCTTTTGCTACACAGTTATGCCGTTTGGGTTAAGGAACGCTGGGGCTACTTATCAAAGGGCCGTGACTGACAGACTTGTTCCATGACATGATTCACAAAGAGATCGAGGTCTACGTGGACGACATGATCATCCATTCAAAGGGGACCGAAGGTCAACATTTAATCGACCTCCACAAGTTCTTCGAAAGGCTTTGGCAACACAAGATGAAGCTCAATCCCGCAAAATGCACTTTTGGGGTTATCCGAGGCAAGGTTCTTGGCTACATGGTCACTGAAAGGGGAATTGAAGTAGATCCCTCAAAAATCAAGGCAATCATTGACATGCCTCCTCCCAAGACACAGAAAGAAATCAAATGTTTCATGGGCAGACTTCAGTACATCAGTCGGTTTGTGCACCAGCTTACTTACATGTGTGAGCCAATCTTCAAGCTACTTAAGAAGAATGTGGCTCTAGAATGGATTGATGCTTGCCAAGAAGCTTTTGACCAAGTGAAGCATTACTTGACATGCCCTCCAGTCTTGGTTCCACCTCACAAGGAGAAGCCTCTCTTGCTTTACCTCACAGTGAATGATGAAGCCATAGGGGCTATGCTAGCACAAGCGCAACGAGACTCCACAAAGGAGAATGCCTTTTATTTTGTCTGTCGCCGATTTCAAGGAGGCGAAAAGAACAACTCCGTCTTGGAGAAGTCATGTGCAGCGCTGGTTTGGGTCACTTAAAAGCTCAAACATTACATGGAAGCCTTTTCGATCAAGCTAGTATCAAAAGTGGACCCGCTCCGCTACATTTTCGAGAAGCCTTTCATGTCAACAAGGATATCCAAGTGGTACTTCATGCTCGCCGGCTATGATATCACTTACGTCACACTCAAATCCATCAGGGGGAAAGTGTTCAGTGATCAGCTTGCTGAATTTCTGTGTGATGAAGTGAAGGGGGAGGACTCACAGTTTCCCGACGAGCACTTGGTTTGTACTACAACCGAGGAAAATAAGTGGTAACTTTTTTTCGATGGTGCCACCAATAAGCACGGATATGGGATAGGAATGTTGCTTGTCGATCCAAAGGACATCTACACTCCAATTGCAATCTGTCTTGAATTCGAAGCGACCAACAACACTGCTGAATATGAGGCATGCATAGCGGGGCTAGAAGCGGCCCTAGAAAGAAATGTCACAGATCTAGAAGTATTTGGTGACTCCCTCCTCCTTATCAATCAAACATCGGGTTAATGGCGAATCCAAGACCCGAGCCTCCAACGGTATGGTCAACACCTCGAGGAATTAGTCGAACAGTTCCAAGACATCACGTTCAATTATTTGCCGAGGGACAAGAACCGCTTTGCCGATGCTCTAGCCACCATAGCCTCATTTGTTGAAATGCCCAAAGGAAAAATGGTGAAACCCTTCAAAATTTCTAGAAGGACTAGTCCGGCATACTGCATGAGTAGTGAGATCAATGAAGTCCTAGACAACCCCCCGTAGTATACAGACATCCTGAACTTTCTCAACAATGGCACCTTTCCCGAGAACAGCAATGGGAAATCTCGAATAGCATTACAAAAGCTAGCCGCCAAATATGTGTTGATCGGAAACCGAGTCTATAAAAGACACCATCAAGGGATCAATCTTTTGTGTGCAAATGAGTCCGAAGCTCAAAAAATCATGCACGAAGTCCACGAAGGCGAGTGTGGACCCCACATGAATGGGATTATATTAGCCAAGAAGATACTTCGTATTGGATACTATTGGACTACCATGGAAAGAGACTGCATCGAGAAAGTCAAGAAATGCGCCAAGTGCCAATTCCATACTAATCTGCAGCATGTTCCACCTTCACTATTGTACAACATGACTACACCATGGCCGTTCCCTTGTTGGGGCATAGATATCATCGGCAAAGTCCATCCTACGGGAAGCAGCGGACAGTCATTCATTCTAGTGGCCGTGGATTACTTCATGAAATGGGTCGAGGCATAAGCTTACCGAGTTCTCAACGTCAAGAAAGTGGCCGAATTCGTGAAGAACAACATCTTATGCCGATATGGTATTCCTCATGAGATCATCTCCGACAATGGTTGTCACTTTGAGAAAGAAATGGATGCACTTTTGGTATACTACAAAGTTCAAGGGCAACTCTTGTCCTATGGCACACATCGAGACTTACATTTGGGCTATGGTACCGAAGAAGGTCTCTCCTAAAGTTATGGCAAAATGCTTCCCTCTTACTCTTGAGGGGGCAGCAAAGGATTGGTATGCTACTCTCCCACTCACATTCCGTCTTGATTGGGACGCCGCTATGCTTGCCTTCAAGAGTCAATACCAAGGCAACACCACCCACCGGCCAACCAAGAAAGAGCTCGAGAACACTACTCAAAGGGACAATGAGTCCTTCATTGACTTCATGAGAAGGTGGAATGATAAGCTTGCTGAGATTGTCGAGAGGCCTAACACCAAAGAGCAAATGGACATCTTCCTTAAGTGTCTAAAGATTGATCTCCGCACCCACCTAAGTGGGGCTTGCTATGCCGATTTCTCTCAAATGTATGAGGCGGGAATCCGAATGGATGAGTTACTCAAGGAGATCAAGAAAAATGATCCTAGCTTTCGTTACAAGGCCGCCTCTAACTCAAACAAAGAGGCTTCGGTTAATGCCGTCACTACCGACAAGGGGAATTACAAAAGTGTTCCCCACCACAAGGCAAGAAATTTCAAGATGATCGTGTCTACACGCCTCTCTAAGGTATGGCTATCACCGAGGACTTCGAAGCTCTCAAGGCCAAAGGGAAAGTTACTCCTCTCCAAGGGTACAAACCCAAGACGATCCGTACCAACCATCTCTACCACAAGCATTGTGACTACCACCAACATAGTGGCCACACCATCGAGGAATGCTTTGTCCTCCGCAACGTCATCCAAGATCTCATGGACAAGAAAGAGTTCATAGTGCCTAGTGGTGACAATGTCAATGTAATAGACCTAGGAGAGTTTGAGGAGACCACTCATTCAATCCCAATTGTGAATGAGGGCTCCAATGTGATGAATAAATTTGACAATTCTTGTTACGTTGTGACTTACGATGAGGTAATGAGGGAAGTATTAGAGAATAGGAAAAAGAGGCAAGATGGGAACGTCAACATGCTAACTCGATCCGGACGAGTCATAGCAAGCAACCCCACTACTTCTTCACCATGCTCCTCTTCTCAAAGATTGCAAGCTCCCGAAGATCCTTTGTTGAGACAACTCAAGAAAACTCAAGCCAACATCTCCATTTGGGACCTCTTTGCATCCTCGAAGAAGCACCAAGATCTTGTCATCAGTAATCTTAACGACACATCAGTCTCTCCTGATACAACTCCCGAGGACCTCACTGCAATGATAGGCCACATTCATTTTGGCAATGTCATCACTTTTGCCGACATGGACCTTCTACCATTTGGGTCCAATCACAATGAGGCCATTTATCTCAACGTAAGATCAAGGGGGAGACCTATTTCAAGAGTCTTGGTTGACGGTGGTTCCGCACTCAACTTGATGCCTGGCCGAATCATGGGCATACTGGGGCTTAAGAATTCAGACTTAAAGCCTTCTACTCAATTGATCCGAGGTTACGACAGCACTGCCCGCACAGTCATGGGTATGGTGGAAATAGACATTGAGTTTGGGAGCATGGTCATGTCTGTCCCGTTCCAAGTGGTCGATGTACCTTCCTCATTCAATTTGATTTTGGGCCGACCGTAGATATATAGTTCTAATGCCGTCCCTTCGACTCTCCATCAGTGTGTCAAGTTCTGAAATGGAGACGAAATTGTTTGCGCACGGGTTTTTTGGTTGTTCTCGAGGCAGTTATCGTCCTTCGATTTACCTTTTTAATTGAGAGTCGCCACCATGTTGTTGTCAAAACACGGACCGAGATATCTGGATTTGGGGGTTAAGTTATGAATTGGGAAGGTCAAGGAGCACCCAATTCACCCAATCTAGGATTGGTCTTGCTAAGAAATCATCATCATCGTTTCAAAATTATGCAAAATGTACGCAAAAGGAAAACAAACAAATAAATAATTGCTTATTTATTTGGGATGTCGGATCATGTGCTTCAAGACCATCTCCATGAATTGGAGAGGCTCTAGGCTGATCCTTTTGATGGGATCACACTACTTTAAAGACAAAGAAGGAGATGAGAAGGTAGAAAACAAAGAGTTTTACCTAAGCGTTCTTCAAGAATCCTATGGATGGCCTTGACTAAAGGCCTTGAATCTCCAATGAACTTGACTTGGATGGTGTGGTGAGGGTTTGAATTTTGTGGGTGAGGGAGAGGGACTGATTTTAGGGACCTCTTTGATCAGATTTGGAGTGGTTGTTGGGTGAATAAGGAGTCTACCCTTTTTTCGGTTCAAGAACCTTTATATTTATAGGAGTTTTAGACCTAGGGTTTTGGCCAAGAAGGTAAGTTGTGGTGGGAATCCAAGACTTGATTCCCACAGAGGTATTTTTGGACTCTAGGATCGTCCATTAGGTTTTCCCGGATTGCTCAAGTGTTTTCCAAGAAAAGGGGTTAAGATCAACAAAGAAACTGACCAAAAACCCGACTGTCAAGGGGGATGTCTCGTACGAGGCATCTCAGTGTTGGAATTCACTATTTGCCCTCTGCAGTAGTTTTAATGTTCATTTTGGCCCCTGACTAACGGAGTTAGTAAGAAACTTAAAGAAACATGTCCAACTTAACGAGTTTCGACCCAAATCAAAGGCGAGACACAGAAGTAGTGTGATCATAAATGAACGTCCAAAATGGGGTGTCTACAGAGCCCCTCGGTGACGATACTTATGGATGAAGTAACTTCATCGATAAAAAAGATGCCATTTTGAACTAGGGGTATGGTCGTGCTAAAAAGCTGCCTACGTATTTCTCGGAAGGAAATCAGACCAAACGTAGTTCGACTCTAAAAACACGCAAAAACTGAGGTTTAAGGTATTTTGAAAATCATTTTTGAAAACAATACTTGTGGTAAGTAAAGCTTAGAGTTTAGAGAGTACCCATAGTGAGGAATCAATGGCCTTGACCCAATTCTGAATATACTCCTTTTTGTTGATGACGAACCGTCTCCAGTTGCAATCCATACTGAGGAACCAATCTCTTTGACTCCAATTCTGAACATGCCCTGTTGTTGATGACGAACCGTCTTCGATTTTGGAGACGCCAGTTACCCGGACCTTGCTTCTCTTTCCAACGAGGTTGCCTTATTCGCTGGAAAATGTGAATCCTATATTATTAACATACGTCTTGATAAAAATTATCGGACTCTGGGTTTGGAGATGCCAATTACTTGGATCCTTGCTTCTCCTTCCAACGAGGTTGCCTTATTCGCCGGAACAGTGAATCCTATGCCATTAACATACGTCTTGATGGCAATTATGGGATTCCAAATGGTTGGATCCTGTGTTATTAACTTACGTCTTGATAACAGTCGTGGGATACCCGGATTTGGAGACGCCAATTACTTGGACCTTGCTTCCCCTTTCAACGAGACTGCCTTTCCATTGAAAATGTGAGTCCTATGCCATTAGCTTACACCTTGATGACAATTATGGGACTCTGAATGTTGGGATCCTGTGTTATTAACTTACGTCTTGATAACACCCGTGGGATACCCGGTTGTAAATCCTGTGCCATTAACCTACCTCTTGATGACAGTCATGGGATTTAAAGTTTGCTGATGCAGATTTCGTTGCTCACCCATGATCTTGGATGTGCGGTGAGAATAAATTCGTACTGAGAAATAACTTTGCTTGTTCCAATTCTAAAAATATCCATTTGTTGACGACTCAATGTTCCATCTTGAACCGGGTTCAGATTCGACCTTTCAGTCAAAAGCATGGCTTTTTCTGACCTTTCGGTTAAAAGCAGGGCTTCTCTGAAATTTCCCAAGAAAACATGGTTTTCTGAGATTTTTCTGGGGATCTCTCGTACGAGATATCGATGTCTCGTACGAGACTTCTCTGGTTTTACGCATAACAGAGGCGCTGAAGGTGATTTTCAAATCACTTTTCTTATTTCATTTCGGGGATTCTCAACCCTAGGCGATTTTTTCACTCAAAAATCTTTGTTTTCACCAAGTTCTGGTAATCCCTAACCCTTTCAAATGGCCGGTGCAAATCATTCTCATAGGGAACACCTCTTTGGTAGGCATATGAGAGGCAAAGTGTGGGCGATGGATGAGTTGTGCCCGTTTCCAGATGATTATATTTCTCACGCCGTTCGGACGAGGCGGGTAAGGATCTCTTCTTTTGACTAAGTTTCCATGTCAATTTCGTCGTTGCATGTCTCAATTTGGTGCATTCGCGGTTTGATTTTTATCGACTTTTTGCCTAGAATCATTGCTGCTAGGGTTTATCATGCATGGTTGATTCTTCGATGGAATTTTACCCTTGTTGATGTTGAAAATCATTGTAGTATAGTAGTACATGATTTTGACTGTTGTTCTAGGCAATTCTGCGATTTTTCGGGTAAAATGCTTAAATGAGGATTTTACCGATTTTCTGACATTTGTCTCTGTCGTTTGCAGTCATTCACGGTCATCGATAATTGTAGAGGCAGCGTACGAGCGGTTGCCGAGAGGTGGGAAACTCTCAATGGCGAGATAAAGGAAGAGATCGAGAATCTCGGGTTGAAACCCTTCTTCGACGGCTTGGTCGGTGAGAGGAGGGACGTTCACTTGCTTCAGGCTATTCGGGAGCGTTGGTGTGATAGTACTCACACCATGCACATGCGGTGGGGGGAGGTCACTATGACCCCTACTGACTTCCATGCCATTACTGGGCTTGCCATCGTCGGTGAGCCACTTGAGGTTGATACAGATTTCTCTCCTAGCGGGGACGGTATGAGGCACTTTCTGGGCTTCTCTGTGCGTACACTAGGCAAGGGTGTCCATCTGAAGGCTTTGAGGGACAAGGTTGATGCTTATATTGCTATTAATTCCGGCCAGACGCATCTTACTGTTACTCGTATTGCAACCGTTCGCGGCTTTCTGTGGTGGGCCTTTTCTGAGATGCTATTTGCCAATCATGCGTCGACCACCTTGTTTACTTTTTTGAGCTACCTGAGGGATATGCAGCATGTGACTGATGCCTGTTGGGGATTGGCAGGATTGGCCCACTACTACATGGCTATGGATGAGAGTTCGCGGGATCATACGAACGCTGGCTTAGGCAGCTATAGTCATTCCTGGGAGGTATAATACTCATCTTCTTCTGTATTACTCCTTTATTTCAGCCCCAGTTTATTTTGATAGCATTTTCATCTTAGCTATTATGTATTGACATCCTTTATGTTTCTCCCATTTTGCAGGCTTGGGGCTACGCCATGTTTTGTCTCTTTTCTTTCAATCTTTGAGACAACACTGTTATGTTCCCAGATACTCTGAGATGGTGCCGGGGCAACAGGGATACCCGTGATGAGCATGTGGAGGGGGCTGACATGACAGTGGAGCGTATGCAGCTGTATTTTGATAGGTGGGAGGCCGTCCCTGAGTCCGATGTCGCTTTCTTCCCTTGGCGGAGTCTGGTCGTTGATCATGCCTACAGGTTTGCCGGTATGAGGCTACTGATGATTGGCCTTGGTGGGGTATGCTTTTACTTAGGAGAGAGAGTCTCTCGCCAGCAGGGTGGTGGCAGACTCGATGTCATTGTCCCCTTGGACCCGCCGGCCCATATGCTTAACTCTTATGCCATCGCAGAGGAGGAGAGAGGGGAGCTTATTATTGGTCAGGATGCTTTTGACCATATGTCTTTGGAGGCTGATTATCAGGACTTTCTTGCTCGCCTCATGCCCCGGTTGAATATAGAGGGTGATCAGGCTCAAGCCCAGGGAGTTGTCCACGTCCCTTTCCGTCTACAGCTTGGAGCGTCTTCATTTACCTAGAGCGTGGCTGAGGGTATAGAGAGTGTCGAGGATCTTCCCGCCCAGTACGATGTGCCTGAGGGACTCGTACCTCCTGCTGACGCGACCATGGTATAATTTATGACCCTTCTTCCATCATTTCCATCATTCTATCATTTCGTATCTCAGTTTATCATTTTTTTGAATACTTTGACATCTCTATTTGTTTCTTCTCAATAGGTGCCCATTGCTGAGTATAGAGAGGTCGCGGGACGGCTTGCCCAATTCATGGCCTATGCCAAGAGGGTGAAGAGAGAGACTGCAGATCTCTTAGGTTGATTGGCTTGCCAGACAGCAGAGTCAGCTTCTTGCGGGAAGAGACCTCGGACTGATGAGTGATCACGTGGCATTGGCGACGTCTCCTTTCTTTTGATGCCGGGTAGATAGGATCCCCTTTGTACCCTCTTTTTGTTGATGATGTATTTATTGTCTCGGCGTAGGCGAAGACAACTTTTTCTTTCTTTGGTTTGTACCTATGCAACAGTTATTTCCTAACTCTAACACACAATACATTACTTGATTTTAGTTTTATTTTCTGACTGTGTAAATGGATTGATTCACGTCCGGTTGGTCAACCGAGGGGTAATTTTATGAGATGAATTCGTGTTGGGCCATTTGTATGTGATGTAAGAACTGTTTCGGGTGAGTTTCTGAGGTGATTGAGACATGTTTTGACTTGCCGGGCAACCTGGGATTTGAGCAGAGTTGTTGCTGTTCTGAATGGGGAGATGCCTCGTACGAGACATCGATGTCTCGTACGAGTCATCCTCTGAATCTGCGGCTGTTTCTCCTTTTTTCCTTGAGGATTTGGTGTCCAAACTTGTATATAAGCACTTCTAGTCCGTCCTAGATTACCATGCATCCTTAAATCAGTTCTGGGAACCTTTTTTTTGGAGTAAAATTCTCAACCTTTTGCCCCCAATGGCCCTAAGTAAGTCCGTCCCTTCATCAATAATTGTTAATGAGTTCTCCTTGGACTTAGAGTTAGTGGAACACTACAAGAATGACTTAGCAACATTCTTTCGTTCATTCAATAAACCTCGCCAAGAGAGATTCGTGGAGATGTTCGGTTTCAAGATTCTTTTCACCTTGAAGAATCTAAAACTGGAATGGGACCTTCTAAAAGGAGTCGCTTCTAGGATCCATCGACTCACCTCTTCAACTTTTCACTTAATGAGATGGTCCCTACTGTAGAGGAGATGGTGTCTATCTTGGATATGCCGTTGACCGGGGTGATTGTGGTTCCTAATTGTGACAAGGTACCGGCGGAGTCTCTTAGGGACTTATTGACTATTGGCCTTCCCGAGACGCACAGTTATAGTCATAACCGCTATGTCGATCTCCACACTTTGCCTAAGAGATTTAAAGGTCGGGTGACTCGTGGTCACGGTGTGGATTCCCAGTGCTGCCTCTTGGCGTTGTGCTTATTTCGAAGCGTACTTTTCATGAGCAAGTGTGGCATGGCGAACACGGAGCTCGTGGACATCGTTCTGCAAGCTAGAGGACGGGCCTTCAACCTAATTCCTTTCATCTTGGGGGAGACCCTTCATGGCCTTGATGAGCTACACCAAACCGGCTCTATGACTCGGGGAAGTCCACTATTGTTGACTATTTGGCTCAGAGAACATTTCAAATTGTTGGACTCTCCGATCGAGTATTCACCTTATGCTTTCCATATGCGGAGACTGTTAGTGAAGGGTCTCAACATTGAGGAGTGGGCTCATCTTTTTGCTAAAGCGGAGACCAATGATATTGCTTGGTGCCCATCCTTTTTGAAGGTGAGGAGGTTCGTAGCTAATACCCTTGGGTACGACAGGGTCTTCCTTCCGGGTTTGAGGGATTCCTCTTTCTATTTTGCTCGGAGGGTAACGCGATAATTCGGTCAGCAGCAGGACACTTTCTTGTTAGGGGGATGGCCTCGAGATATTTCTTTCATGGGTTAAGAGTTCTCTACGAGCTTGGCTCGTGCTTGGGGGCAAGGCACCACTATGGATCGTTGGACCAATCTTCGTCATGATGGAGGAAGCATCTATTTGTCGGACAAATACTTGGATTGGTTTCTCTCGGAACTTTGTCCCAACGTCGAGGGTATTGATGAGATCCGTCGCTCTCTGTTGGGGGACCAATTCGAGCCTAGCTTGAATTTGAGGAAGAAGGAAGCTAAGGAGGATCCTTCTAATATCAGTGTAGATGCCACTCAAGACTTTCTGGATAGTGACTTTTACGAGAAGAGAGCAAACGGACTTCCCGGTAAATTCCAAGCTCTGGATAGGCCTCATGTGTTCGCGAGACTGACTCCCTCGGTGTTCAGTCGACTTGATGTCCCTCCCGGTTTCGAGATACCTTTGCATAAGAGGAAGAGGAAAGACAAGGCGGATCATAGTCAAGCCCCTACTAAGTTAAGGAAGAAATATATCCTTAGGAGTATCGAGAGATTACCATAGATAGACCAATGTTTAAAATTTTAGTATTTTATTTATTTTTCTTTTGCAAGTTGGTATTCATGTTGGAAATTTTCATATTGCTTTCTTGAAATGCATTCAATTAATAAGAAGACAAGATTTTGATTTTATTTATTAAATAGACCGGACCAAAAGGCTGCCTACGTTCTCCTTTTACATCAATTAAATAAGGAGCTCAGGTCATCGTAGTTCTTGTTTAAGGAAAAGAAAATTATGTCTGCTGACTGATATGTCTCGTACGAGACTGTCCCCTATTTTTTTTATGCACACCCTGATTTTTACGTAGACCGCCCTCTCAGGTTCTCAATCTAGCGGGCTTCTTTTCTCGTGCCTTTGGCTCTAATTTTTGCCTAGGCTGCCCTTACGGGTTTTCAACCTAGCGAGCTTTCCTCTTTTATTTTCTTTTTGAAATAAGGGACGGACTTATGAATAGTATTTCTTCAGCTTGTCCATGTGGACGGGCTTCGGCAGTTGATCTCCATCTAGGTCCGGGAGTTGTACCGCTCCTCCGGAGAATACTTTCTTGACTATGTAGGGGCCTATCCATCTTGGTCCCACTTTACCATAGGATTGAATGGTCGAGGACGATGTTCACGCAGGATAAGGTCCCCTTCTTTGATGTTTCTGGATTTAACTTTCTTGTTGAATGCTCGGGCCATTCTCCGTTGATATGCTTGGATATGCTCGGCGGCTCGGAGTCATCGTTCATCTAGCAGGGCTAGTTGTTCATAACAGCTGTCTAACCATGCGACTTCATTCACTTGGTTTTCTAGGAGAACCCTTAGTGATGGTACTTCTAATTCCGTCTCTCTCTAGGCGATTCTCTCAAGGGTTTCGTCTCCTCCTAGGGTTTCCTAGATTTTGGCCGCCGGCAGCCCCTCTATGGCTGCTCCGGCTGATTTTCCCCCCTTGCAATCTGCTACCCTCATCCCTAACCCTTATTCTCACATCCCCGTCTTTGGTAAGCCGACTCAAGATAACCCTAGCATCTCAGCGCCGCCTTTGCATGGCTCTAACCCTAATTCTTCTTCTCCATCGCAGCCGCTATCCAACCCTACGCCGAACAAATCCTTTGCATCCTTGGTTTCTCAACCAAACACGCGTCCCATTCATGACATCCCTCTTATTCCTGCTGCTACTCACAAGGGAATTCGATCCCTAAAACTATCCAAAGAGGCGATTGATGCGTTTGCTCGCCCCTTTGCTTGGACTCTTGTTGGAAAATTTACTAATGGAAGACCTACAATGGAGGCTTCTAGGATTGCCTTCACACAGTTTCAATTAAAAGGTGAGTATAAACTTGGTCATCTTGATACGAGACACATGTTGATCCAATTGACTAACGAGGAGGATTTCCAACGTCTCTGGACTAGAGAGGTATGGTATGTGCATCGATTTCCAATGCGAACTTCTGTTTGGACCCCTTCTTGGCAGCCACAAACGGACTCTCCCATTGTTCCTGTTTGGGTTAGTTTACCGGGTCTACCTGTGCACTTATTTAATAATATTTTCCTTTTTTCTTTGGCTCGAATTTTTGGCAAACCCATGTCAATTGATAAGGCCACTGCTACCACAGCTCTTCTTCTTTTCGGCCGATGAGATTTGTTTTTTGGAAATCTCCGTCCCTTGAGCTATTTAAACTTAATACAGATGGGGATGCGAAAGGTAATCCTGGTCTGATTTCGGGTGGGGGTATTTTTCGAAATTCTCATGGAAATATCCTTTTTGCCTTTTCAAATTTTTATGGAGTTGGTACAAATATGGTTGCGGAAGCAAAAGCTGTTTTGGATGGTTTAAACTTTGCTATTTCTTTTGGTATATCCTCTCTTTGGCTTGAAGTTGATTCAGAGATTCTTTGAAGATTTTGATCTTGGATTATCATATTCCTTGGTCAATTTGGTATGAAGTTCAGCAAATAAAAAGGATTATGATACAGATTCGTGTTCGCGTTACTCACATTCTTCGTGAAGGAAATTGTGTGGCTGATAGATTAGCTAATGTTGCATCTTCTACTAGATCCAATTCAGTTTTCTATTCATCAAAGGACCTCCCTCATGATTGCCGTGGCTCTTATAGACTGGATAGAGCATTCATTCCTTATATTAGACTTTAATTGCTTGTATGGCTAGGTTTCTATACTTTCTAATTCTGTTGATTGGTAGTTTCCCCTCCCTTTATTGTAGAGGACCTTACATCTTGTGTGAGGCCTCCCCTTAGTCTCTTTCTCCTTGGTGGTTGAGGTTGGTCATGTCCCCCACCATTTTGTAATTTTTATTTCTATTAATAAAATCTAGGGAGGTGCCGCCCTCCTTTCGCCAAAAAAAAAAGTAAAAAAAAAGTTAAGGCCACTGCTGATTTATCCCGTCCAAGTGTAGCTAAAGTTTTGGTACAAGTTGACCTCCGTAAAAGGTTACCCGAAAAGATTCATATTGATTGTAGTGATTGCATGCCTAGCTTTTTCCAAGCTATAGAGTATGATAACCTTCCAATGTATTGTAGTCATTGTTCATTGTTGGGTCATGATGAATTCAACTGTCGAATCTTAAATTCAGAATATAAGAAAAGCACAAAGGAAGCTGGTTCTAAGAAGGTTGATAAGGAAATTTCTGGATCAAATGGGACCAAGAACAACAAAGGTGATGATAAGAAGGATGATAATTCTTGTGAGATTTGGAAAAAGAAAGACGAGGGGCAGAAAAAAAGTGGTAGTGAAGGCAGCAGCAAACAAACTGGTGCAATTTATGTTACAAATAAGGAGGTGAATACTAATGGCACCAAACCATCTATGGTTTCTAGGACAGGCATTATATTGCCTCAATCCGTTAATGACGCGTTATCTAAGACTTTGAAGGCTATAAAGACCAAGGCTGGATCTACAATTGCTCAAAATGTTAACGATTCTGTTCTTATTCCCGAATCTCAAGATCCCCAGAAGTTATGTACTCCCTTGAGAGACGATTCTGCTATGAGAGCTAAACGTTCATCCCATGCAAAAATGAATACTTTCAGCTCGCTCAATCTATCTCCTAGAGCCCCCCAAGTGACTTCTCTGAATCAGGTTATGGACTTCCAGTTGGACTACAAAGAAAAGAATTCCCTTAGGGATTCAAATGAAGATGATGGGTTCATTACAGTCACTCACAAAAGGAAAAAGAATAGGGAGCATTCCCCATCAATGTGAGTATCCCGTTTTAGCTTAATTCCCTCTTTTACTTCTCCTTAATTTTGGTTTTTTAATGGTGTCGTTCATAAGTTAGAATGCTCATGGCATAGCAAATGGTGCCACAATTAGAAGAATAAAGCGTTTATTTCGCTCTCATAATGCCTCTCTTATGGCTATTTATGAGCCTAAATCTAAACGAGAATGTCTGGGTTCAGTTGTTCGCAAAGTGGGCTGTGATGAAGGTGTTTCTAATGGTACTAACAGAATTTGGGTTATGTAGAGACATGGGCTTAAAGGTATGGTGATCCAAGAATCTTCTCAAGTCATAACTATTCAGTTTTCTCATTCTTTATGGGCAGAATCTGTTTGGGTTTCTTTTGTTCATGCTAAGTGTTCTCGGTTTTCTAGATTTTGTTTATGGCAAGAGCTAATGGTTATTAGTGATATGGATATCCCTTGGATGGTAGTTGGTGATTTCAACTGTGTTCTTGATCAATCGGAAAAGATAAGAGGGAAACCTATTAATGAAATGGCTTGTACGGAATTCTCTGATATGATCCAATATGCCAACTTAATTGACGCTGGTTTTGAGGGGAATATGGCTACTTGGTACAATAAAAGAAGGGGAGGAAGAGCCATTTACCAACGGCTGGATAGGGGACTTTATAATGCCAAATGGTTACATTTGTTCTCGTCTACAAAGGTATCTCATTTATCTAGACTTTGCTCCGATCATGCTCCTCTAGTTGTTAATGTTCAAATTGAAGAAGTGGTTAAAAAAGGTTCCTTCAGATTCCTTAATATATGGTTGAAGCATCATTCTTTTGCTAATATGGTTCAAGTCTCTTGGAATAGCCCAATGGATGGGAGGCCTATGGTGTGTTTTGCCAAAAAACTTGGGAGACTCCAAAAGTGCATTATAGAATGGAATAAGAAGGTTTATGGTAGAGTGTAACAGCAAATTAAAAATGCTGAAGATGAAGTCTTGTTTAGAGAAAATCAACATCAGCAACTTGGTAGTGATGAATCTAGAGCTGCTCTTGGCCTTGCTCAAGCTCACCTACTGGATAAAATGAAGATTGAGGAGGATTTATGGGCTCAAACGGCTAATATTGCATGGATAAAGGATGGGAATAAAAACACTAAATATTTTCAAGCAAAGGTTAAAAAAAGGAGACAAAAACTTTTTATTCATCGTATTAAAGATCGACATGGGAATTGGCTCACGGGTCAGATGGCTATTAAGGAGGAAGCTGTTCACTTCTACTCGGATCAGCTTCAGGGATATGTAGAGAATCCTTCGGATGATTTCTCTTTCTTATACCTCGGTTAATCAATGATGAGGACAATGCCATGTTAATTAATGTTCCTAATTTGGAGGAAATTCATGATATTGTCTCTCAAATGAATGGTCAAAGCGCAACGGGTCCGGATGGCTTCACGAGAGACTTTTATAAAGGTTGCTGGGATATTATTAAACATGAGTTCTGCAAGGCTATTGGGGATTTCTTTTCTGGCTTCCAAATGCCTAGAAGTTGGTCAAGTACACTAATTGTTACTATTCCTAAGGTTGAATCTCCTTCTTCCTTTTCTGATCTCCGGCCTATTAGTCTATGTAATTTTTGCAATAAAGTCATCACCAAGCTCCTTACATGTCGATTGTCTTCTATTCTCCCTCGTATCATCTCCCCCCAACAAAGCGGATTTGTAAAGGGTAAAGTTATTCATGAAAATGTGCTGCTAGCCCAAGAAATACTGCAATCGATTACTAAGAAGGTGCGAGGCTCAAATGTGGCTCTTAAGCTCGATATGGCCAAAGCTTACGATCGCCTATCTTGGTTTTGGCTATTGAAGGTTATGAGGTACTTTGGGTTTAATGAAATATGGATTGACATGATTTATCGCTGCATCTCGAATTGCTGGTTTTCTGTTCTTATAAATGGAGAAAGTTGTAAAGGGTTAAGGATCATTTTTTTTGGGGCGTTAGAGCTGGTCATATATCTATTCAAGAGCATTGGTTAAATATGGACCTTACTCTTCAAGATGAGGCTCATGTTTCCATTGCCTCGCTATTTGATGACGGGAGGATCAGAATTGATCATGTTCGGCAAGTTTATGGCCAGCAAGTTGTAAATCTCATGCAAGATAGGTTCATTTCTATTGATAATGGGGATGACATTCCTTTTTGGACTCCTTCTCGGACGGGTAAGTTTTCTATAACTTCTGCTTGGAAAGTTTGTCGTCAGTCTAGAGCTATAGTATGGTCTTTGCTAGTTGTTGGCACAAACACATTCCTTTAAAGGCTTCGGTCTTCTTGTGGAAGGCTTTAAGGAATGCTTTGCCTACGGATGAGTCTATCCAGAGGCGTGGTATTTCCTTAGTGTCCCGATGTGATTGCTGTAGTTCTAGGGTTTGTGAGACCCTCCCTCATATTTTATTGCTCGGTGACATTGCTAAGGCTGTTTGGGAGTTTTTTGAAACCTTGATTGGTATTCGGGACAATGGTAATTCTGTTTCTCCTCGTTTAATGTCTTGGATTTATAACATGCCTTTAAAGGCTTCTCCTTGCATTAAATGGTTGTGTGCTATTTTGCCTAGCTTCATTTTCTGGTCCTTATGGAAAACTAGGAACAAATCCAGATTTGAGGGCTGCCCTATGAATGCTAAGCGGTTCTTATCTCTAGGAAGATAGTAGAAAGTGACCTCTCTGAACTGTTTGACCAAGTCTTGGAGACGGTCGTTATATTTCTAGAGTGTAGGATCTTGTACCTTCCACTTCTTGAGTGACTGATAGATTATAAGTTGTGAGTCTCCGTACACTTCTAGTTCGGTCATGTTTCTTTCTAAAGCGGCTTCAAGCCCCGCTATGCAAGCTTCGTACTCGGCAATATTGTTAGTGGCCTCAAGGTCAAGACGGATTGCGAGTGGAGTGTAGAAATCTGTGGGATCTACTAGTAACATGCCAATGCCATATCCCCGTTTATTGGCAGCGCCATCGAAAAATAATTGCCACTTATTTTCTGCTATTTCCATGATGTCCTCATCAGGGAATCACGGATCTTCCCCCTTCGCTTCATCACATGGAAATTCGTCTAAATGATCCGCGAAGACTCTTCCTCCCATGGATTTCTGTGTGATGTAAGTGATATCGTACCCCGCGAGCATGAAGTACCACTTGGCTATTCTAGAGGAGACATGTGACTTTTCGAAGATGTACTTCATTGGGTCCATTCGGGCAATCATTTGTACAGGAAACGCTTCCATGTACGGCTTTAGTCTCTCAGCCACCCATACCAGTGCAGCACACGACTTTTCTAATGCAGAGTAATTCAATTCAGCCCCTTGGAAGCGATGGCTGACAAAGTATACGGCGTTCTCTTTCTTCGAATCGGGTTGCTCTTGTGCTAGCATAGCCCCTAATGCAGTATCATTGACTGTGAGGTACAAGGTTAACGGTTTCTCTTTATGTGGTAGGGGAAACACTGGCGGATTCACTAAGTACTCGACCTTTTTGAAGGCTTCTTGGCACTCTTCGGTCCATTCTAGGGATGCATTCTTCTTGAGGAGCTTAAAAATGGGCTCGCACATCGTCGTGAGTTGATTAATGAAACGACTAATGTACTGAAGGCGACCCATAAATCCCTTGACTTCTCTTTGCGTCTTAGGTGGAGGCATGTCAATGATGGCTTTGATCTTAGCGGGGTCTGCTTCTATACCACTCTCGGTGACCATGTACCTGAGGACTTTTCCTTTCACTACCCCAAATGTGCACTTGGCCGGATTAAGTCTCATTTTGTAGTGTCTTAACCTTTCAAAGAACTTTCTAAGGTCAACGAAGTGCTGTCCATCGGAGCCTTTGGAGTGCATATCATGTCATCAACGTACACCTCCATTTCTTTATGTATCATGTCATGGAACAATACAGTTACATCTCTCTGATAAGTGGCTCCGGCATTTTTGAGTCCGAATGGCATAACCGTATAACAAAACGTCCCCCAAGGTATGGTGAACGCTGTTTTGTGTTGGTCTTCCTCGGCCATAAGGATCTGGTTGTAACCGGTGAATCCATCTACGAATGAACGGACTTCGTATTTCGCGGTATTGTCAACGAGCATGTTTATGTTGGGAAGAGGAAAATCATCTTTCGGAGATGCTCTGTTGAGATCACGGAAATCAATACAGACGCGGACCTTTCCATTTGCCTTGGAAACCTGTACAGTATTGGCCAACCAGGTTGGATACTCTATCACTTTGATGAACCAACACTCAGGAGTTTCTCTATCTCTTGTTTGACTTGTACCGACCATTCTGGCTTAATTCTGCGGAACTTCTGCTTGACTGGCTTTGAATCAGGAAGCAGCGGTATCTTGTGCTCAACAATCGAATTGGCTAGCCCCGGCATATCTTTGTAGGACCAATCGAACACATCCACGAATTCTCGGAGAAGCGCTATGAGGGCTTGTCGGTCTTCCCCTTTGAAGAAACTGCCAATCTTGGTCTCTTTCGGATCATCATCCATCCCCAGATTAACTGTTTGCATTTATTCGGCATCAATATGACCATTTCCTCCACGAAGACCTACTTGCTTATTAATTTCTTTTAAGATTTGTTCGTTTTCTTGATCTATCTCGTCATATGACTCATAATTATCTAATTCGTTAGAGTTATTAGTTAATTCATCATTTAGGACGCTGGCAATCTCAGGATACTCGGAAGATCTATTTTTTCATTAAGAAAGTAGGGGAATACATGTTCCGCGATGGCATCCAAGTCCTCTTGGGTGAGCTCATCGGTAGCGGTATCTGACTCTAAAGTAAGAGTTACAAATTTTCTTTCTCTATGGGGATGGGGAGTACATCCTAATTCCTTGATTAGGAAGTTTTCACTTGCTATGGGTCCCCCAGTTGTGTACCAATTCTGGATAGGCTCGTCACTCTTCTCGATGAGCTCGGTGTAGTCATGGTTCGGAGCATCCCCCTTGTCTATTGCATTAATCTGAGTGTCCTCTAGCTTGCAAAGGCTGAGAAATTGGCGCAGTAGGTCTTCTCCCAACACAAAGTCCCACTCGCTGAATGCTTCAGCCTTGGTACCCTCTAATTCTCGAGGTAGCCACGAGAATTGCATCGGATCTGTTTCTAGTGAGTATGGATCACAGTCACTGAAGATTTCAAAGCCCGGTTGGCGCTTCCCCCTATGGTCGATCCATGGTTCAGGGAACATGAAGTATGGCAAGTTTTCCCCCTTGCTGCCAAATATTGTAGGGACTCACATCCTATAGATACCACGATTCGGGCTGGTTGCTCACAGATTTGGAGACGGATGATTGCAGCGAAAGACTTGGTGGAGGAAAGGATTCAATGGGGTGTTGGTAATGGGGAGATCTCAATTCAAGAAAAGTGGCTTTCTCAAGACATTCAATTAAATGACACTCGACATGAACAGATTTTTTCTCTTTTTGAGAATGGCATTTTACGTGAAGATTATGTGAGAGATAATTTTGGGCCGCCCCTTCTCTTAGCAATGCAAGCACACGATATTCGACTATTGAATGGACACGATCAACATTTTTGGAAACCTTCAACATCCGGGAAATTCACTATTAACTCGGCTTGGAGGGAATGTAGGGTTTCAAGAACTCGGTCTAATGTATTTAAGTGGTGTTGGCATAAGCATATCCCAATTAAAGTCTCAATTTTCCTTTGGAAAGTTCTTAAGGCAGGGATCCCAACAGACGATAACGTTTCTCGTAAAGGTATTCCTATTGTCTCTAAATGTCATTGTTGTTTGGTTTCTTCTTTTGAAACTATCCCTCATCTTCTTCTTCATGGAGACATTGCTCGTAATGTGTGGTTGTGTTTTTGGCTCAATGATTGGCTTTCCTGTTTTGGGTGCTTCTTTTGCTCAAAGGCTGATTAGTTGGCACTCTTACTCTTCTAATTCTACTACTCGGGTTGAATCTTGGCTAGGGGCTATTTTGCCCGGAATAATTTGTTGGGAAATTTGGAAGCATCGCAATAAATGTAGGTTTGACGGAGTTACTCCTAGCCACTCTATGGTCATTAATAATGTTCGGCATCACGTCTTTAACGTTATTCATGCCCATAAATTATCTATTGGGGCTGCCCCTAAGGATGATTTTATCTCCATATTTTTTGTTTGGCCTATGGCTTCTTCTAAGGTTCCCCGGGTTAAGACTGTTATTTGGAACCCTCCGGCGTTGGGTCAGGTTAAGATTAATTCGGATGGGGCATCTAGAGGAATCCAGGTTTAGCCTTGGGTGGATGTGTTTTTTGTCATCACGATGGGACTTTTATTTATGCTTATGCTCAGTTTTATGGCCAAGAAACAAATATGGTAGCATAAGTGAGAGCTTCTCTTGATGGGCTGCTGCAAGCTCGGCGTATGGGCTTTAACTCTATTTGGCTTGAGGTCGATTCAGAGGTTTTGGCAAATATTCTTCTTCGAAAGTATTTGATTCCTTGGGGTATATGGTATTTCATTCAAGCTATTTTCAGAATCATGGAGGAGATTGATATTAGAGTTTCTCACATTTATAGAGGGTAATAAGGTGGCGGATTTCCTTGCTAATCATTCTGCAATTGACCAAGCTGATTTTGATTTCCTATCTTTGGATTCTTGCCCGAGAATTTGTAAGAGCTTGCTTTATTTTGATAGGATTTCATATCCTAACATTAGATTTTAGTTTTCTCAGTTTTTTCATGTATTTTCCTTCTCCTTTCGGATAGAAACCCTTTCCTCTTGTAGAGGTTCTTATGGCATGTATAAGACCTCCCCCTAGTTTTTTATTTTCGGTGGTTAAGGCCGTCATGTCCCCCACCTTTGTCTTTTGTATCTTTTTCATTTATCAATAAAATCTAGGGAGTACCGTCTCCTTTCGCCAAAAAAAAATAAAAAAATAGAGTCCTTTGATAGGGCGGTGCTAGTGGCACAATGTATGAAGTCCAATCCCTTTCATCTTCGGGGATGCCCTTGAATGGTGACACTACCCTAGACCGTATTCTGGGGGGGGGTATAGAACGACAGGTGGTGGTTCTTTTATCCCTTGTAAATGTTTGCCAAGTCCAAGACTGGGGAAGTACCCTTCTTTTAGCATCATGTTTAGTACTGGGCGTGTTCCGGAGAATGGAATCGCAGGAATAGTCATTTTATTGTGCACTTCTACCATCTCTACACTATTTTGCTTTTGGAAAAGTACGAAAAAGTGAGAAATTTAAAAGAAACTACCTATTACTAAAAATTGAAATTGATAGGAGGGCATGCTCTCACCCACAACGATTCTTGGGTGAGTAGGGTCCTTTAAAGAGTGAAAAACAACTAGTTTAAAAAGAAAAGAAAGAAACGTCTAAGCTATGAAAATGAAGTAGAAACTAGCCTATTAAACTACTAACTAATGTAGTGGAAAAGGAGCGTGAGTTTTGGGCCCCTCATTCTTCAACACGAGGCCGATTCCATTGCCTATTATCTATAGGGTGCCTTGGTCGATGAGATCTTGGATCTTATCCCTCAAGTTGTTGCATTTGTCGGTGTGGTGACCGCGGCACTGATGGTAGTAGCAATACAGGTGCAAGGCCATTCCGGCCCCCTCATATTTAGGTTTGTACCCCTTCATAGGTGCTAGCTTGCCTTCCTTCTCAAGCTCACGGAACACTCTCCCAAGCCGGATTTGACTTAAGTCTGTGTAGACTCTCAGTGACTTAGGTTGGAGGCTTTGCATGATGCTTTCGTAATGGTCCCTCATGACATTGAGGTGATGATTATGTTCCTCCTCCATTTGGTTCTTTAGGTCTTGATAAAGCAGGCTGATGCAGTTACCTACCTCATCATTGATGACCTTTTCTTGGTTGTCTTCTAATTTTTGAGCCCTCTCGATGGCGGCATTGTACCATTTACTCATTTCATTGTATTCAGCTTGTAACATCTCGAGCTTACTGCCCTCGATCATCTTTTCGATCTCAGCCCAGTCTTTTTTGCTTTGCTCGTTACGCTATTTGACTTGGTTATGAGCATAATAAGAGGCATAGTCGAGCCGTCTGAAGCAAAATTCTTGCATGATATTGATCTCTGGGGCCTCTCCGTTGGGTAGGCCTTCCTTCCTACCCCCGGTGGCTTGCATCTTAAAGCACAGACTTTGTGAGATTTCTCTGAGAGAAATTTCCGTGTGAGCGGGCCTTGTGTCAGGAGCGTGGAGCTACTTTGCTGATCAGACGGACCTAGAGTGCAGAAACTGTGTCAAATCCAGGCGGGGGTCCCAACAAGTCATCTTTTATGAAATAGGGTTGACCAATACGGCAGATTCATAGAAAAGAAGAGATGCCTCGTACGAGACAATGGATGTCTCGTACGAGACATCTAACCAGACAGTCAGATTTGCAGATTTTAATCCTATTAGTCGGATGGAATTTAATCCATTTTGAGAGGTTACTATTCTAGTTCGTCCTGGAACAGTGGATTCTGTCACCCTAGAATATGAGCCCCTTGTTTTTCACCTGTATTTCACTCTCCCAAAAGGACAATTCGGGCAAGGGTCCCATATTCTCATCGGAATCCACCATTCAATTAACCAAACCTAAGTGATTCCGTAGTTGTTTTGCACTTTGTTAAACAACGCATTAATGCAATCAAACCTTGTGAATTTTAAGGGACAACCAAAAGGGACATGTTGAACGGTGTGGTCGAAACTAAGCCAAAATGGCATCCTCAATCCCGCACAGAATAGTGAAAGTAGGAAAACACAAGCTCGGATTCCCGTAGAGAGGTTCTCCATTCTTTCAAAATCCTTTGTTCAATATTTTACTGAATGGACATTCGTCATATTCACAAAGGAGGATTATAGATTGTAAAGATGCGTTATCTTGGGCAAAGATTAAAACAACCCTAATAATCGAACCGACCGGTCTCGAAGAGTGTCTTATTAGTTAGTATGTATGCATGAGGTTGATGCAAGGCTTACGGCTAAGGCTCCCCATGAACACAGTCTAGGAGCATGTCACGAAGTGGGTACACCATCTTTGGAGAGACCGGCGAGGGCCATTCGTTAGAATGGGGGTGCTGACCGACATCCATCCTCCGATTGGGACCCGGGTTTATAGGGTATGTAGTGCAATTAATCTACATGCGTGCACGTGTGTGAGAGTCAAGATCTAGGTGTCAAAGATAAAATAGAGAGTTTTGTTTTTGAAAGTAAAACAAAAACATGCAACGGCCGGGCCAAGTGGCTGCCTACGTTTCCCTCTTGTGGAGGAACTCAGGTCGTCGTAGTTCACATATAAAGCAAATAGCAAGTACTCCTGCAAAACAAAGGTTAGCCTTATAATATATGGGGAGTTTCTTCGTCGTTAGGGAGGTCCTAAGACTCAGAAACAGAGGGGAGAGCGGATCTGAAGCCCTGTGTACATGTTTGAACTGAACAAAAATCCTTTTTCAAACCAGAGAGTCAGACCAGCTGGGCAGAGCTGAGATGTCTCATACGAGACAAGGTATCCCTCGTACGAGGAATCTCAGTCGGGGAACAGATTACAGTACAGAATGCAGAATTTTGAAACAACGATGATTTCTTTCCACCCAAGTCTAACCCACTTACTGTGATCTTCCCCAGCGGAGTCGCCACTGTTTGCGGGCGGGTTTTTTGGTTTTTCTCGAGGCGGTTTTCATCCTTCGATTTACCTTTTTAATTGAGAGTCGCCACCATATTGTTGTCGGAACACGGACCGAGATATCTGGATTCGGGGGTTAAGTTATGAATTGGGAAGGTCAAGAAGCACCCAATTCACCCAATCTAGGAATGAGTCTTGCTAAGAAATCATCATCATCATTTCAAAATTATGCAAAATGTACGCAAAAGGAAAACAAACAAACAAATAATTGCTTATTTATTTGGGATGTCGGATCATGTGCTTCGAGACCATCTCCATGAATTGGAGAGGCTCTAGGCTGATCCTTTTGATGGGATCACACTACTTTAAAGACAAAGAAGGAGATGAGAAGGTAGAAAACAAAGAGTTTTACCTAAGAGTTCTTCAAGAATCCTATGGATGGCCTTGACTAAAGGCCTTGAATATCCAATGAACTTGACTTGAATGGTGTGGTGAGGGTTTGAATTTCGTGGGTTAGGGAGAGGGACTGATTTTAGGGACCTCTTTGATCAGATTTGGAGTGGTTGTTGGGTGAATAAGGAGTCTACCCTTTTTTCGGTTGAAGAACCTTTATATTTATAGGAATTTTAGACCTAGGGTTTTGGCCAAGAAGGTAAGTTGTGGTGGGAATCCAAGACTTGATTCCCACAGAGGTATTTTTGGACTCTAGGATCGTCCATTAGGGTTTCCTGGATTGCTTAAGTGTTTTCCAAGAAAAAGGGTTAAGATCAATAAGGAAACTGACCAAAAACCCGACTGTCAAGGGGGATGTCTCGTACGAGACACTAATGTCTCGTACGAGGCATCTCAGTGTTGGAATTCACTATTTGCCCTCTGCAGTAGTTTTAATGTTCATTTTGGCCTCTGACTAACGGAGTCAGTCAAAAACTTAACGAAACATGTCCAACTTAACGAGTTTTGACCCAAATCAAATGCGAGACAAAGAAGTAGTGTGATCATAAATGAACATCCAAAATGGGGTGTCTACATAAATAGTGACCGTCATGGCAGAAAACGTCACCATCCACAGAAAAGGGGAACCCGTTCACCAAGTGCAGCATGGTTTAGCAGATTCTACTAACTCCGGCGTCTCAATCAACGCCATTGACAAAGGAGGGGGAAACAGATCTTGGACCCTCGGCAATCACAAGGTCCTCCGTATGATGAGGAATATGGACTACTTCCCTTGTTTAGGCCTAGGGAAATATCAACAAGGGAGAATGCAACCCGTAGAGATCCCATTTGTCAAAAACAAGTTCGGATTGGGATACGAGCCTTCCAAAGATGACTTAAAATATGAGCAAGCCGTCAAGAATGAAAAGGCCCAGGCTCGAAAGGAAGGCCGTCATTATGAGATTCCCAATTTAAGGCCTTACCGCAAGACACTGAATGGCTACTTTGTCCGTCAAGGGAAGACATCCCGTACATGATCTTTCCCGAGCCATGGGTCAACAACAGTAAGGGCATCAGAAAGCCCGGTCTTGAAGTCTTTTCTGATTGTGAGATTCAGAAATTCGAGGGGGAACAGACTCCTATGTCACCCCGAGAGTGGTGGGGTAACAAAGTGACGATAGAATCCGAGACAAAGATTACCGTAGGGGAAGAATTGCGGATTTAGCATCCATGTTCGAGGAACTTGCCCTCATGGATGAGTGCCAAGTCAATGCCATCTACGACACCGACACGAGAAGGGAAACTATCAGCGAGATCCAGCCAAGCTCCAAGCCAATCAACAACTGGTATTCCCAAAGGGGCCCGTGGTATCCGAGGAATTCCTGATCGAGAAGATGGGTTGCATTCCGCGCAAGGTTACAAAAGAAGACTTGTTCACTTTCACTTTTGAGTCCGAGAGTGTTTCCGACATCCTCACCCAAGAGGATATGGAGGCCATAGCCGAGCGTGTGTTCCTTTTCTTTGTTAATGAAAAATTTGATCTTTCTGAGTACCCCGAGATTGCAAACATCGTGAATTATGAATTAACTAATAACGAATTTAATGAACTAGTTAATAACGATTCAAATAATGATAAAATAAACCATGAAAACACAACATACTTAAATGAACTTGCTCAACAGGTTTATAGTCGTGGTGAAAATGGTCCAGGGGCTGATGAAGAACTGCATGTTGTTAATCTGGGTACCGACGAAGAGCCGAAAGAAACCAAGATCAAAAGCTTCTTCAAGGGGGAAGAGAAAGACAGATTGACTGCACTGCTCATAGAGTTTGTGGATGTGTTTGCATGGTCATACAAAGACATGTCGGGTTTAGACAGAAAAGTCACTGAGCACAGAATTCCGATCAGAGGGGATGCTAAGCTGACACAGCAGAAACTCAGAAAGATCAAGCCAGAATGGTCTCTACAAGTCAAAGAAGAGATAGAAAAACTTCTCAGTGTGGGCTTCATCAAAGTTATTGAGTATCCGACATGGCTAGCCAATGTGGTGACAGTCAGAAAGGCTAACGGTAAGGTCCGTGTTTGTGTGGATTTCCGAGATTTGAACAAAGCTTTTCCAAAGGATGACTTTCCGCTACCCAACATTGACATGCTCATCGATTCCACTGCTGCCTATGAGGTCCGCTCATTTGTGGATGGTTTTGCTGGGTACAATCAGATTCTCATGGCCGAGGAGGATCAACACAAGACTGCTTTCACAACACTGTGGGGCACCTTTTGCTACACAGTTATGTCGTTTGGACTAAGTAACGCTGGGGCTACTTATCAAAGGGCCGTGACAGACTTGTTCCATGACATGATTCACAAAGAGATCGAGGTCTACGTGGACGACATGATTATCTACTCGAAGGGGACCGATAGTCAACATTTGATCGACCTCTGCAAGTTCTTTGAAAGGCTTCGAAACACAAGATGAGGCTCAATCCCGCAAAGTGCACTTTTGGGGTTATCCGAGGCAAAGTTCTTGGCTACATGGTTACCAAGAGGGGAATTGAAGCAGATCCCTCAAAAATCAAGGCAATCATTGACATGCCTCCTCCTAAGAAACATAAAGAAATAAAAGGCTCATAGGCAGACTTCAGTATATCAGTCGGTTTGTGCACCAGCTTACTTCCATGTGTGAGCCAATCTTCAAGCTACTCAAGAAGAATGTGGATCCAGAATGGACCGACGCTTGCCAAGAAGCCTTCGACCAAGTGAAGCATTACTTGACATGCCCTCCAGTCTTGGTTCCACCTCACATGGAGAAGCCTCTCTTGCTTTACCTCACAGTGAATGATGAAGCCCTAGGGGCTATGCTAGCACAAGAGCAACGAGACTCCACAAAGGAGAATGCCATTTATTTTGTCAGTCGCCGATTTCAAGGAGGCGAAAAGAACTACTCTGTCTTAGAGAAGTCATGTGCAGCACTGGTCTGGGTCACTCAAAAGCTCAAACATTACATGGAACCCTTTCCGGTCAAGCTAGTAGCAAAAGTGGACCCGCTCCGCTATATTTTTGAGAAGCCTTTCATGTCAACAAGGATAGCCAAGTGGTACTTCATGCTCGCCGGCTATGATATCACTTACGTCACACTCAAATCCATCAGGGGGAAAGTGTTCAGTGATCACCTTGCTGAATTTCCGTGTGACGAAGTGAAGGGGGAGGACTTACAGTTTCGCGACGAGCACTTGGTTTGCACTACAACCGAGGAAAATAAGTGGCAACTCTTTTTCGATGGCGCCTCCAATAAACATGGTTATGGGATAGGAATGTTGCTGTCGATCCAAAGGACATCTACACTCCAATTGCAATCCGTCTTGAATTCAAAGCTACCAACAACATTGCAGAGTATGAGGCATGCATAGCGGGGCTAGAAGCGGCCCTAGAAAGAAATGTCACAGATTTAGAAGTATTCGGTGATTCCTTGCTCCTTATCAACCAAACATCGGGTAAATGGCGAATCCAAGACCCGACCCTCCAACAGTATGGTAAACATCTCGAGGAATTGGTTGAACAGTTCCAAGGCATCACGTTCAATTATTTGCCAAGAGACAAGAACCGCTTTGCCGATGCTTTAGCCACCATAGCCTCATTGATTGAAATGCCCAAAGGAAAAATGGTTAAACCCTTCAAAATTTCAAGAAGGACTAGTTCGGCATACTGCATGAGTATTGAGATCAATGAAGTCCAAGATAACCCCCCATGGTACACGGACATCATGAATTTTCTCAACAGCGGCACCTTTCCTGAGAACAGCAATTGGGAAACTCGAATAGCACTACAAAAGCTAGCCGCCAGATATGTATTGATTGGGAACCGAGTCTACAAGAGACATCATCAAGGGATCAATCTTTTGTGTGCAAATGAGTCCGAAGATCAAGAAATCATGCACCAAGTCCACGAAGGCGAGTGCGGACCCCACATGAATGGGATTATGTTATCCAAGAAGATACTCCGTATCGGTTACTATTGGACTACCATGGAAAGAGACTGCATCGAGAAAGTCAAGAAATGCGCCAAGTGCCAGTTCCATGCTGATCTGCAACATGCTCCGCCTTCACAACTGTACAACATGACCACACCTTAGCCATTCTCTTCTTGGGGCATAGATATCATTGGCGAAATCCACCCTACGGGAAGCAACGGACAGTCATTCATTCTAGTGGCCGTGGATTATTTCACAAAATGGGTCGAGGCACAAGCTTACCGAGTTCTCAATGCCAAGAAAGTGGCTGAATTCGTGAAGAACAACATCATGCGCCGATACGCTATTCCTCATGAGATCATCTCCGACAATGGGTCTCACTTCGAGAAAGAAATGGATGCACTTTTGGTTAACTACAAAATCAACAAGCACAAGTCATCCCCGTATCGCCCTCAAGCCAATGGAGCGGTCGAAGCATCAAATAAAATGATCGTGGTCATCATACGAAAAATGGCTTCAACCGGAAGGGATTGGCCTGAGAAATTACTACTAGCACTGTGGGGCTACCGCACGTCAATACGGTAAATAACGGGAGAAACTCCGTACTCCTTAGTTTATGGCTCTGAAGCCGTACTCCCAATCGAACTCAAGATTCCATCTCTACGGGTCTTACTAGAGAACCAAGTCAACGAGGTCGATTGGATACAAAGTCGATACGAACAACTAGCCTTACTCGACGAAAAGAGGTTAAGAGCGTTTGAACGCACAAGGGCTTATCAACAAAGAATGGCAAGGGCTTTCAACAAGAAGGTGAAGCTTCGAAATATCAAAGCGGGAGATTTGGTCCTAAGACAACATCCTCCCAATGCCATGAATCCCATTGGTAAGTGGGGACCTCGATGGATCGGTCCTTACGTGGTCAATAAGATATTAAGCGGCGGTGCAGTCCGACTCGTAGACTTGGATGGTGATCAATTGCCAAAGGAGGTCAACTTTGACAAGCTCAAGAAGTTCTATGCTTAACAAATAAAGACCATTTAAAAAAAAAAACGCTCGCTAGGTTGAAAACCCGCAAGGGCGGCCTAGGCAAAAAATTAGAGCACGTGCAAAAAAGAAGCCCGCTAGATTGAAAACCTGAAAGGGCGGTCTAGGCAAAAAACAGGGTGCACAAAAAAAATGGTCTTCATTTGTTTAAACTACGGAGACCTGAGCCTCTCTACGAGAGGAACGTAGGCAACCTTCGGGTGCGGTCTAAAACATAAAATTTTACCCAATCATGTCATAACAAAATGCAATTTTTATTCATCTCTCAAATCATTCTTGCCATTACAACGGATATGTTGAGCAATAAAAGACAATAAAACATTAAAATCCTAACAAGTGGTCTATTAATTGCAATCTTGGGGTACAAAGAAAAATCTAATCTTTCTTTGGTTTGGGAACCCATTGTTTCTTGCTTTGGCCTTTGACCTTCTTAGGTGGGGGTGGAGTATTCTCGGAACCGCCAAGACGAGAGAAAACGCTAGGATGGGACGGAGCTTCTTCAACCTTTCCCTTACCTTTGTCAAAAGAAGCCTTAACCGGAGCCTTGTACGTTTCCACACATAAGGAGAATTACCCTTACCTTTCCCCTTCTTCTTCTTAAGGAAATAACATGGCCTAGGGGCTTCAACATGAACCATTGGCTTCGAAGGTCCCGCAACAACCTCATTGGGCATTCCCAAATGATCAAAGACACTCGGGCGTGCCTTCACAATAGGAACGGGTATTGACTTTTCACCCTCTGGGATGGAAACTTTCACCTCGAAGGAAAAGGTCATGGGAGCCATTCTTGACAAGAATTTGGGGCTTAAAAAATGAGAATGTAGTGCAGAATATTGATGTGTGACCAAACTGGTCGAAATGGGTTCAAATTTATTGCTGTTGGAGAATCTAGTTCAGAAAAGAAAGGGGCTGTAAATCAGTAGCCAGACGCCGGGCCTCCCCCTTTGGACCTGAAACACGCGCGCCTCCCATGTGCGATTCCAAAGGCGCGCGCCTTTGACAGACGACAGAACAGAACAACCCTTATCAGTTCAGCAACTGCCCAAGCATTTCAACGCCTTCAACCTGCAATCAGTTCAGAATCTACAGCAACAAAGCAACATTCACCAGCGAGAAGTGGAACGCTTTGGGCACACATTTGTTTGTAAAAAGTCGACATCTAAGATCGAGTCTAAAATAAAACATAAAAAATGTAGATAAAATAGCTAGGATTGTAAATACGTGCTAAATGTTATCACATGTTTAAATAATAAATTGTTCAGGTACTCATTCGAGGGATTTCAAATTGTGTTCATCAAAATGATTGACCGTTTGACTTTTTCTCTCTTCTCTCTCTACTAGCCCTCTTGTTGTTCGTCCGTAACCCTAATTAGGGTTTCAATCTCCTTCTTTTTCCAGCTTGATTTGGTAATCTATGGCTTCTTCTTCTGGCAATCCGTCTCCTATCATGGGCCATGGCCATTCGAATGATTCATTTTGCCCTAGATTTGAGGCACTGCCTAGTTCCCAAAACCCTAATCTGCATGCGGCACCTAAACCTAACCCTAATCCCGACTCAAATCAGTCGATCTCCCCTTTTAAATTGAAATATTTCTCCTCTTTGTTTAGGATTCTCCCAGTTACAATCCTAATCCATCCTTGCCGCTTGTTCCTATGTCGATTCACAAAGGAGAACCGGCTTTGAAATTTTCTAAGGAGATGATTCAATCCTTGGCTCAACCTTTTAAATTCACCCTAGTTGGAAAGTTTTCTCATGGCCGTCCTAACATGGAAACAACTCGACAATACTTTCTGAAGTTTGGCTTAAAAGCAGATTTCTCGTTAGGTCATGTTGATTCTAAGCACATCCTGATTCGTTTGATGCATGAGGGAGATTTTAATAGTTTGTGGGCGAAAGAACAATGGTTTCTTGGCAGATTTCCAATGCGTGTGTTTCGTTGGTCTCCATCTTGGCATCCGGAGAAAGAATCTTCATTAGTTCCTGTATGGGTGGGCCTACCCGGATTGCCTATTCATATGTTTAACAAAGTTTGTTTATATTCCATTGCTCATATTTTTAGAGAACCTCTTGCTATTGATCAAGCAACGGCGAACTTATCTCGCCCTAGTGTGGCCAAGGTCCTTGTTCAAGTTGATCTTCTTAAAAACTGCCTTCTAGGGTTTTCATTGATTGTGGCGATGATTACTCAAGTTTCTTTCAAAAGCTGGAATTTGAAAATCTTCCTCAATACTGTAAACATTGTTACAAGCTCGGTCATGATATGTCAAAGTGCTTTTATCTTCATCCAAAGGACAAGGCTATACAAGAAAAGGTGGCTGATTTAAACCCTATGGTTCCGAAGATTGATAAAGGGAAGAATGTTCAAATCTATGTGGAAAAGAAAAATCCCTCGGAGAAGATGGAGCAACATGCAAAATCTGATGCAAACCCTAACTCTAATGGTGTTCAGATTGGTGTCCCCGTTATCCAAAAACAACAATTACAGTCTCTTCCAACTGGTACGTTTAATATGATCCTTCCTAATAATCATGTGGCTGGTTCGTCTATTGCTTCAAAGCCCCCTTCCCCCCTTGGTCCCAAAAATGCTTTCTCTAATATTATCAACAGTGGCTTCAGTTTTCTTCCTAAGCGTGGTGCTCCTTTTGTATCTCCAAATTCTTTGAAAGTATCTAGTGTGATGGAAACAAGTAAAAGGGATGTTGTTTTTGATGAAGTGTTACTTGATTCTCAATCTGGACAAGATAAAAGCCCTAAGATTAATGTTGTTGATGGTTCTATTGATCTTGATGACGAAACTTCTGATTTGGTTCCTAATGACCAAAATGATTCGGCTTTCAATGATAATAAGCAAGATTCTGATTCTGAGGTCATTCTTACAAAAAGTGTGGTTTCTCGAGACCTTAGTGGCAGCTTATGGGGGATTTAAATCTTTCTCCGAGGGCCCCAAGAGGTGAGCAAATTGCAGATTTGAGTTTGATGGTGGGGGAATTTCCCCTAAGGATGTTTCGGCTTAAAAGCCCTTCTTCTTTTGCTATATTTCTGTTTTTATGGCTAGTTTCATTAGTTGGAATGTTAGAGGTATGGGTAATGCTCCTTCTATTCGACGTATTAAACGCCTTATAAGATCTCACAATGTTTCGATTATTGCTTTATATGAGCCAATGTTAGATGGATCTATGGTACCTCAATATATGAGACAACTCCGGTGTATTGGTGGTATTTCTAATGTTAAAAGCCGCATATGGATTTTCTAGAAGCATGGGATTGATTGCGAAATTTTGGATAATGATGAGCAGGCAATAACTATTAGGGTTTCTCATGTTTTTTTGGCCTAATCGGGTTAATGTAACTTTTGTGTATGCTAGTTGTTGCAAGTATCAGCGAAGGGTTCTTTGGGATTATCTGATTGATCGTAGCTCTATTAATGAACCGTGGCTTGTTGTGGGTGATTTTAATTCTATTTTGGATCAGTGTGACAAGATAGGTGGCCGTCCCGTAACAGAAGCAAAAGTGGCTGAATTTTCAGATATGGTTCAGATTTCTAATCTCATTGATGGTGGATTTATTGGTAATGGTTTTACTTTTTTTTTTTTTTTTTGGCGAAAGAGAGGACGGTACCTCCCTAGTTTTTATTAGAATGATAAGAAATTACAAACATGGAGGGGGACATTACAACCTCAACCTCCAAAGAAAAGCCAAAGGGGAAGGTCTTACACAAGATGTAAGAACTTTTACAATAAAGGGGGGATGACTACAATACATAGAGAATAAGAAATATAGAAATCTAGCCATCTAAGACAGAAAAAATTAATGTCTAAGAGAAGGCACTTGAGCTTTATCAAGCTTGAATGCCCCCTTACAACTATTAGGAAGATCAACAAAGGAGTTAAAATCTGCATCATGAAGTTGAGAGGAACCGAGATTAGCCAACCCATCTGCTACTTTATTACCTTTTCTGTAAACATGTGTGATTCGGATCTGCATAGTAGAGATAAGTTCCATAATCTGCGAGTAAGGTAAAAAATCCTCCAAGGTATATGATATTCCCTTAACAGAATTTTTCCAAAACTTCAAAATCAAGCTCAATCCAAAGGGAGTTAATGCCAAACTCAGAGGCTAACAATAAACCATCAAGGAGAGCATGAGTTTCAGCCCACATGTTGGTATTAACACCATAGAACCGAGAGAAAGCGTAAAGGAAATCCCCATTCGGACCTCTAAAAATTCCTCCACCCGAAGCTAAACCTGGATTGCCATTAGAAGCTCCATCCGTGTTAAGCTTGAATTCTTCATTAATAGGGGGTTTCCATACAACAATCTTAGGAAGCTTCACACGAGGAGAAGAGACCTTGACTCTAAATAAAGAGGCCAACCGCATGTCTAAGTGAGATCCACGAAACTCCAATTTAAATGCTTTAATAGTAGAAGCAATATCATAAATAACAGAATTAATTCAGAATGGTTAAATGAGTTTCATAGCACTTCTATCACTCATCTCAATAGAACATGCTCTGATCACTCTCCTCTTCTTAATATCTCTCTCTCGGCTATTGTTAAGAAAGGTGCTTTCAGATTTCTAAATGTCTGGTTGAAGCATAAATCTTTTATTCCCCTAGTGGAATCTTCTTGGGCTGAATACATGGAGGGGAGACCCATGGTCAAGTTTGTGAAAAAGTTGAATAGGTTGAAACATCGTATTCAAATTTGGAATAAAGAGTTAGCCTTTGATCACGATCCTTCTGAGGAGAATAGGGCTGCTTTACACTTGGCTAAAGCTCATTTACTTCATCGGTTAAAGATTGAGGAAGAATTTTGGATGCAAAAAGCTAACTTAGCTTGGTTAAAAGATGGCGATCGTAATACCAAATTTTTTCATTCTTACGTGAAGAAAAAGAGATTAAAGCTTCATATTCACCGTATTCAAGATATCAATGGGGTTTGGTTGGAGGAGTTGACTGAGATTCAAAATGAAGCTATTCGTTTCATCTCGGATCAATTATCGGGCTCATATTCCTCGAATTCTGAATGACGTTGATAATGAAATCCTTTCTGCTGCTCCTACTCAGAGAGAAATATAATAAAGTGGTATAGCTTGTTCCTCTCAAGATTGGTCTGCATCTTCTTATTATGGCAGATTTCTTCAATACATCGGCAATAGGATCTTCAGCCGGATCAGCAATGTCTTCTATTTCAGTCTTAATCAGTGAACTACCAGAGAGAAGAGATGGGGCAAATCTTATCATTTTGGCTCTAGGATCAGCAGCTGGAATTGGCACAGACTGAACCTGATCAGCAGGTTTTGGCTTGGGAACAGCAGAAGGTTCACCAGCAGAAGTGACCTTTGACTTCGTGACTTTGGCTTTATCGGCAGCCTTGACCAACTTCCTCTTCTTCGGTGCTGGTGGAGTAGACTCGGCAAGTATTCTGTCGGTAGAAGGAGCAGGAGTAGACACGTCGGCAGGGGCAACCGTAGCAACCTTAACCACTCTCTTTGCCTTCTTCTTCTTTGATGGACCAGCAGTTTGAATAACTATTGTGCCGGTAGAAGCCTTCTTGGATATTCTTTTCCAATCAGAGAGTTTGAAGGACTTAAGGCTGGTGAAGTCAAAACTTTGAGGAGCAGGAGAGGCTCTGACAATGTTTGAATTGTTCCTCAAGATAATGCTTATCAGCATATAATGGCATCCCTTACCAGGGTGAGCCTTGTTCTTCCTTCTATCCTCCTTATATTTAACGGCAGCAATGGCAATGACCCTAAACAGGTAGGCACACCAGTTGAATTCTTCTTGCAACACAATCTCTGCAAGGGCAAAGAATCTTCTTCTATAATGAGCTTTGAGATGATTATCGCCACTGAGTCTAGGACCGGCTCCCCTCATAAGGGTCCATGCCTTGTCCAAGGACTTGTCATCAGTGAGACTTGTCACACCTTCATTTCCAAGAAGAGGAAAAGCAGAAGAAATAGAGGAAGGGGTGATGGAGATAGAGACGTCAACGACTGTAGAATTGATGGAGACGAAGGTAGACGGATCATTTGGAGCTGAGATAACTGAGGCATTGGAGAAGAACTCTTGAACTTGACCCAAAAAGATAAACTCAACACCAGTTGGTGTGATGAAGGAGTCCAGCAGAGAGCCAATCAGAAGATTCTTCAAGAAATCACCGTCTAGAGCGTCGTCGAAGAAGGTGGAGTCAACATAGCCTCCATAGATATCCTTTTCGTTGCTCGTCATTTTCTGCAAAAATCACTCAAGAAATCTCACTAGTTAGAAATCAAATAGTTCAAGATAAATTTGAAATGCAAGTGTAAAATCATCAAGTGGTTACCTGAAAATAGAGTTATTTCAGTTGAAAGCAGGTAGGAAGAGATGATGATGAGCACAAGCAACAATGAGAGTTCAGGAGAGTGAAGAGCGAAAAGAATAAGAAGAGTTTAAGTGATGCTTATATATGTTATGGAAGAGAGATAGAGAATAGGAAGAGTTTGCATGGGAGAAGGAGAAATAATGATGAGTTTAACTAAAGCGAATAACTCGGAGAACGTGCACACATAATGCATTAAATGCACGAACCGAACAGTTTAAAAGGACGGTTAAACTAAGGAGAGAGAAGGGGTAAAAACGGCAATAATAAAATTAAAGGTTACCTTTCTGATTTATCACAAGGATTTGGGATAAATCTTTGACACGATTTGGGTAAGGTGGTGCACACACGTGTCAGAGAGGAGGTGTGATCGATTGTACCTTTGATTTGACTAAGCTTACGTCATGTGTCAGAGAATCTTTATTCGTTTGGATGAGATCTACCGATGAATTTGAATTATGAATTTTGATAAATCGGCAAGACATGATTCGGCAAGTTGTTGATCAGCAAGATATTTATCGGCACAATGTTTGTCGGCAAGATAGTTGACGCTCTGCTGACTTAATCGGCAGACTAACACAAGTAGCAAAGTCAGCACAATTTTAACCATAATAATCAATCATACCTAGTTCACCTCTGAGGAATTCAAATCTTTTCTGATCTAAGGGCTTTGTCAGTATGTCTACTATTTGGAAATCGGTATGAACCTTGAGCAGCACAACATTTCCCTTTTCAACATGTTCCTTCAGAAAGTGATACTTGATGTCAATGTGCTTGGTTTTGGAATGCATGACTGGGTTGTTGGAAACTGAGATGGCAGATTGATTGTCACAATAGATGTGACAAATTTGAGATGGAACTTCATAGTCAACCAGCTGCTGCTTCATCCAAAGGATCTGTGAACAGCAACTACCGGCAGCTATGTACTCAGCTTCAGTAGTATAAGTGGAAATTGATGCTTTCTTTTTACAGGACCAAGACACCAACCGATCACCAAGAAATTGGCATGTTCCACTTGTACTTTTTCTGGTAACCCTACAAGCTGCAAAGTCAGCATCTGAATTGTTGGTAGTGGTGCCCTAGGCACGTTTAATAAACGTTGTAATTGTTATCATTTATTTCATATCAATAAAGAAATGTTTTGATTATTATTGTTGTTGTTCATGTTTACTTATAATAATCTCCGTCCCTAGTACTTGTTAAGCACTAGTATAAAGGCTAAATGATGATGGGATGATCATGTTAGATTTATGGGTACTTGTTTGGAACAAGGTACTGGACATGACCCGCTGTATGAGATTTATGTCATGGTCTATGTCATACATATATCTCATATTAGTTATGTCATTCGAATCCTTAGACATGAAGTTATTATAGTCTTCCACTTGATGAACATTATGTTTGACATATTCAAACGCTACCTTTAACCGGGTAGTTATAAAGGGTATGATTGGCATAATCGAATTCACGTAGGGAAGAGTAATAAGCTAAATGGATTTGTCCCTCTTCGAAGAGATGTCAAGCTTGGGCCTCTCGTAGGAATGATGTTGATGAAAATGTTCGGCCGGACTCAAATGAATTGATTAGATCGATGTCATTTGGATTATCAACATATTCGGAATCGAGAAAGTATTGAACAAAACAAGTTGACTTGTTGACCATGACTTGTGTTCAATGACATCGTGGACAAAGGGATTGTGACATGTTCTAAATGAATGCGAACTTGTATCTAGTTATACTATTTGGGTAGGTATGACGGTTTGCTAGAACCTAATCATATCTTATGGTTTCATGTTTGAACCCATTGCCAACTTAGTATAATCCTAGAGGGTCACACACAATAGTACGAATCTTAAATAAGGACTATATTGGAATTTGGAAACTTTGGGAATCTGGACAAGTGTGCGACCGCACAAGATGGGTTGGGCAGCCGCACAGTTTGGGTCAGTTAGTACCAGAAACCTTCCAGATAGATGTGCGGCCGCACAGCTGTTTTGGGCGGCCACTCACCATGTCGGGACAAGTTTCCTAATTTGATTTGGAAAATAATTTTAGACGGGTTTAGACACAAGTTTCCTATTTGGAATGGGTCTAACTTGTATATAAACAGCCAAATTCGGCCAGAATCAAAGCCGATGCTTTTAAGAAAATCTCCAAAGAGTTTGAGAGAGTTTATTTTGTTCTAAGACATCTTAGATTGAAGAACAAAATAATACACAAACAAAATTCCATATAGTTCATATTAATTGTGAAAACGTGTTTCACAACTTTGGTCTAGCAACCAAGATCAAGTGTTCTTGATATTCGTTCAAGGTGTGGATACCGCTAGAGGGTGAAGCTTATCATCTTCAAAGTTCGTGTTCTTCCTTTTGTGATTAAAGCTTCAAGTTCTCCACCAAGATCAAAGACCAAATTCAGAGTCATC
Source organism: Campanula takesimana (assembly GCA_026119855.1). Taxonomy (NCBI): domain Eukaryota; kingdom Viridiplantae; phylum Streptophyta; class Magnoliopsida; order Asterales; family Campanulaceae; genus Campanula; species Campanula takesimana. Next base: position 276,929 of record JAOWBW010000550.1, read on the forward strand.
AAGGGTTAGTTTTTCTAGTATTCATATTGTTGTATTTGATTTAATCATATGAATGGATCTATGGGCTTTGGGTTTCATAAAATTTTAAATGCTATATTCCGTTGCGCATGTTACTACGAAACCCAACATTGGTATCAGAGCCCCGTTCATGTTGATTATATCAATACTTAGATCATGTTGTGTGTATATAAATTGTTTATGTGCCTAACATGATATGAATATTGGATATATGATGTTTATGTGTTATATGATTTTATGTGGTTTATTGTTTTACAACTTTAATCGCACTATTGAATCGCACTAAAAATTATGATGGATTCTGAATTGTTTGATTATTAATTTTTGATTGGATCAAAGTTTTAATAATCGGGGAAAACAATTTTGAGACAAATTTTCGAACTTTAAAAATTCTGTCTGATTCTACTGTGCGACCGCACAGAAAATATGGGGCGACCGCACAGATTTCCTGGGCGGCCGCACAGTTGGTCAGAATCAGAATCAGATTCTGGAATTTTGATAGGGTCCAACCGAATCAGTGACAATGTCGGCCAGACCTGTTGATCTGGAGCGGGTTTTGGGCAGTTGATTTTTGTGTGGATCTTTGGGTTTGATTTTCTTATTTGTTTTGATCTTGTGATTCTAAGATTGGTTCAAGGTTTGGATGGCTAATCTACGTTCATCGAGATTGTGTTTCCCAAACTTGATCGCAATCAAAGTTTCAAAGATAAAACGAAGTTAGAATTATGAAGAGTTCATAATTGCTAAAATTGAGAAACAAAGTTCTTGATTCAATGATTGGAGATCCATGTGGAATTGTGGATGCAATTGGCCTACGTTTATCGAGACCATCTATTGCTTAGTTTCGGCCACATGGACTACTTTCTTGGTTTCTTGAATTAGTGCGGAATTGTGGATGCCTTATGGCTTAGTTTCGGCCGCACTTCTTGTTGTCTTGATTTGGAAGATGATAACCAAAGTTTAAAAGGTCTCATCCTCATAATTATAGAGAAACTAATGACACATAAATATTATGCTTAAATTAATGGAGATTAATTTAGTGGCTAAACTTGATGCGTAACATGTTTATATTATGTGCTCATAAATGTGTTGTATGCTATATGTGATGAAACTTCAAAAAAAGTTTTAAGTCTTTTATTGCCATGCCATGATTAAAACACTTGTTAATACATGGGTGAATTTAATGTAGACTCGCCCTAGCGAGATGCATTGACTTTATTTATGTATGAGCAAGATAGATAATGTGGGCACGCCCTAGCGAGGCACATTAACTATACGTTTAAAATGATTGGACTTAATTGGGCGTCAAAACAGTTTTGAGCCTAGGCAAAGATGAGATTTAACATGCTTTTTGAAATAGGATTTCTTAAAGAATCTCATAAAAGGAACTAAGAGTCATATGAGATATGATTGACAAGAGTTGTCTACCTAATTAATTTGATTTTGTGTAATCCGCCTTAGCGGACTTCAAATTAAATTAAAGCGGGATCTTAACCCATTTAAATTATATTATACATTGGATGTATGAGAAGGTTATATAATTTAGTGGGAGTATTTTATTTTTTTTTGTTTGAAAAAAATACATTGATTATTTCTTTAATGAAAATGGTACTTATTAAATTTTGGAAATTTTGCATAATTGTAGATAATGACTACTAACACTCAATCAATTTCGTTGCGATCAATCCTTGAGAAGGATAAGCTCCAAGAGAATGGTATGAACTTTATGGATTGGATCCGTAGCCTAAGAATTGTTCTAAGGCAAGAAGATAAGTTGTACATTCTCGATGGGCCACTTCCTGCTGAACCAGAACCTACTGCCCCTAGGGCAGAAAGAGACAGTTACAAGAAACATCGTAATGATTCTAGAGATGTAAGCTGTCTCATGCTTGCTACCATGTGCTCAAAACTCCAATAAAGTTTGGAACATTTGGAAGCCTATGAGATAGGCGTGGAGTTAAGAGCCATGTTTCAAGAGCAAGCTAGGCAAGAGAGGTACAAGACCATTGTTGTATTCACTACTTGCAAAATGAATGAAGGGCAACAAGTGAGTCCTCACATGCTAAAAATGAAAGGTTATGTAGAGCACCTTGAGAAACTTGGCTATCCAATCCCATTGGAGCTAGCCACGGACCTCATTCTTAATTCATTGCCTAAAAGTTATAATCAGTTTGTGATGAATTATAACATGCATGGAATGGATAAGAATCTCTTCGAGTTGCATGGGATGCTTAAAACTGCGGAGATGAAGATTGCAGAGAAAGGTTCTCCCGTGCTCTTGGTTCATGATGGGAAGAAGGCTAATGCCAAGGGAAAGGGTAAGAAAGTTGTCAAACCCAAGATAAGCAAGGCAAAGGTTGCCAAGGCTTCTGAGGCAAAACCCGATTCACAAAAGGATGCAATCTGTTTCCATTGTCAAGAAATTGGTCATTGGAAACGTAATTGCAAGGCTTTCTTGGAAGAGCAAAAGAAGAAGAAGAGCAGCAAGGTTGCATCGACTTCAGGTATCTATATTATAAATATTCTCCTTTCTACCACTGATTCTTGGGTATTGGATACCGGATGTGGTTCTCACATTTGTTTAAATGTGCAGGGTCTAAAGAATAGGAGACTACGTAAAGAGGGTGAAGTAGACCTACGCGTGGGGAATGGAGCAAGAGTTACTGCATTAGCCGTAGGGACTTATGAAGTCACTTTACCTTCCGGATTAATTCTTGTTTTGAACAATTGTTAGTATGTTCCGGATTTAAGTAGAAATATTATTTCAATTTCTTGTTTGGATAATGAAGGTTTTAAGTTTCTTATTGATAATAAGAAATTTTCTATTTATTTAAATGGTATGCTTTATGGTATTGCTGATTCATTTAATGGCCTTTATGACTTGAATGTCAAGAATGAAAATAATGACAATGTCTATCATATAAATAAGAAATCTAAACCTAATGATGTAAATCATACTTATTTGTGGCATTGCCGTCTTGGTCATATAAATGAGAAGCGTATCTCAAAACTCCATGGGGACGGTCTCTTGGGTTCATGTGACCTTGGGTCATATGATACTTGTGAGTCGTGTCTTCTTGGGAAAATGACTAAGACACCTTTTACCAAGCTAGGTGAAAGGGCAAGCGACTTATTGGGTTTGATACATTCTGATGTATGCGGACCATTAAGTAGCAATGCTAGGGGAGGATTTCAATACTTCATAACCTTCACTGATGATTATAGTAGATTTGGGTATGTTTACCTAATGAAACATAAAAGTGAAGCATTTGAGATATTTAGAATATTTCAAAATGAAGTAGAAAAATAACTTGGCAAAAGTATTAAGGCACTTCGATCAGATCGAGGTGGAGAATACTTAAGTCATGAATTTGATGATCATCTAAAGAATTGTGGAATAGTTTCACAATTGACTCCACCCGGAACACCACAATGGAATGGTGTGTTCGAGAGGAGAAATCGGACTTTGTTAGACATGGTTCGATCAATGATGAGTCAAGTTGATCTACCAATATCCTTTTGGGGTTACGCCCTAGAAACCGCTGCTTTTACACTAAATCAAGTTCCAACTAAATCGGTTCCAAAGACTCCATATGAGATGTGGAGCGGGAAGAAACCTAGTTTGTCCTTCATGAGGATTTGGGGTTGCGAAGCTTTTGTCAAAAGACTTGTCTCCGACAAACTAGCACACAAATCTGATAAATGTATTTTCGTGGGATATCCTAAGGAAACTAAAGGATATTACTTTTACAACCGAGACGACAACAAAGTGTTTGTTGCCCGAACTGGTGTCTTTTTAGAGAAAGAGTTTCTCTCCAAAGAAATCAGTGGGAGTAAAATAAATCTTGAAGAGATTCGAGACCTAGAAAATGACATTGAACCAATAGTGGAACAAGAACAAGAACCACAAGGAGTTGTGGAACCTGTTCAAAATACACAAGCAACTCGCAGATCTAGTAGGTTACGACCCGAGCTCGAGAGATATGGATTTCTCGTAACGGATAGTAATGAGGTGGAAATCATTGAGAATGATGAACCGACAACCTACCAAGAGGCGATGTCTTCTCCTGATTCAGATAAGTGGCTTGGAGCCATGGAATCTGAATTGCAATCCATGCAAGACAATCAAGTTTGGAATTTGATTGATGCACCCGAAGGTGTAAAAACCATAGGATGCAAATGGGTCTTCAAGAAGAAGACTGACATGGATGGGAAGGTGCATACTTACAAAGCTAGACTTGTAGCGAAGGGTTATAGGCTAGTTCATGGTATTGACTATGATGAAACCTTTTCACCCGTAGCAATGATCAAGTCTATAATAATTTTGCTTGCCATTACCGCATATCATGACTATGAAATATGGCAAATGGACGTCAAAACCGCTTTCCTAAATGGAAAACTTCAAGAGGATGTGTATATGACACAATCGGAAGGTTTTGAACAAAATTCTAAGGTATGCAAATTGCAGAGATCCATCTATGGATTGAATCAAGCTTCAAGGAGTTGGAATCTCCATTTTGATGAATCGGTCAAAGAGTTTGGTTTCATCAAAACGAAGATGAGCCTTATGTATACAAGAAGATTAGTGGGAGCATAGTGATATTCCTTATTTTATACGTGGATGACATATTACTCATTGGAAACGACATTCCTACACTTCAGTCCGTAAAGACTTGGTTGGGAAAGTGTTTCACAATGAAAGATATGGGTGAAGCCGCATATATACTTGGCATTAAGATCTATAGAGATAGATCAAGGAGGCTACTTGGTTTAAGCCAAAGTACATACATTGACAAGGTCATTAGAAGATTTCGTATGGAAAATTCTAAAAGAGGAACATTACCAATGTTACATGGAGTTTCTCTAAGCAAGACTCAATGTCCTAAGACAAGAGATGAGCGTGAGAAAATGAATGATGTTCCATATGCTTTGGCAATTGGGTCCATCATGTATGCCATGATTTGTACTAGGCCGGATGTATCTTATGCTTTAAGCATGACAACAATCCGAGCCCGGTGAAAATCACTGGATGGCTGTAAAAGCGATTCTTAAGTACTTGAGAAGAACTAAAGATTCGTTTTTGGTCTATGGAGGAATGGAAGATGATCTCGTGGTAAATGCTTACACGGATGCAAGCTTCCAAACTGACAAAGACGATAGTCGATCGCAATCGGGTTTTGTGTTTATGTTAAATGGTGGAGCTGTAAGCTGGAAGAGTTCCAAGCAGAGTACAACCGCTGATTCTACAATAGAAGCTGAGTATATTGCTGCATCTGATGCTGCAAAGGAAGCTGTATGGATTAAGAAGTTCATTACTGAACTTGAAGTGGTTCCAAGTATTGCTAATCCAATAGACCTTTATTGCGATAATAATGGTGCTATTGCTCAAGCAAAGGAACCAAGAGCACATCAGAAATCCAAACACATACTTAGGCGTTTTCATATCATTCGAGAGATCGTTGATAGAGGAGACGTAAATATATGCAGAGTACCTACTGATGACAATGTTGCGGACCTGCTGACAAAGGGACTTCCACAAGCTAAACATGATGGTCATGTTAGGTCCATGGGTATTAGATACATGGGAGATTGGGCCTAGGGCAAGTGGGAGATTGTTGGTAGTGGTGCCCTAGGCACGTTTAATAAACGTTGTAATTGTTATCATTTATTTCATATCAATAAAGAAATGTTTTGATTATTATTGTTGTTCATGTTTACTTATAATAATCTCCATCCCTAGTACTTGTTAAGTACTAGTATAAAGGCTAAATGATCATGGGATGATCATGTTAGATTTATGGGTACTTGTTTGGAACAAGGTATTGGACATGACCCGCTGTATGAGATTTATGTCATGGTCTATGTCATACATATATCTCATATTAGTTATGTCATTCGAATCCTTAGACATGAAGTTATTATAGTCTTCCACTTGATGAACATTATGTTTGACATATTCAAACGCTACCTTTAACCGGGTATTTATAAAAGGTATGATTGGCATAATCGAATTCACGTAGGGAAGAGTAATAAGCTAAATGGTTTGTCCCTCTTCGGAGAAATGTCAAGCTTGGGCTCTCGTAGGAATGATGTTGATGAAAATGTTCGGCCGGACTCAAATGAATTGATTAGATCGATGTCATTTGGATTATCAACATATTCGGAATCGAGAAAGTATTGAACAAAACAAGTTGACTTGTTGACCATGACTTGTGTTCAATAACATCGTGGACAAAGGGATTGTGACATGTTCTAAAGGAATGCGAACTTATATCTAGTTATACTATTTGGGTAGGTATGACGGTTTGCTAGAACCTAATCATATCTTATGGTTTCATGTTTGAACCCATTGCCAACTTAGTATAATCCTAGAGGGTCACACACAATAGAACGAATCTTAAATAAGGACTATATTGGAATTTGGAAACTTTGGGAATCTGGACAAGTGTGCAACCGCACAAGATGGGTTGGACGGCCGCACAGTTTGGGTCAGTTAGTACCAGAAACCTTCCAGATAGATGTGCGGCCGCACAGCTGTTTTGGGCGGCCGCACACCATGTCGGGACAGGTTTCCTAATTTGATTTGGAAAAGAATTTTGGACGGATTTAGACACAAGTTTCCTATTTGGAATAGGTCTAACTTGTATATAAATAGCCAAATTTGGCCAGAATCAAAGCCGATGCTTTTAAGAAAATCTCCAAAGAGTTTGAGAGAGTTTATTTTGCTCTAAGACATCTTAGATTGAAGAACAAAATAATACACAAACAAAATTCCATATAGTTCATATTAATTGTGAAAACGTGTTTCACAACTTTGGTCTAGCAACCAAGATCAAGTGTTCTTGATATTCGTTCAAGGTGTGGATACCGCTAGAGGGTGAATCTTATCATCTTCAAAGTTCGTGTTCTTCCTTTTGTGATTAAAGCTTCAAGTTCTCCACCAAGATCAAAGACCAAATTCAGAGTCATCAAGGGTTAGTTTTTCTAGTATTCATATTGTTGTATTTGATTTAATCATATGAATGGATCTATGGGCTTTGGGTTTCATAAAATTTTAAATGCTATATTCCGCTGCGCATGTTACTACGAAACCCAACATGAATAACCTATTAGATTAAAAGATGAATCTCTAGCATACCATAATCCAAGGTTAGCAGTGCCACATAAATATTTAATAATACGCTTTACAGCCTGCAGATGGGATTCCCTAGGGTCAGCTTGAAACCTGGCACATACACAAACAGCAAACATGATATCTGGCCTACTGGCAGTTAGATAGAGGAGTGAGCCAATCATACCTCGGTAGAGTGTCATATCTACCTTCTTGATTAATTCTTTTGCGTACTTGGCTTGACTGATGAATATTCCCTCATTTGTTTGCTTGACTTGAAGTCCAAGGAAATATGTTAGTTCACCCATCATTCTCATCTCGAACTTGCTCTGCATTAGTTTCTCAAATCTCTTGCAAAGTGATTCGTTAGTAGAACCAAAAATAATATCATCGACATATATTTGAACAAACAATGAATGACCCTTATGCTTGGCAACAAATAAAGTAGTATCGATTTTACCTCGAGTGAAACCTAAGCCATCACTAACTAAGAACTTATAAAGGGTTTCATACCATGCCCTTGGATCTTGCTTTAGGCCATAGAGAGCTTTCTTTAATCGGTAGACATGATTAGGCTTCTTAGAATCCTCAAAACCAGGTGGTTGTTCAACATAAACAAGTTCTTAGAGTTCTCCATTCAAGAAGGCACTTTTCACGTCCATTTGATATAGCTTGAATTCTTTGAGGGCAACATAGGCTAAGAAAAGTCTTATAGCTTCCAATCTTGCAACCGGAGCAAATGTCTCGTCGTAGTCAATCCCTTCTTCTTATCGGTAGCCTTTAGCAACTAACCTTGCTTTGTTTCTAATAATATTCCCAGCTTCATCCATCTTGTTTCTATAGACCCATTTAGTACCAATAACTTGTTGAAAAGTTGGTCTTGGTACCAGCTCCCACACATTGCATCTTTCAAACTGATTCAGTTCCTCTTGCATGGCTTCAACCCAACCAGGATCGGCAAGAGATTCTTCAGTCTTCTTTGGTTCTATGTTAGAGACCATAGTAGATGAGAAGAGGCTTTCATCAAATGCTTTGCTTAGGTTCCTTGTTAGTCTGGGACTAAAGACATCACCAATCACATTTTCTAATGGATGATCACGAACTGGTCTAACTTCTCTCTTACTGACTCTTGTTGAAGTGATTCTAGAGGAGGATAAAGGTCAGCAGATGGTTGAGAGGAAGAGTTAGAGTTTTGAGTGAGAGGTGGATGAAGACTTGGAGGATTAGGTCTTATAACAGAAATAGGTTGAGGGCTGGATCTGTCTTCAGGATGATCAGCAGAGTTTGCATCGGTAAATGGATTATGAAAGTTATCGGTATGATCATGTTCTGCCGATGATGGGAAATACTGAGTATCTGCTGGTTCTTCTACAGAAATGACTGGATCAGTAGCTACTACTTGACCTGCAGGGTTAGAATTACTGGATTCACCTGTCTCATGAACACTAGACGCATCAGTACTATTTGGAGCCTTGTCAGACTCTAACAAATCAAATTCATCAAAGGTTACATGAACAGATTCAACAATTTTCAAAAGTTTCTTATTAAAAACTCGAAAGGCCTTACTATGTTTAGCGTATCCAACAAAGATTCCTTCATCAGCCTTCTTATCAAATTTACCTTTGTGCTCCTTACCGTTGTAGAGCACGTAACATTTGCAGCCAAAAATCTTGAAGAATCCAATGTTGGGAATTCTACCTCTCCAGAGTTCATAAGGGTTCTTGTTATGTAATTTGTTGATGAGAGATCTGTTCTGAGTGAAGCAGGCGGTATTGATGGCTTCAGCCCAAAAGTATTTCGGCAGCCTAGCTTCAGCAATCATGGTCTTACCAGCTTCAATGAGAGTTATGTTCTTTCTCTCAACGATACCATTTTGTTGTGGTGTACCGGTAGCTGAGAAGTTTTGGTCTATGCCATGATCATCACAATACTGAGCAATACCATTGTTCTTGAATGCAGTACCGTTGTCTGATCTCATACTAATGATATCGCTTTCTTTCTGGGTTTGTAGTAGTCTGAATAACTTGGTAGCAACGGCATATGTGTCATCTTTATGACTGAAAGTTTCCACCCAAGTATATCTAGAGAAATCATCTACTACAACCAGGGTATATCTACTTCCCCCAATACTTGCTGTAGTTGTGGGGCCAAATAGATCCATATATATGTAGCATTTGGAGGCACTTAGATATTGACATGCAGGGTTTGCTTTGGAAGGATGATTTATGTTGTTTTCCAAGTTGACAAGCCTTGCATTTCTTTCCTTGATCAGCAGACACTTGAGGTAAACCGGTAACTAGATTTGAACCAGCAAGCTTGGATAGATATTTGAAGTTCAAGTGACTGAGTCTCTTATGCCATAGCCACGAGTTCTCACTGATGTTCTTAGCTACAAAACAAACATTAGCAACACCAGTAATAGCACTTAAGTCTACTGCATAAATGTTACCTTTTCTTTTTCCAGTGAGAAGGGTTTCATTGGAAGCAATGTCTTTCACATAGCAACTGGAAGTACTAAATACACATTGCATCCCTTTATCACAGAATTGTGATATAGATAGAAGGTCGTGTTTCAAGCCATCTACTAGAGAGACCTTCTGTACAGTAACTGCACCTCTCTTGATGGTACCAATACCGATGATTTTTCCTTTGGCATTATCACCGAAAACTACTGGGGGACCTGATGCTTCTGAAATATCGGCAAGTAGATCTGCAAATCCTGTCATGTGTCTTGAGCATCCACTATCTAGAATCCACAAATCCTTGCTTGCATCAGTTGAGGCCATGAAGCATTCCTGAAATAAAACGGTATGCTTATGGTCCCCCTTATTCTTGGGTCCGAGGGTTAGTTCCTCTTTGGCAACCACATCTGGCCACCACTTGAGGATGTAACCTCAGTGGGTCCAGATAGGTGCTTCAAGAGGCATTCATCAGCCTTGTGACCATAATTAGAACAATTAGAACATCTCACTTGATTGATAGACTGTGGAGTCGGTAGAACATTATTCTGTTTAGTCAGTGCATCGGCAGAACAAGAGGATTGAACAGGCACAAACTTAGTAAGTTTAAAGGTGCTAGTGTTACCTTTCTTTCTATTTTGTTTACCTTTGACAGTTACCTTGTTAGGCACTTGTCCATCGGCAACAGAAGTAGTTAGATCAGCAGCATTTGCTCTGCTGATATATTTACTAAGAATACCGTTATCGGCAGATTCAGTATTAGCAACCTTATCTTGACTTTGTTTGTGCTTATCTTTCCTAGGGTTCTGGTTCTTAGGATACTTCATCGCCACAGCACTGTATACTGCAGGCTTAGCATTCACATGCACTGAGTTAACAGAATTACATTCAGCTTTCTCATCCTTTTTCTCGGTCGCACAAGTTTCAGTAGAGCTACTGCTGCTGGTAACAAAACCTAACCCAGATTGGTCCTTAGATGACATTTGGTTCTGAAGGATTGTTTCAACAGCAGCTCTAGATTTTGCGTAAGAATCAAACTTCATGGTTAAATGATTGTTTCTTTTCACAAGATCTTCGATCTGAGCTCTCAATACTGCTACTTGGCTTTTGAGATCCAGGTTTTCTTTCTTTAGAAGAACAGACTCAAGCTCATGTACTTTGAGAACCTTCAGTTCAGACACAAGCAAGTCATTCTCTACAGAAATTCTATTGAAATCAGCAGCCATCACTTTATGAACGCTACTCAGCTTCTCATGATCAATAAAAAGTTCATCCATTGTCTATACCATTTCAGCTTTAGATATTCAGGAAAAGGATCAGCTGAAATTTTGGTGGCAGAGGGAATAGGTTTGGGAGAGAAGTCAGGTAGAGAAGAGATGGGTTTAGATAAGCTTTTGGCAATGCTTGGATGTTCAGTGAATGAGAATTTTCTGGTCATCGGTAGGGGTTTAGGTTTGATGGCAGTGAATTGTATAGAGTTACACTGACCATAGAGTGAGGTTCCCACTTGGTGAACTCTGTATCCATTTTGGTTCTCTGCTTTGACACTAATCTCTTTGAAGTGAGGTGGAGGTCTTCCAGTAGCTTCTTCTCTGACTAGAGTTCTTGGAGGAGATGGATCTCGGTAGACTGGAGTAGGCAATGATGATAAATTGGCATCTTCCAGGTCTATAGCAACAAAGCTTACATCGACATCTTCATCTTCATCGGCATCTTCGTCTGAGTCAGTTTCACACCAAACCGGCAAGGCCTTTTCTACGCTTTCATCGGCAACCAAGCTTCGAGACTTAGGATGTCTCTTGCTGAATGACTTCCTCACATACTCATATTTTGGTTGGGGACATTTGGAAGCAAAGTGACCAGGTTTTCTGCAGTTGAAGCAGACAAGATCACCTTTGTTGTTCTTTCTGTCGGTAGCGCTCGTTGAGGGTTGTGATAACTTGCTGGTTTTTGAAATGCTGGTGTGAATGGTTTTGGTTGCTGGTAGCTTCCTTTCTGCATCCTTTTGAAGTCTTTAAACCTTTTGTAGTTCCTAGCGAAGGCGGCAAATTCGTCTTCTTCCATAGGTTGCTCTGAGGTTGTTTCTAGGGTTTTGGAACAGCAGGGTGTTGGATGGGGATCTACAGGAGAAAATTTGTTTGAAGGGAAGGAAGGATATCTGTGACTGAGCTGATAGAGACAAGTTTTTGAAATTTTTATCGAGAACGTTAAGTTTTTGCAGTTCTCTCTCATACAGAAATAGACTAGACACAAGATTCTGAATAGAAGTCTTGTTCAAGTCTCTCACTTCTCTAACAGCGGTGACCTTGGTATGATACTCATTTCCCAAAGAACTTAGAAAATGAATATTCAGGTCTTTCATAGTATAAACCTTACCTAATGAAGAACATAAATTACTTACCTCACAGAATCTGTCGTAGGCACTCCTTAGTGATTCACCATCTAGTTTCTTGAAGGATTCAAACTCAGCAACACAATCGTAGAGTCTGTTGTCCTTCACCTGCTCATCACCTTCAAAGTATGCAAGGATCTTCTTCCAGCATTCTTGAGCCGTGGAGCACAAGTCAATGAGTTTATATTGCTTGTCATCCAAACCACAAGAGATAATGTGGCATGCTTTTCCATCTAGGGCAGCTGAAAGTTTGTCATCCTCAGTCCATTCCTCTCTTGGTTTCTCAACCAAAGTTTCTTCAATCTGAACATGGGTTTCTTGTTCAGTGTCATGATCAGCATGTTGTGTCAGCGGAGTGGAGGGAATAGGTCTATAGGTGGTTGAGACTTTTAAAGGAATTATTGGACTACCTTCTATGACCTTCATCAACCGATCATCGATTGAGTTCATATACTTTATCATACGAGATTTTCAGACACCAAACTCGTTGACATTTAACAATGGGATGGTAGTGATGTTGAATGACTGCATGATTTTTCCTGCCATGGTATCGACAAACAAGCTGCAAAGCTTGGAAATTTCTTTCAAAATTCCAAGTCCTGATACCAATTGTTAGGCCCAATTGGTAGGAAAATAGGCTAGAGGGGGGGGGGGGAATAGCCTTTCTAAAACTTTTTCAAGGAAACACTTTAGAAGCAAAGTCACTTATCAGTTTGGAAACTATTATCAGTAAGCGCAGCGGAGAAGATATGACTTGGTTTTAACTCACACAAAATCAGTATGAGAAAGGTTTTGAGAGCTTGGTTTAACACAAAGTGATTTCTAAAAGTTCAATGCAGTTTCAAGAGATTGGTCAATGGAAATTACAATGAATCAGTACAAACATATACGATCTGCCGGTAATAGAATTCCAACCGGCAAGGATAAAGTAAACAACAGGGACACAATGATTTGGAGAGGTTCACAGTGTAAATACTGCTACGTCCTCTACCATGTTTAGTCAGAACTTAGATTTGGGTTAAGAGTACTATTAGATATCTCTAGTCTATTACAAGCACGGCTTTGCCCTGAAACAAAGACTAAATTCTAGAGATCACTAATGGATCATAATACAAATCTGACCAAGTGTTTTTGAGCGGCAAGTCCAATAGAACTTATCTCACTCAGGTGGGTGTGTGAATAACTCAAACAACGTATTCCTTAAATGATCTAGTTCGGGAATACTAACATTGTTGTTGAGTTGGTACACAAGTGTATGTCCTATTAAATGATCTAATGATTATCTGGACAGAATGTTTGAGCTTCAATGAATACTCTAAAACATTTTTTTTTTGGCGAAAGGAGACGGCACTCCCTAGATTTTATTAATATAAAGAATCAAAGACAAAATAAAGGTGGGGGACATGACAGCCATAACCACCGAAAGAAAGAAAACTAAGGAAGGAGTTCTTACACAATCCGTAAGATCCTCTACAAAACAAGAAAGGGGTTCTAAGATAAACAGAACAAGATCAAAGCCTAACATTAGGATACATAATCTTATCAAGATAAAGCGGACCTCTACACTTTCTGGGAAGGCTGTCCACCTGAGTATACACACAATCATGCATTACATCCGCAGCCTCATTTGCAAGAAAATCAGCAAATTTATTCCCTTCTCAATATATATGAGTAATTCGGACCTGAATAAAAGATAGCAGCCTCCTTATTTCCTGAATATGATACCAAACAGCCCAAGGAATTTTGTAGCTACCATGGAGAATTTTAACAACAACTTCAGAATCTAACTCCATCCATAAAGAATTATAACCTCTATTAATGGCGAATCTCAACCCATCAACTACAGCGCGAACTTCAGCCATAGTATTGGATGCATGACCATAAAATTTAGAAAATGCAAAGAGAAACTCAGCTTCATGGTCACGGAAAACACCCCCTCCGGCTGCAATACCTGGGTTACCTCTAGATGCCCCATCCGTGTTTAACTTTATGGTGCCCAAGATTGAGGGATGCCACAAAATAAATTTTAAACGAGACACATTGACTTGCCTTGTTTTGAGAAGAAAAAAACGTGTCAAATGACTCTCAATCAATGGAAAAGATAAGGAAAATGCCTTTGATGTACAAGAAATCTGCTCTTGGATAGCTTGGATAACCCGCAAATGATTAGGGGAATTAGCATAAAAAACACACTTATTTCTATGCTTCCAAAGCTCCCAAAGAATGAACATAGGAATCAGCTTAATGAGCCACTTTTCAGAAGAGTTCTTATGCAAGGCGAGAGACGAAAACCAGAACACTAACCTTTGAGAAATGGATGTGCCTCGGATTGGAATGCCCAATAAATTGCCAAAAAACTCCCAAGTCTGCTCCGCCACTTCTCCGTCCAAAAGAATATGACCAAGAGTTTCCATCTTTGGAGAATGAATGCAGCAATAACATCTAGATACAATAGGAATACCTCTACGAATAATGTTGTCATCCGTGGGAACTCCATTATGTAATACCTTCCAAAGAAAAATAGAGATCTTTAGAGGAATATGTTTTTGCCAACACCAAGAAAACACCAAACTCCGATCCTTGACTGCTCTACATTCTCTCCAAGCGGATGAGATAGAAAATCTGCCCGTAGAAGAAGGAGTCCAAAAAGCATGGTCAGGATCATTAGAGAGTTGAATAGCAGAGCTTTGGATCGCATCTAGAGATTGTTGCCCATATAAATCACGAATATGGTCACTCCTAAGCTGCCCATTCTCGAAAAGAGAAAAAATCTGGATATGCGCCTCACAAGGCCAAATAAAGCCATTTGGTAACCATTTTTGTTGGACGGAAATTTCACCCATGCCAACACCCCAAGCAATTCTCTCTTCAACAAAGTCTTTAACCCCAATCATACGCCGCCACACATGAGAACATCCCACCCTCAGAGATGCATCCATAGGGTGCAAAAGATGACAATATTTTGCTTTAAGAAAATCAATCCAAAGAGATTCAGAAGTTCTAAATCGCCACCATAACTTCATAGCAAAAGCTGTAGCCATATCTTGAAAGGATCTCAGCCCAAGACCCCCTTCCTCAACAGGGAAAAAGAATTTCTTTGATGCAACCCAATGACATTTACGGCTGCCATCAATATTACTCCAAAAGAAATTAGCAATCAGTCGAACCATAGCTTTTATTACTCCTTTAGGAGGATCTAAAAGAGAAATATAATAAATGGGGATAGCCTGAAGGCAATGTTTAATCAGAATTAACTTCGCCCCCGAAGAAAGGATCTTACCACCCCAAGAATCCAATCTATCCCTAAGTTTCCTTAGAACCGGCTCAAATAAACTTTGAACTTTTTGACCAGAATATATAGGACACCCAAGGTAAGTGATGGGGAGATCTTTCTTTTGAAATCCCGTGGCATTAGCAATTACCGTATCTCTAGCATTATCCACCTTCCCCGTAATGAAACATGATTTGCCAATATTAATAATCTGCCCAGAGAATTGCTGATATTGCTCCAAGAAATCCATATGTGCTTCCAAAGAAATAGTACCCCCATTACAAAAAATGATAATATCATCAGCATAAGAGAGATGAGAGATAACCGGGACATGAAGATAGCTTGTATGATAAGCAATGTGAGGCCGATTTACATGAAGAGAATTCAAACCATGGCTAAGAACTTCAGCAGCAACAATGAATAAACTCAGAGAAATAGGGTCTCCTTGCCTAAGCCCTCGAGAAGAATGGAAATACCCAGCTGATTCCCCATTAATGAGAATAGAAAACCAATTAAAAGCAATGCATCGGTGGATTAGATCAATCCAAATTTCTGAGAAACCGAAACTTCTCATAACCTTAATAAGAGCAAACCATGAAAGTCGATCATAAGCCTTGGCCATATCAAGCTTAAGAGCAATATTAGAGCCAAACACTTTTTTATTTATAGATTGCATGAGCTCTTGGGCCAATAAAACATTCTCATGAATTAAACGGCCTTTAACAAAACCACTTTGTTGAGGAGATATTATACGAGGGAGAATAGTAGCAAGGCGGTTGGAGAGAAGCTTAGAGATTACCTTGTTAGAGAAGTTGCATAAACTAATCGGACGAAGGTCCGAAAAGGAAGATGGAGCAGCAACTTTAGGAATGGTTACAATAAGAGTACTAGACCAGCTACGAGGCATATGAAACCCAGAGAAGAACTCCAAAACAGCCCGGTGAAGATCATAGGCAATAATATCCCAGCAATGATGATAAAATTCCCCCGTAAATCCATCCGGACCCGCTGCACTAACCCCGCTCATAGAGAAAACTACTACTTTCAGCTCATCCAAAGAGGGTGGATCAATTAAAGAGTTATTTTCCTCAAGAGTGATAATATTTGGGATATGAACTAAAAGATCATTAGGAGGAATATCATGATTGCCCATCAATTGTTGTTCATAAAACTCTACAGCAGCCATTTTAATATCATTTGGATCCGTAATCCAATCTCCTTGACTATCCCGAATTCTATGTAACATAAGCTTTTGACATTTCTTTTTAACATATGAATGAAAGAAACGTGTATTTTTGTCCCCATCTTTGATCCAAGATAAATTTGCTTTTTGCATCCAAAATTCCTCCTCAATCTTTAATTTAAACAACAGATTAGCTTGAGCCAAATGAAGCGCTGCCCTATTCTCCTCACTAGAATCTTGATCGAACAAAAGCTCTCTAGCATAAACCTCATCTTCAGCAACTTTAACTTGTTGATCAACCTTACCAAACACATTTCGATTCCATTCTTGGAGAACACGTTTGATTCTATTCAGTTTCTTAGCAAATTTCACCATATTCCTGCCTCCTAATAAAGTCTCTTCCCAAGATTGCCGAACAATGTTAAGAAATTCAGAATGTTTGGTCCAGACATTAAGAAATCTGAATATGTAACACCCCGAATTTCAGAGTAATATAATATCCTTTAAATAATAAAAGCCATCCCTAAACGCGGGAAAACAACGGTCTTAAACCATAATTCAAAGATCAACGGCTAGTATCTCTAACCACCATTCAAAATAATTAACGAAAGCGAATTTAACTGTCTTTCAAAACTCCAACGGCTAGACATAACCAACATTCAAATAAACATTCGTGAATAATCCATTCTGACTACTACTAAAAGACTTCTTAAAACTTCGTCATCAAGGGTCTTCACTATCACCTTAACAACTCTTCTCATGTCCTTCGAGACCTCCTCCTATTTATATCATGGAGAACAAATATTATGGAAGGGGTGAGCGAACAATGCTCAGTAAGTTCATACGGGATCTCTCCGGGTTCTAAGGAGAGATGACCGGAAGAACGAACAACAATAATATTTTCAAAGATAAGCTTTCATTAAATATCAAGTTAACCGCTAAGATTCAAACAGTTAACAATAACTTTCATCCAAAGAAGTGTGGCATTAACTTTCAAGTCCGTCAATTCCAAGGTAACGTCACCATTTCAGGTGCAATGCCTGATCAGGGCATTTAAGTAGATTTATCATGATAATCAACTACTTCAATAAGCAGTATAAAAGTCTAGTCCTTTTTCGTTTCAGACCAGACTACCCTACTTAGTCCTTTTTCATTTCAGACTAAGCGAACGCCTATACCAAATTAAGATATGGCAAATCTATACCAAATTAAGATATAGCAAGGTTTCAACTTAGTGTTCGTAGGTACAAGAACACTATAACAAATTCAAAGATATGTTTTTGGTACCCATTGATTTAAAACCTGTCAAAGGGTAAGAGTCATTCAAAGACGTTCACAACTTTTAAGAATACAAATGTTACCGCCACTAGGTAACTACTCATGAAAGAATATAAAGGAATCCTACATTAAAGGATAGAGACAATCAAAAGCTAGGATCGTAATCCCTTACCTTAGCCTTGTGGTCTTCACTTAGCAATTTCACGTGCACAATCTACAAACACGCAAATAATGTTTTCTTAGGAACATGAATTTCTTAAATTCTCCGTCCCCATTATATTTTATTTTACTTTCTTAACTTCACGAGTTCATCCTCTTAAACTCTTCGTTAGGGTTCGTTCTACCCATTACTTGTGTTCCCGAATTACCCTTTTCGGATCACTAAAATACCCTTAGGGTTATATTAATTCCATTCTCAAATAATAAGCTTTAGGATTGCATTAATCCTATTTAAAACACTATTCCCAGCTCAAAATCACTATTCACAGCCTATGTTACTATTCACAGCACTATTCACACACTGTTTTCACCTTTTTTCACACACATAAACCCTAATACACACACACACACTCGACACCAACACACACGGCACAAACACACACTGCACACACTCACACACACACGCACACACATTCTGCACACACAAACACACACTGTACACACACACCGATTACACACACACGGTACACACACATATACACACACGGTACACACACATATACACCCATATACATATACTCTCATAATCCTTTTCATTATCAAAACCCAATTTCTTAAACCCTAGTTGATCATGACTAATAGGGTTTCCCAACTTCAATTCACGAAAATTAACGAGATGGGATTAAGTTTATGTGGAATACCTTTGATGGAAGAACTTGACTCCCTCTCTCTTCTTCTTCCTCTCGGTTTCTTTCTCGCGCCTCCTCTCTCTCTCTCTCCTCTAGTCTCTTGGCCGCCGCCTCTCTCACTCTCCCGTTCTCTTATTTTTTTTTCTTTTCTTTTGTGACTAGTAAAGAGGGGAGGGTTTTAATTAATATATAGTATTAGGTTTTCCCATTCCTATTATAAAAAGGTTAACTAACCTTATTGGGTTTTAATTAACTTGGGCCAACTTTAAACCCATTCCATAATTTAATTTGTAATAGCCCAACCCCATAATAAATAAAAAAAAGAGGCCGGTTGTTACATTCTTACCTCCTTAAAAGGGTTTGGTCCTCCAAACCGAACTCGTCATTCTGAAAATAGGTCGGGATATGTTTCTCGCATCTCGCTTTCGAGCTCCCATGTAGCTTCTCTTTCTGTATGGTTGCTCCATTGCACTTTTACATAAGGAATCACTTTTTTCCTTAAAATCTAGTCCTTGCGGTCGACAATCTTTACGGGCCTTTCATCATAGCTTAAATCAGCTCGAACTCTAAGCTGCTTATACTCGATCACATGGCTTGGGTCGGGAATGTACTTCCTTAACATCGATACATGGAACATATTATGTACTCCCGCTAGCATAGGCGGTAAGGCTAACTTATAAGCCACTGCCCCAACTCTTTCCAAAATTTCGAACGGTCCCACGTACCTCGGGCTTAACTTCCCGCGAATACCAAATCTCATAATTCCTTTTGTTGGCGAGATCTTCAAAAATACTCGATCCCCGATTTGAAATTCTAAATCACGTCTTCTACGATCAGCATAGGATTTCTGTCTGCTCTGCGCAGTCAAAAGCCAATTTCTTATCTGTTGTACCTTGTCCGCCATCACTTGGACAATTTCTGGTCCAGTCAGCTTCCTTTCACCCACTTCGTCCCAACAAGTCGGTGATCTACACTTTCGCCCATACAGTGCCTCATACGGTGCCATTCCAATACTAGCATGGAAACTGTTATTATACGCGAACTCTACCAATGGCAAATGTTCATCCCAAGTCCCTTGCCAATCCAACGATGTAGCCCTTAACATATCTTCCAATGTCTGAATAGTTCTTTCTGATTGCCCATCGGTCTGCGGGTGAAAAGCTGTACTCATTGTCAACTCTGTCCCCAAGGCTTGTTGTAGACTTTTCCAAAATTTTGACGTTAATCGCGCATCTCTATCGGACACTATTGACACCGGTATTCCATGCAACCTTACAATCTCATCAATATACAACTTAGCCATCTTTTCTAGCGAATCTGTCACCTTTATTGCCAGAAAATGGGCCGATTTCGTGAGCCTATCTACTATCACCCAAATTACGTTATACCCTTTCAACGTCTTCGGTAATCCAACCACTAGATCCATAGCTATGTGTTCCCACTTCCATTCAGGGATAGGTAACGACTGTAATAGTCCTGCAGGCCTTTGATGCTCACTTTTTACTTGTTGACACACTAAATATCTTGACACAAATTCTGCCACATCTCCCTTCATATGATTCCACCAATAAGATTCCCTCAGATCTCTATACATTTTTGTGCTTCCCGGATGCACAGAAAACCTCGAACAATGGGCTTCATTTAAAATCTCTCTTTTGATGTCTTCGTTGCTTGGCACCCAAATCCTTGATTGGTACCTCACAATCCCGTCTTCTCCAACACGAAAGTCTTTCCATTTCCCGTCTACTAAGTTTGCACGTACTTTGCCCACTTCTTCATCAGTTACTTGTGCTATTTTGATTCTATCCACCAGTGTAGGCTGTACACTCAAATGTGCCATATAGCCTTGTACTCGTACATTCACTCCTAACACCTCAATGCGACTCCACGCACTTACCTCCTTAGGCTTTAACGTCGCTAGGGTTCCATGATTCTTCCTACTTAGCGCATCCGCCACCTTATTGGCTTTCCCAGGATGATATAAGATTTCACAATCATAATCTTTTAATAATTCCAGCCATCGCCTTTGCCTCATGTTAAGCTCTTTCTGAGTGAAGATGTACTTAAGAGTTTTATGGTCCGTATAAATCTGGCATGTCGTCCCATATAAGTAGTGTCTCCAAATCTTCAATGCAAAGACCACCGCGGCTAACTCCAAATCATGAGTCGGATAGTTCTTTTCATGGACCTTCAATTGTCTCGACGCATAGGCTATAACCTTGTCATTCTGCATTAGCACGCATCCTAATCCTTTAATCGACGCATCGCTATATATCACAAACCCGTCTGATCCAGAAGGTAACGTAAGAACTGGTGCAGACCCCAAACGTTGCTTCAATTCTAGGAAACTCTTCTCGCACTCTTCTGTCCAAACGAATTTCACTCCCTTTTGGGTCAGACTTGTCAACGGCAAAGATAACTTAGAGAAACCTTCAACGAATCTCCTATAGTAACCAGCCAATCCCAAAAAGCTCCTTATTTCACTAACAGTAGTGGGCCTCTCCCAGTTCACGATAGCCTCTATCTTTGTCGGGTCCACTTCTACTCCCTCCTTAGATATAACATGACCTAAGAACGCTACTTTTTCCAACCAGAACTCGCACTTCTTGAACTTAGCATACAATTGTTGTTCCCTTAAGATTTGTAATACTAACCTCAAATGCTCCTCGTGCTCCTCCTTAGTCCTTGAGTAGACTAGAATATCATCAATGAATACTATAACACATTTGTCCAGAAAATTCCTGAAACACCCTATTCATCAATTCCATGAATGCAGCAGGCGCATTAGTCAACCCAAAAGGCATCACCAAAAACTCATAGTGACCATACCTTGTCCTAAAGGCCGTTTTCGCAATATCTTCCTTTTTCACCCTTAATTGATGATAACCAGACCTCAAATCTATCTTTGAAAAGTAACATGCTCCCCAAAGTTGATCAAATAAGTCATCTATCCTTGGTAATGGGTACTGATTCGTCACTGTCACGCGGTTCAATTCTTTGTAGGCGATACACATTCTCATCGACCCATCCTTCTTCTTCACGAATAACACAGGTGCACCCCATGGCGATACACTTGGTCTAATCAAACCCTTATCCAACAGTTCTTGTAGTTGCTCTTTTAGCTCTTTCAATTCCGCCGGAGCCATTCTGTAAGGTGCCTTTGATATTGGCGCGGTTTCTGGTGCCAAATCAATAGAGAACTCCACTTCCCTCTCTGGTGGTATACCAGGCAAATCTTCTGGACACACATCTGCAAATTCTCTAACTACTGACAAAGATTCTATACTAATCTCACCACTATCGGTTTTTCCAACGTAAGCCAAGAACCCTTCACATCCTTTCCTTAGCAACCTGTGAGCCCTCATCACAGAGATGAAATCCAACCTAGTTCTAGGCTTCATGCCCTGAAAATGAAACTCTTCACCAGATGGCAACCTAAAGTGAACTTCCTTCTTGAAACAATCAACATGGCATGGTATGCAGCTAACCAGTCCATCCCTAAGA
This sequence comes from Campanula takesimana, assembly GCA_026119855.1. Classification (NCBI taxonomy): domain Eukaryota; kingdom Viridiplantae; phylum Streptophyta; class Magnoliopsida; order Asterales; family Campanulaceae; genus Campanula; species Campanula takesimana. The sequence continues at coordinate 298,993 of JAOWBW010000550.1, forward strand.
TCACATCAAACTCTCCCATCTCTAATTCGATCAAATCAACTTCTAGTTCCATTTCGTCTATGGTTAACGGGCACCTTCTATATATAGACATAATAGGAATCGATTCTCTAGTAGGTGTATCTATCACTAGAGGTGTCTCTAACCTTTCAAATTTCAATTTCATTTGCTTCGCCATCCGTTTATTAATAACGGAGTGCGTAGCGCCCGTATCAATCAAAGCATATATATTTCGAAGGCAGAGTCGAAGAGTACCTGCCACCAGATCGTTTGAAGCTCTTACATCCCTAGCCGTCATAGTGAACACACGACCACGGCCTCCACCCTTGTCCTTGTCGCCATCCTTAGCTCCCTGTGCATTGTTGTTCTTCTTTGGTTCTGGGCATTTCCAATGCGGGTGTCCCACCTTGTCGCAGTTGTAGAATTTCTTTTCCTTGAACCAGCAGTCTTCGGTCTTATGCCTTCCCTGGCAGGACTGACACTTCTCGCCCGTCCCCTTATCACGAGCATCATTTTTGTCTCCCTCTCGGCGGTTATTGTAGCCCTTGTTCTGATACTTATTTCCAGCACCTTCTTTCCCACGATTATCATCACTGGCTTTTCGCTTGTTACTCCCATCTCGGTTCCATCCTCCGGAACTTCCTTTCAATCCAGTCGATTCCTTTTCAATGGCTTTCTTCTTTTCCTCTTTCTTGCTGCGGTAATTATCTGACTCTTTCTCTACCAACCTTGCCCTGTCCACAATGTCACTGTAAGTTGGCAGCATTAAAGGTGTAATCCTGAACTTTATGCGGTCACTCAATCCCGCTTCAAACTTACGAGATTTCTGTCCCTTGTTATCAAAGAATGTCGGAGCGAATTCAAGCATCTCCGTGAACTTAGCGCAGTAATCATCTACGGTCATGTTGCCCTGAGTCAGCATCAGGAACTCCGCTACTTTCTCATTGTGGACACTTGCTGGGTAATACTTCTCATAAAACACCGTCTTGAACCTGTTCCACGTGAAGGCCTCATCCCCACGCGCAGCTGATGCTCTCTTTTCGGCTTCCCACCATTTAAGAGCCTTTCCTTTAAACATGAACGTTGCGAATACCACCTGTTGTTCTGTTGTGCAAGTCAACGTCTCAAAAATCTTCTCCATATCTTTTATCCAATCCTATGGCTTATCTTTTGGCTCTCCAGAGAATGACTCTGGGTTTCTTTTTTGAAACAATTCAAGAGGATCTCTCTATGTCACTGGTTGAGGTTGTGGTTGCTGCTGCTGAGCTGCCAATCCTTGTACTACTTGGCCGATTCCAGCCATTGTTTGAGCTAATGTCTGCAGTAAATTAGTCATGTTGGGATCTTGTCCACCAGTGTTTCCGGCATTGCTCTTTCTGTTGTTCCTCGACATCTGAGGATAACAGGATATCTATTAAGACTGCGAATACAAAATGTTTTACACGCCCTCGCGTACTTTATACTTTTACTTTCACAACATATACTGAGGTCGCCTTACTAGGCTTGTTATTTAGATAAAGGTCAATCACCTAGACCTATGGCCATTTACTAAGCCAACACTTTCCCATTCTGGTAAATTTTACTACATTTCTTGGGTTTCATTATACCCTTACCTTTATTATTCCTTTCTATAAATCGTGATCTACTTTCATAGGTCATTTCACTAGACCATACTTTCGATTATATTTGGCCGTCTTCTCCGACCAATCATACATTCATTTCAAAAGATTACTTTGGTTCTTCTTTGCCTTGGCCATTTCATTAGGCCGCTTATACTTGTTTCAATCATTCTACTTTGACCGAAACTAACTTTCACTTGGCCGTTTCACTAAGCCAATTTTACTCATGGTCTTTTCATTTGACCACTATTTCTTGTTTTAATTAGTTCGTTTGCCACAATTTTAAAAAAACAAAACAATTGACAAGACTATTTGCTAAAATAACTTCAATAACTTTATTAAAAGAATTTTGGAATCCAAACAAAACGAGATTTCTACTAAAAGAATCCAACTAACTAAGCTAGCTATTAATACTAAGAATAAACTAAATCTAAATTTCGTTCCTCAATCACGGCCTACATTCTTCCTAGGCCTTCCACTAGGGACCCTTGGTGCACTCTTTGAACCTCTTGGCCTTCCTCTCGGCCTACGAACCGGTGTTTCCTCCAGTTCTTCCTCATCCTCGATCACAATTGGGGCGGCCTCGTTGCCCTCCACTATGACCTCTATCTCTACAGCTTCTTCTTCTTCAGCCACTATGTTCTCCTCTATTGGGGCTTCATTTTCAACTTGGTTCCCTTGAAGAAGATTTGCTGCTACCTGCGGATCCAACTCCTTTACTGCATAGTAATAACGACGTGCGTCGTTTGATATCACATCAAAGTATTTCTTCCACTCCTCCAACTCATCTTTTGTTTTCTCTAACTCTCTTTCGGCGTTTCTCCATGCCTCATGTAACCTCTTAACCCTTAAGGAGCACCTCTTAACCACCTTGGAAACGCTCATCCTTGAGTTCCTTCTTAGTCCGTCCATAACCTACAATCGAGACATCACCATTATTAGTAATCACATACTTAGAGTTATATAACTATCATTTTAACCGTATAAAGAAAACATGGTAAGATAATTCATCTTAAATTTCTTTCCCAAAATAGTAATTTTCCATATTTGGAAAGTTTCCAACTTTAGAAAGTTTCCTAATTTAGAAAGTTTCCCCAAAAGTAAGTTTCCCAAATTAGTAACTTCCTCAAAAGTACTATTTCCTTATCAGAGTTCTAAAGCCCATTCTATGTTAAGTACTATTTCTCCTCATAGTCTTAACTTCTTCCTATAGTCTCCCATGTAAACCTAAATCGGAGCTCTGATTACCAACTGTAACACCCCGAATTTTGGAGTAATATAATATCCTTTAAATAATAAAAGCCGTCTCCAAACGCGGGAAAACAACGGTCTTAAACCATAATTCAAAGATCAACGGCTAGTATCTCTAACCACCATTCAAAATAAATAACGGAAGCGAATTTAACTGTCTTTCAAAACTCCAACGGCTAGACATAACCAACATTCAAATAAACATTCGTGAATAATCTATTCTGACTACTACTAAAAGACTTCTTAAAACTTCATCATCAAGGGTCTTCACTATCACCTTAACAACTCTTCTCATGTCCTTCGAGACCTCCTCCTATTTATATCCTGGAGAACAAATATTATGGAAGGGGTGAGCGAACAATGCTCAGTAAGTTCATACGGAATCTCTCCGGGTTCTAAGGAGAGATGACCGGAAGAACGAACAACAATAATATTTTCAATGATAAGCTTTCATTAAATATCAAGTTAACCGCTAAGATTCAAACAGTTAACAATAACCTTCTTCCAAAGAAGTGTGGTATTTACTTTCAAGTCCGTCAATTCCAAGGTAACGTCACCATTTCAGGTGCAATGGCTGATCAGGGCATTTAAGTAGATTTATCATGATAATCAACTACTTCAATAAGCAGTATAAAAGTCTAGTCCTTTTTCATTTCAGACCAGACTACCCTACTTAGTCCTTTTTCATTTCAGACTAAGCGAACGCCTATACCAAATTAAGATATGGCAAATCTATACCAAATTAAGATATAGCAAGGTTTCAACTTAGTGTTCGTAGGTACAAGAACACTATAACTAATTCAAAGATATGTTTTTGGTACCCATTGATTTAATACCTGTCAAAGGGTAAGAGTCATTTAAAGACGTTCACAACTTTTAAGAATACAAATGTTACCGCCACTAGGTAACTACTCATGAAAGAATATAAAGGAATCCTACATTAAAGGATAGAGACAATCAAAAGCTAGGATCGTAATCCCTTACCTTAGCCTTGTGGTCTTCACTTAGCAATTTCACGTGCACAATCTACAAACACGCAAATAATGTTTTCTTAGGAACATGAATTTCTTAAATTCTCCGTCCCCATTATATTTTATTTTACTTTCTTAACTTCACGAGTTCATCCTCTTAAACTCTTCGTTAGGGTTCGTTCTACCCATTACTTGTGTTCCCGAATTACCCTTTTCAGATCACTAAAATACCCTTAGGGTTATATTAATTCCATTCTCAAATAATAAGCTTTAGGATTGAATTAATCCTATTTAAAACACTATTCCCAGCTCAAAAATCACTATTCACAGCCTATGTTACTATTCACAGCACTATTCACACACTGTTTTCACCTTTTTTTCACACACATAAAACCCTAATACACACACACACTCGACACCAACACACACGGCACAAACACACACTGCACACACTCACACACATTCTGCACACACACTGTACACACACACCGAATACACACACACAGTACACACACAGTACACACACATATACACCCATATACATATACTCTCATAATCCTTTTCATTATCAAAACCCAATTTCTTAAACCCTAGTTGATCATGACAAATAGGGTTTCCCAACTTCAATTCACGAAAATTAACGAGAAGGGATTAAGTTTATGTGGAATACCTTTGATGGAAGAACTTGACTCCCTCTCTCTTCTTCTTCCTCTCGGTTTCTTTCTCGCGCCTCCGCTCTCTCTCTCTCCTCTAGTCTCTTGGCCGCCGCCTCTCTCACTCTCCCGTTCTCTTATTATTTTTTTCTTTTCTTTTGTGACTAGTAAAGAGGGGAGGGTTTTAATTAATATATAGTATTAGGGTTTTCCCATTCCTATTATAAAAAGGTTAACTAACCTTATTGGGTTTTAATTAACTTGGGCCAACTTTAAACCCATTCCATAATTTAATTTGTAATAGCCCAACTGTCACGACCCGAAAACCCGCCTCTATTTTCTTAGAAATAAATATTTAATTATTTATTTATGGCTTATTTATTTATTTAAATTATTTAGTTATTTAAATAATTATGTGTGCATTTTATGTTTCATAATAATTTATGCCTAGCATTTTATTTGGGTCATTAGTGCTAGTGTAGTATTATTTGGTCTTAGTTGTTAGAAGGAAGTAGTAGAGTTGTGTAGTTAGTGGGGGAGGGGGTCTAAGTGTAAGTTTTGAAATTATCATCTCCCTACTCACTCTCTTCTCCCTCACCTCCCCCTCACTTCTCATCTCTCTTTCCCAGCTCATTTCTCTCTCTCTCTTCCATAGCAAAAGGTAAGTTTTCCTCTTCCTTCTCTCTTCATTTTATCTATCTTCCTCTCATCTTTTCTTAAATCTCATTGAATGAAATGTGTTTAGATCGTCGATAGGATCGTGGGGAACTAAAAATATTCGAGTTCCGTCATCTTTGATAAATTTGAGGTAAGTTGCTTTTCCCCCATTAATATGCTAAATTGTTCATATCATGCTTATATAATGCTTTAGTTGTTATATTTGAAGTTTGATTGAGTTTGGAATTTATTTGGATTTTTGGTTAAAAATAGTGATTATATGAAGGTTGGGATTTAAACCTTGATTTGGGTTTCTAGATGTGTTATTTTGGTCATATTCAAGTTTATAAGTTGTTTTGGTTCATTGTTATGCTTATTGGAAGTCTTGATTTTGAGTATTTGAGGAATGGTAATAATTTTGGGTTGTTTGGGTGCCATTTTCGGGTATGTAAGAACCCAGGAAGAATTCTGAGTTTTGCTGAATTCCTTTGGAGGCGCGCGCACCATTTGGTGTGAAGCGCGCGCACCCCCCCTCTCCCCCTTTCTGGTAAAACCTTCTGATGGATGGAGGCGCGCGCACCCTCCCATAGGAGGCGCGCGCACCCTCTCCTCCTCCAAACTTGATTTTTCCTTTTGATCAAAGGAGGCGTGCGCACCCTCCCATAGGAGGCGCGCGCACCCTCTCCTCTGGTGTGAAATTTATTTCCCTTTTTGTCCAATCTTTCGAGAGCCATATCTCCCTCATCCGGACTCCATTTTAGGTGTATAAATTATCGTTTTAAAGCTCTCCTTGAGCTCTTCGAGATGAGGTGGTTTATTTAGGTGAGTTTCAGGTTTATATTGTGTTGAGATTTCATTTAGTGTCTTATGACAAAGTGTTTAGAATCGGTCCGTTGTAATCAAGTTGGGAACATCGGTTTGTGTGGTTTCGCCTTGGTTCCTTTGTGAATAAATGGGTTATGGAATTTAGTTATGGATTATTGGAAAATGTGGGAACACTTTCATAATGAGTGGACGTTTGGGATAGTTTTAATGATAGTCATTGTGCTATTTAGGGAATGACCATTTAGGTAGTACTCTCTATGAGTAACTCGCGTGTATCATGTTAGGATGCGTTTGATATGGATCCTTGTCCTAGAATCATTTCGTTTTAATGATTTGTATTGCTGGGCTTTTATGAGCAATTCCATTATGTTATTGAACTCTTTTATGAGGAACTTCTTGCTATCAATGTTGTTAAACTCTTAATGAGTAATCGTTGTATCTTTATGGTGATTTGTGTTTCGGTTCCCTACTTTGGAACCCTTTTGATGTTTATAAAGCTAGTATTCATTACTTAGCATGATTGAAAGTCCAGCTGGTTAAATTTTGTATCGAGTCAGGCAATGGATAATGCTATAATGGCACGAGCCAAGTCCAGTATAGCATCGCCCATTGGTCCTTCTGTCCTCATCCAGATTGGCCTTGGTTGGGATGAGCTAGCTCCGTTGTGGGTATTCTAGCTAATCGTTTTGGAGCATGACTTTGTGGTATGACTCCCGCCCCTTGTGGCACTTTACATTGTTATTGGTTCCGGTACCGGGTTTCTCTTCAGCTTTTATGCTACTATGAAGATGGTTTGTTCGATTGATGGGTTGATTGGTCGCTTCTGACTGGGGTTTTCTCTTCAGCTTTTATGCTACTGTGAAGATATGGATTGGTTGATTGTTGAAGCTGCGCAGCGATCCTTTAATTGGTTCTATCAGTTGGGAAACCTTGGCTAATATCCTTTGTTATGTGTTTACTTTCTGCTGCTATCTGTTGACTGTTATTTGTTACATGCCATGTGATATTTATCATTGTTTATTTCTTATTGCATTATAGCATGTCATGTAGTTGCATTAGTAACTTACTGAGATTTTATCTCACCCCGTTTATTTCCATCTTTGTTTTTCCTTAACCCTCCCCAGGAGGAAAAGGATTAGGATTCGCGGATCGAGGAGGATGTCGAAAGGATTGAGATTTTGGGGCAGGTTGTTATGGATCGGTTTACATTATTTAAATGTATAACCTTTTGGGGATAGTTTTACCATTATTGATGTCATTAAGAATTGTATATTTTATTCTTTTGGGTATAAGCTGTGGAGCTTATGTTAGATGTACTTTGTTGATTTAAACTTGGATTTGTAAAACCTTGTGTTATCATCTTTTGGTTCAAAATGGAATTTTTAACTTCTATATTTTAGAGTTTTGGTTTTAAGTCGACGTCCAGCTCGCGTATTCCGGACCCGCGGGTTCGGGGTCGCGACAGTTGGTATCAGAGCTATGGCATTAGCTCTAAGTATATGTATAGGTGGATTAGTATGACCTAGGAGGGTAGTGTGCTCGGAGTGAGTAACAATTGTTGTTTTATGCAGGTACTTGTTTGAAATGGCTCGAAGGAGAAGTGGTGAAAGTAATACCGGTAATGCAAATCAGAATGAAACAAGGGATGAAGCCCGTGCAATGTTTCAGGGCATGTTTGAGGCGGCCATGAAGGCCATACATGATCAAGGTCCGAGGGTAGAACAAGCACCACCACCCCGCTACGGATTGGAACAATTTCTGAAATTGAAACCGGTTGAGTTCAATGGGGAACCCGATGTAAGGAAGGCCGAGCTATGGATTGAGTCGATGGAGAAAATTTATGATGTCTTTGGTTGCACCGATGAAGACAAGGTCCGGTTTGCGGCTTATAAACTTGTGGGTGCCGCCGAGCATTGGTGGAAGGGTGTTAAAGCGAGCTGGGATGATACTCACACAGTGTATGCATGGAAATTGTTTGTGCGAAAGTTCAAGGAGCATTTCATTCCGGTAGTGGATCAAAACCGAAAGGAGATCGAGCTGCTCAACCTGGAGCAAGGTTTGTTGTCTATAGCTCAGTACTCGGCTAAGTTAATAGAATTAGCTAGGTACTGTGACTATCTCGTGAGGACTGAGGAACAGAAAGCCATGAGATTCATCCGCGTTTTAAAGACATCCATCCGTACTCAGCTTATTGCCTAGAAAATTGTGACCTTCCAGGATGCGGTAGACCGGGCATACTTGATCGAGCAAGATATTGGGGAGCATAAGAGGAAGACCGAGGTTGTAAATACGGGTAAACAAGTAAGCCATGCTAAATCTCAACCACAACACCGTTCAGATAGCCGAGGTAATTTGGGAGCACCATCTCAGTTTAAGGAACAAACCGCGCTAGGGAATCCGGGTACTACTCCGGGGAAACAAGGGAAACAAGGTAGGTGGATTTGCACTTACTGTCAGAGGGAAGGCCATTTGGAGGATAAGTGTTGGAAGAAGCAGGGAAATGTATCAATTGTGGTCAACTGGGTCACTTCATAAAGATTGTCTGAGGTTTAAGGTTCAATCATCAGGAACAGGAACCAGTACTTCACCGGGTCAGAAGAGAGATGCTTCGGGGAACCCTAAGGTATAGGGTAGAGTAATTGCGATCAATCAGCACTCACCAGGTAACGGATAAATTTTAGGAGGTATTATTTTGCGTCGTGAGAGCGAGCGCGTGCATTTTAGGATCATCGCATTTATGTGTTTCTGTGCATTTAGTTGCATTTATTTCTTCTGAGTCTTTGACTTATGTGTTGTAGGTGTCTACTCCTATGGAGGAGTTTAGGGTATCTGATGAAGTCTTATGTGCTTATGATGTGCTTAAGTATGGTTATGTCTCACCTGCTAAATTAGCCATGTTGCTATTACAAGATTTTGATGTTACTATTGCTTTAGTCTATTGTTGTAGGGGGATTGTTATATTCTCCATTCCTAATTTCTTAAAACTGTTTGAGACCGTTCCTTTGGGTAGAGTTATAACTATCTTTTCTTAATTGAAATCCGAGTATTTAGTTTCGGTCAATTTGTTGGGTGTATTTATCATTCGTAAGATTTTCATCTTCTTCCGAATAGTACCTAGTGTTTGAGGAGAAGCTTGGGGTTAAATTGCATTGTTGTGGTACAAGGTTGTAGTACTGATAATTAGATCAATATCTATATTATAACGGTTGAGTTGTAAAAGTTGAGGATTCAACCGAGGGTTTCTTGTTAAGAGATTTTGTTTACTTCTAGTACATATAGAATCCTTACCAATCTTGACAAGAACGGAGTCGAATCTCATACGTGGATTTTCCGGACCTTCGGGATTGCTTGAAAGTCTTAAAGAGAGAGTTATGTGGTCAGTTTAGAGTCTAGAACTCGGGGAGAGAGTTTTTGTCTTTGATTATGAACTGAGGTCACCTATTTATAGTAAAATCTCACCTGTACAGACTGGCCGCCCGGCCAGACAAAGTGGCCAATCAGCCATACCAAGAGTTTGGCTCGGTTCCCAAGGCTCTGATCAATCTGGACTCTAGAGAACTCCTAGATAACTTCTATCTTCAATCCCTCATTCAATCAGTCAAGAATATCTTTTTATCTGGGCTTTTCAGGAAATCCTGGATAAGTCCTATGCATCTTGTAAATACCTGGGAGGTCCCTGTGAGTTTCTGGAATGTCTAATAACTCATTTTCATGTTGGGTACTAACACTCTCCTTTATCTTACTGTTAGTAGGCCTGATATTATGTTTAGTGTTTGTGTTTGTGCTCGTTATCAATCTGACCCTAGAGAAGCACATTTAACTGCTGTGAAACGTATTATAAGATATCTATATGGTACTGTTAACCTTGGACTTTGGTACACCAAATATTCGAATTTCAAACTTGTAGGTTATTCAAATGCAGATTATGCAGCATGCACAATTGACAGGAAAAGCACCAGTGGCACTTGTCATTTCCTTGGATATAGACTTGTGGCATGGGCTAGCAAGAAACAAGCATCAGTCTCAGTTTCAACAACAGAAGCAGAATACATTGCAGCTGGAAGTTGTTGCTGTCAAATGCTTTGGATGAAACAACAGGTGGTGGATTATGATATCATAGAAGAAAATTGTCAAATTTATTGTGACAATACCTCAACCATCTCAGTTTCAGAAAATCCTGTTATGCATTCCAAAACCAAACACATCGATATCAAATATCACTTTCTCAAGGACCACGTTGAAAAAGAAAACATTCATTTAGAGCACGTGGAGACTGATTATCAAATTGCTGACATTCTCACTAAAGCTCTTGATGCAAAAAGGTTCATATTTTTTAGAGGAGAAATGGGTATGCTTGAACTCAACTAGTCCATATAGTTTTGTGATTACTAATGATTTCTTGTCTTTTGAGTTGTGAAAATTTCAGGTTAAAATTAAAAATCGGTTTCAAGGAAAACTTGTGCGCCTATAAGCATTGCGCGCCCCTATAACCATGTGCGCCTGTGGTTGATGCGCGCCCTTAACAATGCTACGCGCCCTACCAATGACTCGCCCTCACATTGTTGCGCCCTAAGAACATACGCGCCTATCAATGGCGCACCCCTAACAATGTTTGGTTTCTACACTTCATTTATTTTATTCTTTGACTACAATTTCCACAAGTACCAGGTATGTTTGTTATTATTTATTGCATATGATTAATGTCTTTTCAAGACATTCCATAATTGTTCAAGGGTACTTGTGCAATTAATTTTTCCTCGATTTTCATTTTTCAAAATTTATTTTTCTGGGGATATATTTTTTTTTTTAACGAAAGGAGACGGTACTCCCTAGATTTTATTGATTAAAATGAAAAGGTACAGAACAAAGGTGGGGGACATGATGGCCTTAACCACCGGAAAGTAAAAGACTAGGGGGGAGGTCTTATACAAGCCATAAGAACCTCTACAAAGAGGAGGGGGATCTACCCAAAAGAAAATGAGACAATACATTTAAGATTACAAAGTAGATTTAGCTCTAATGGATGGGATGCCCAATTTATCAAGCCTGAAAGCTCCACGGCAATCATGTGGGAGATGGGACGATGATATCCAATGCTGGTCCAGTGTCGAATCCACAGCAACGTTAGCTAAACAATCAGCCACCTTATTTCCTTCACGTAGTATATGAGAAACTCGCACATGCACATGCTCCATAATGAAGAAAATCTGTTGGATAATGTAATAAATTTCCCAAGGAATGTGATATACTTTAATGAGGATCTTTGAAAGGACTTCAGAGTCAGTTTCTAGCCAAACATGGGACATACCGAATTTATAAGCTAGAGCCAAACCATTAAGAGCTGCTTTAGCTTCGGCCCACATATTAGTACGATGACCATAATAGTTACCAAAGGCATAAATTAGATCTCCTTTATCATTTCTAAAGATACCACCACCCGAGGCTTCACCCGGATTACCCCTAGAAGCACCATCGGTGTTGAGTTTATAAAACCCAAAACAAGGTTTCAACCATGTAACCATTTTAACCACATTGTGCCTCGGGACAGCATGGGGCAATTGAAAAAAAGAATGAATATGAGCATCAAAAACGGGAACATTGGAAGGGGGAGGAACGGATTTAGCAATGGTCATTACCTGATTAGATATTGAAGAAATGAGGGAAGGACCATTTAGACGGATACCTTCAAATGTCCATTTATTCCGTTTGTGCCACAAGAACCATGTAATAATGCCAGGAAGAATATAAGTGACCCAATCGTTGAGAGGGCTGGTGCGCTTGGGACGCCGAAACCACCATGAAGAGATGAGAGCACGGAAAGATCCCATATGAATGTTAACACCACAAAGCTGACCAAAATACTGCCAAATAAACTGAGCTATATCCCCATGAACAAAGATGTGTTCGCTGGATTCTATGGAGGGGGCGGAGCAGCAACCACATTTAGAAACAGTGGGAATACCTCGACGTTGAAGAGCCTCATCCGTAGGCAAGCCTTTATGCAAGATTCTCCATAAAAGAATTGAATATTTAAGGGGGAGATGCTTATGCCATATATGGGCAAAAAAAGGGCTAGTAACTTGAGAAGTACGACATTCACGCCAAGCCGAAGAGGTAGTGAACTTACCCGTGGGGGAAGGCTTCCAAATGAGCACATCTTTGTTTCCAGAAAAAGTAATTTGCTGCTCCTCAATCAAAGATAGGAGCTGCTCACCAAAAAGATCACGGATGTGGTCCGTCCGAGGGAGTCTATTGTAAAAAAGAGTGAAGACCTTAACATGTTGAAGAGGAAGAATAGGCTTTATCCCATCAAACCAGTTCTCGTGAATAGAAATCAGCCCTTGACCGATCCTCCACCCAATTCTCTGCTCCATGAAGTCTTTCACCCCTAACATACGTTTCCATGCATGAGAAGCAAAGCTTGTAACCATGGCATCCATAGGATGAGTCTCGGACAATATTTGGAAAGCATGAATTCAGACCAGAGAGAGGTAGTACCACGAAGTCTCCACCATAATTTCATGGCAAAGGCAGTAGAAATATCCTCAAATTTTCGAATTCCCAGCCCCCCTTCATCAAGGGGACGGCTAATTCTATTCCATCCAATCCAATGGCATTTCCGAGATCCATCAGAGCCACTCCAAAAAAAATTCATAATAAGGCGTTGTATGGCTGTAATAACATTTTTTGGAGGGTCGAGAACAGACATATAATAAAGGGGGATGGCTTGTAAACAGGATTTAATTAGAGTTACCTTAGCACCATAAGATAAGAGTTTGCCTTGCCAAGTAGCTAGCCTTTTTTCCATTTTTTTAATCAACGGACGGAACAGATCTTGAGTTTTTCGGCCAACATATAAAGGGCAACCCAAATATTGAATGGGAAGATCTTTTTTTTGAAAGCCCGTAACCTCGGTGATAATAGCATCTCGAGCGACATCATTTTTCCGGTGACATAGCAAGACTTTCCAATACTAACAAGCTGGCCCGAGAAGGCTTGATATTTTTCCAAACATTCCATGTGCATTCGGAGAGAATCTTTTGCCCCATTGCAGAAAATAATGATGTCATCCGCATAAGACAAATGAGACACAACCGGAGTATGAATGTGAGCTCTAAATCTGATTCTAGGATTGGAGAAGTGAAGATAATTCAACCCTCTACTCAGAATTTCAGCAGCAATGATAAATAGACTAGGAGACAAAGGGTCTCCTTGTCTAAGCCCCCTAGTTGAGTGAAAAAAGCCACAACTCTCCCCATTCACAAGAACTGAAAACCAACAGCAAGAAATACATCTGTAAACCATATCCACCCATTCAATAGCAAAAACGAACTTTTTTAAAACCTTGATTAAAGTTACCCAAGATATCTGATCATAAGCCTTGGCCATGTCAAGCTTAATAGCAATATTAGATCCCTGGACTTTCTTTTTTAGAGAATGCATCATTTCTTGAGCTAGAAGAATGTTTTCATGAATAACTCTTCCTTGGACAAAACCACTTTGATTAGAAGAGATAATACAAGGAAGAAACTGTCCTAATCTGGAAGTAAAAAGCTTAGTAATGATTTTGTTAGAAAAATTACAAAGGCTAATGGGACGGAGATCAGAAAAAGTTACCGGGTTATCGATTTTTGGAATGGTCACAATTAAAGTACTTGTCCAAGATCTCGGCATCTCGAAACCAGCAAAGAACTCTCTAATAGCTCGGTATAAATCTGTCTTTATGATGTCCCAGCAAGAAGTATAGAAAACCCCTGTGAAACCATCAGGGCCTGCTGCACTTTGACCATTCATACTTTTAATGATTGACAAAACTTCTTCCATGGTTGGAGTTGCTTTGAGGATATCATTCTCTTCAACAGTAACAAGAGAAGGAATCAGATTAAGAAGATCATCATTTTCATTAGTTTCCACACTATTAGCCATCAATTGATCATGGTAGAAATTCACAGCCTCATTCTGAATATCCCCCTTACTAGAGAGTAAGACTCCATCTCTGTTTCGAATTCTGTGTAAAAAAAGCCTTTGCCTCTTCTTCTTGACATAGGAATGAAAGAATTTGGTATTTCTATCCCCTTCTTTAATCCATTTAATATTTGCTTTTTGCCTCCAAAAGGATTCTTCAATGGCCAAAGTATGTTGGAGATGGGCTTGAGTCAAACTTAGAGCCACCCTATTTTCCTCGGAAGGATCCCTTTCCATTTCTTGCTCTTTTATGAGCACGTCATCCTCTGCATTAGCTACTTGCTGATCAATACGCCCAAAATTATGTTTATTCCAAAGGGATAGATCCCTTCCCAACCGAGCAAGCTTCTTGCCAAAACTAACCATAGGTCTACCATCAATCCATGCAGCCCAAGAATTCCGAACTGTATCAAGAAACGAGTGATGTTTTGTCCAGGCATTAATGAACCGAAAGGATCCTTTAACCAATTCAGCCTCCACTCGAATAGAAATAGCCAAAGGAGCATGATCGGAGCAGGTTTTATTCAAATGTTTCACAAAAGTAATATCAAAAGAATTCAACCACTTTTCGTTATACAAAACTCTATCAAGTCATTGTTGAATGGACTTTCTACCGAGCTGTTTGTTCCACCAAGTATATTTTGAGCCCACATAACCAGCATCAATAAGAGAGGTGACTTGGATAGTGTCCGAGAATTCAACAATTTGACGATGCTTAATAGGACGCCCCCCAGCTTTCTCCTCCTGTTCAAGAACCACATTAAAATCCCCACAAACCATCCATGCCAGATTTGTATCACTCAGGGAAATTAAATCATCCCACAACATTCTCCTATCAAACTTATTGCAACGAGCATGCACACAAGTAAGGAGGACAGGATTAGGCCATAACACATGAGCAATCTGAACTGTAAGCGCTTGATCACTATCTTGAATAACATTGCAAATAAAACCATGCTTCCAAACAAACCAAATCCTTCCACATGTATTTGAAATACCCCCACTACAATTAAATTTTCGAACAAAAGAGTCCAGCTTGGACATATGTTGCTTTGGCTCATAGATAGCCATAGCCGAGGCACCATGAAGTTTGAATAAATTTTTAACCCTTCTGACCGTGGCCTTGTTTCCAATACCACGTAAATTCCAACTTATAATAGCTACCATTGATAAACAATAAAAAGAGGGAAATGAGAGCTCACAAGAGTCAAGAAGGTGGTGAAGCAGATTTGCTCCTATTTTTCCGAGATGATACAGTAATAAAACCCTCAGAATCCATATGTTGATGAGATGCAAAGGGAGTAGAACCAGCCATTGCAGTGGTAAAAGAAGTAGGAAGGGGAGTAGCTCTCGGGGAGAGATTCAAAGCGGGAATTAGATTATCATTATTGTCCATAAACACATTGCTTATCACCGTATTAACACTTTGAGTCTCCTTATGTTGAGTATAATGATCAACCACATTCTGCATAATCTGAGCTTCATTAGTGACTATTTCCGGATGTTGTTGAGACACACTCTCACAAGCCTTCTTCAATGCTTGATTAACTGCCTCGGGTAGCAGCTGCCCCCTTTTCGCCACAAAAATCTTTTTCTTGCTAACATCTTGCTTTTCCTTTTCATCATCATTAGGAGTATCATCTGGAAAGGGTCCCTATACTCCCACTTCTTTGGGACTACTTATAGGACCATTCTGATTTTCATTGACCTTCTCAGGAATAAGGTCTGTAGAAGACTTTCCAATAGGTTTTGCAACATATATCTTGGAGGATTTTTCTTTTGTAACTTCATTATTCTGATTAGAAAGATTAGGATTTACCTTTCGACAAGAAGAGATATCATGCCCAAGGACTAGACAGTGCTTGCAATATTTGGGAACATTATCATACTCCACCTTTTGATAGAAACTCGAAGAAGCATCACCACAATCAATAAAAATCTCATGTGGGAGTTTTTTCAAAGCATCCACTTGAATCAGCATTTTTTCCATGCTAGGCCGAGAAAACTCAGCCGTTGCCTTATCCAATGAAAGAGGAGTTCCAATCATAGAAGTATCAGTAAATAAGAAGGTTTTATTCATTAGATGAATAGGGAGGCCAGGGAATCCCACCCAAACCAGAACTATAGGTGACTCTTGTTCAGGTCTCCAAGATGGCGACCATGCTAAAGTACGCATAGGGAATCGATTAACATACCAAACATCTTTCATGAACAAGCGCTGGTAGTCCTCCTCCGTGGACAATTGAATGAGCAAGTGCCTATTATCCAAATGACCGAGTTTGTAATTACCTTTTAAATGAAACTTGGCGAGCTATCCTTGTGTCCTCCATAGATGGTCTTCCATGACTGAATTTTCCAACGAGGGAAAATTTAAAAGGCTTTGCAAATACATCAATAACCTCCTTCAATAACTTCACCGAAGGTGTTCCCTTGTGATAACCTGTTTGCAAGGCCGATAAAGGAGCAAAATTCTGCACCGACGTCCCATTATGAGCAGGTTGAGCAAATAATTCAGCAAATGATTTGGAGGTTGCTGATGGAGCCTGATTAGGAATCTGAGATACAGCATGAGGTTGCGTAGCAGCAAAGGAATTAGGGTTCGCGGCGCAGAGCTATGTGACGGCGCTGACTGATAATTAGGGTTTGCATGAGGAACTTGCGCCGTTAACGTATTAGGGTTGACGAGAGGAGAGAATGATTGCAAAGAAGGATTGAAGTAAGGATTACGGTTACTAGAATTCCCAGAAGAGAAAAAGGTAGCCGGTACAGCCATGGCTACCGGCCAGACAAACCCTAGGGAAACCCTAGAGAGAGAGCTTACCTAGAGAGAGAAAAATTCGGGACGAACTCCTTCATTTTCTGGGGATATATTGGTTGACTCTTGCACCCCAACTTATACCAAAACAGATGTTTTTGGTGTTTGTGCAAATTAAGTCAAATTTGTTCATTCACTTATGAGGGAATTGGAACATTTTTTCTGGCTATTTAGTGCCACATCGTCGTCCTCTTATGACACCCCCCATTAAAATTTCTGACTACTACTACTCTTCTTTCAATTTTCTCTCTATAACTGCCCTTCTCACTTCCCCACTTCTTCAAAAACCCATACCTATACATAGTGATCATTGACCTTCCATTACCCTTTTAGTGTTAAAATCTTTCTCTCTCTCTTCTTCCACAACCTCACTGCAACTCTCTCTCTCTCTCTCTCTCTACCCCATTTTCTATCTAGTTCGGCTCTCTTTCTCTCTCTAGAAATCTCACATTTTTCTTGCATTTAAAAGCATCATGGCTCCCATAACTTCAACTACTCAAGCTCCCCCAAAAGATTATCAAGGGAATGGTATGAATTTCTTGACCCTTAAACACGTTTTTCAAGCTCTTATAGTGTCGGGTTCTTCCATAAACCCGAATTCATATTTTTGTGATTACTTGCCCGATCTGTAATTTTATCTTGTGATTCTTGTTGGGTTTTTTTCCTATCTTTATTTCAAGTTCATAGACTCTAAAATCATGACGATTCGTGTTCATTTGATATGCCTATTCGTGATTTTTCATTTTTCGGTTCTTCATATACCCTGATTCGTTTTTTGTATTTTTGAGCTTGATTGTTGTTATTTTGATGTTTTTGTGCCCATATTGTTGTTCTACATTGTCTTAGGATCATTTTGGTGTATAATGTTCTTTGTTTAGCTCAAGTTCATGTTAATGTGTTCTTCGTGTTCTTCGTGCATTCATGTGATATTCATGGTGTTCTTGAGTTTTCTAAAATTATTTGCCTCTCTATGATTTTCTTTATTGTTTCTTGTTTTGATCCATATTTTGGCTTGCAATCTGCATAGCACTTGTTTGTGACCTTAAAATTTTTCTAAGTACATTTCTTGTGTGCGCGCCTTTAGATTTCCGCGCCTTGATTGTCTCTCAGGGCCTTTATCTTATTTGGTGCGCCTTGTTGATGTTTGCGCGCCTCTAGTTCTTTGTGCGCCTCTTTGTTTATTCTGGTCACCTAACTGTTTACGCGCCCTCTTAATCTGCACCTTCATACTTGTATTTTCTCAAAACTAAACTTGCTTATTATTTTCAGAATTCCAAGTATTTTTTACCTGGACTTGAAGTTGATGAAAAAGACCTAAAGCAAGACGTTATTGGGAACCATATTCTTGATGGTTTAAAGCGATGTGGAATCTTTCCACTTTTCAACATGAAGCAATCCTACTACATGCTTCGTATGTAGATGAGTTTTTCAGTTCTGCGGTTGTTTCAAATCCGGTTGTGAATGGAGTCAAGGTTACAACTATTGAAGTTCGTGACGCACCTCTAAATTTGGAACAGAATGTGATGGATGTCACGGCTGAGGAAACCATCAAACTCCCAACACTTTCTAGTAATTTCAAGAACTTCAAAATTCATGAATTTGGAGAGTTGATGTATCATATTGCGCATCTAGTTGGCAAATCCATAATGTTCAAAACCGGAAATGTTGATAAGTTCACCGTGCGCCAATGGGAATTTTCGAGCGCTATCTTTACTGGAATTAAGCTTCACTGGCCCAAAGTCATCATGACTTACCTTTTTTATTCCATATCCGCCTATAAAACCTGTCAAGCCAAACAGCAACCCAAATACAAATCCCATTGTAGACTCCTTACCAAACTCTTTCTTGATAACCCAGCCATCAACAAACTCATTACCGAAGATCCAGAACTTCAAGTCACTGAAGTTTCTGATTTCAACAAATCATTCTTACTTGAGTTTCGAAAAGCCCATGAAGATAAAGAATACAAAGAGTACTGGGATGTCGCGCCTGAACCCAAAGAGCCCTTTGTCTCTATTGGCGCTCCAAGTTCGCCTATTGTATGCGCCTCTGGTAGTGCGCCTCAGGCAGGTTTGGATGTCACTGATGAGGATGATGATGAGACTGGTTTGAATGCTGAGACCATTATTAAGAGAAAAAAGGTGAAGCAAGGGAAGAAAAAGTTGGCTGATACCCATGTACTGGGTAGTTTATGCGCCTTCATTGAAGGTAAAGGCAGAAAGAGAAAAGCACCAAAGGAAATAAATCCTTTGAGGAGATTAAAGAAGAAAATTGTAAGTGCAGAAAAGCATGCAAAGGCTGCTGAAGTTGGAGCAAGGGTCATTGATGAAGCTTTTAAAGCTGTTGGTGCGCCTAGTGTTGGCGCGCCTAGGAAGTTTATGGGTGATTCTATGAAATTGCGCGGCCCGTCTGCTGCGCCTGCCACAGTTGTCGTGCCTATTGTTGTTGCGCCACTTGTAGCTGCGCCTGCCAAGGTTAGATCTGAAATTGCAGTCTAGTTGGCCCATGAAATTTTTGGTGATGACTCAGAAAGTGAAGAGTTAGGTGATAAGGTTGAGGGGGAGCAGATTCCAGAAATTGAAGTTGAGAAGGAGTCTCGTATTGAGGGGGAGCTTCAAAAGGACGATTCTTCAGGTACTAATGACAAAACCCCTACTCAATCCAACCCAAAATTTCATTCCAACACTCCTTCTCATTCCCATTCTGCTACTCCAAAAAAAAATCATTCTCTCCAACCCTTTCTAAACAACCTTCACATTCTACCTCTTCTTCCTCTACTCATACTGACAGTTCTAGTTCCTCTTCTCTTCCATCTACCAAACTCTTACCACTTTCTCACCACCTTCAAAACTTATCCAACCCTAGCGCGCCTTCTAGCATTCGCGCACCTCCCTCTGATTCTGCGCCTATTCTTCAATCTATCCAACAAACTCTTGCCCAAATTCTTGAAACCCAATCCTCAATTCAAACCGATATCAAAAATTAAGCCTTGAAACTTTCAGAGATAGAATCCTCACTTGATGCATTTAAGGGGGAGAATATATTAACAAAGGCAGAGGTTGATAAAAGGTTGAAATCCTTCAAAGAAAGCTTGTGTAAAGAATTTGATACAATTCTGAGCAAAGGGGTTGTGATGGCACCTGATAGTGCATTACTTGTAAAGATGTTGAAGACAGTCATTTCTGACATGGTTGAAAAGTTGATGAGTGCAAATTCAAAGTCTGCTCCCCATGTCGCATCTTCTACTAGCGCGCCTCCTCAGTTTGATCTCACTTCAGTTCTCTCCAAAATTGATGTCATAAAGGAGATCATTGTTACTCAATTTGGAGTTGAGCATTCACATGCAGATGCGCGCGTTCACCAGATCACCTCTAGCATTCAGAGTGGTCAACAGTCTATTGAGTACACACTCTAGAGGATTACTGAGAGTATGGCAAATGAGTTCCAAGTAACTCAAAGGTCAGTTGATGAGTATCAAAACATCAATGTTAGACATCTTGCCTACATTAGAGATGGAGTTAGAGCTACTCATGCTGAAATGGAGCGCACCAATGAGACCCTTATCTCAGTCAGCCAGAAGATAGACACTATTGATGACTTGGTGCGCCCTAGCCATCCAGATGATGCACCTAGTGACACCTAATGTGCGCCTTGTTCTAGTTTGTTCATTTCAGTTGTTCATCTTTAGTTGTTTGTATTGGTTGAACTTTAGTTTGTTATCTTTTCAAGTGCTTACTTATTTTAGCACTTGTTTTTGTCTTTCATTGTAACTTGTATTTTGTAACTCTTATCATCTATCAAGTTATTAATGAGAATCTGCATTTCATTCTCTTCAAAACCTTGTTCATTCAAACTTCTTGTTTGCAGAGCAATGAATGCATCATTTTTTTTCAAAAACCATATGCATAAAACTTAACTGCTCATATTTTCATGCATATTGTTTAAACAATCAGTTTAAACACATTTCAAACTTAAACTTATATATTTAGAATGTGCTGATTGATTATTTCTATCTTTCCATATTGTAGAAATCTATAGCATTGGCTAGTGTGTGCATTAACTTGAGGTATGAGTTACCAAATTTGATTCTTTTGGACATACTTTTATCAAGTATAATGTTTTGCCTTTGTTATAGTAGGTAAATGCATCAATCAAATAGGGGGAGATTGTTGGGTATGCCACTTATATCTCATGTTTTTAATATTAGATTTGATTGATACATTACCTAAGTTATATTTTATGGACTTTAGGACCCTATGTAAGAAGTATGTATACTTCAATTTTTAGATAGTCCACTTTATGGTCTAGGCTTTGTAATAGGATCAATGCCAGAAATTTTCTAAGTGTCAGCTTGTTTTACGTGCCTCAACCTTCAGTTTGGCGCGCCTGGCTCAAAACTATGCACCTACCTCAAGTGACGTGCCATGTTCAACTTGGTGCGCCTAATCACTTGGTCCTCCCATCTCAAGGCTGCGCGCCTAGATGAATGGTGCGCAACTCTCAACCTAGCGCACCTATGTCAATTTAGTGTGCCTTATTTCAACACTCAGACAAATTTGAAGATATGAAGACTCAAGTATTCAAACTCAAAGCCAGAATCCAAAGGTGAATCAAAGTTTTGAAGAGCACTTAAGATGAAGACATCTGTCCTCAACGTCTCTCAAATACTTTGTGTCTAACGGCTATAATTGGATACGTGCTCCAATCAACGAGCTCCAACACATGGATTCTCAATGGCTACATTTTTCAAACCCACTATAAATACCTCATAACTTTAGACCTTTGAATTTGCTAGATTTAACGCTTTGAGAGAGAGGTTTGAAGATTTGAAGATTGTTCTTAAATTTCCCAGATTTCTAAGATCACCTTCATATATTCATCACTAGCCCAGATCCTAAAAGCCTTGTAACACTTTAGTTTTCTTGTTCTCTCAATCTCATAGATCTAAAGAGCCTTGAAACTAAGAACACACACTCACATTTTCAAGTTCGATCACTTAGATCTTTCTTGAAGAGATACACTGGTTTTT
The DNA here is from genome assembly GCA_026119855.1 of Campanula takesimana. Taxonomy (NCBI): domain Eukaryota; kingdom Viridiplantae; phylum Streptophyta; class Magnoliopsida; order Asterales; family Campanulaceae; genus Campanula; species Campanula takesimana. The sequence goes on from JAOWBW010000550.1 coordinate 320,775, forward strand.
GTCTAGGATTTGTTGTTCTTTCATAGATAATAGATCTTGAGTTGATCATACTCACAAGTTGTAATCTGTAATCAAACTCATAATATAAGATTCCATTAGAAATCCAATACTAACCATTTTGGTAGAGGACGTAGATCCTTTCCCGATCGAACCTCTCCAAATACCGCTCATTTACTATTTGCAATTTACTTTCAAGTTTTCAATTTCATCTTACTATTTCTTTGTTTGTCATTTGCAGATTTTGAATATTGTTGTGTTTATGAGTTATTGCCTTAGTTCCATTTTACACACTCTTTAAGCCAAAATACTTAGTGAGTGTGCGCGCTCCTTTTCATTGTTTGCGCTCCTTTTACTTTACTAAATTCTGCTGTGCATTTCACTCTATCTTTGGAGCGCCTTTCATAACGCTTAAAGGGCTTAGTGCGCATTTGCAATTGAATTTTCAAGGGTTAGAAAAGAATTTCAAAACAGCAATTCATCCCCCTCTCTAGCTATTTTTCATACCCTTGTTGCCCTTTGGGTTTGTTTTTTTTTTTTTTTTGGCGAAAGGAGGGCGGCACCTCCCTATATTTTATTAATAGAAAATAAAATTACAAACATGGTGGGGGACATGACAACCTCAACCACCAATAAATCAAAGACTAGGGGGGAGGTCTTACACATGTTGTAAGATCCTCTACAATAAAAGGAGGGGTGACTACAAAATATAGAAAAAAGCCTATACAGAAATCTAGCCATAAGACTAATTGTGCCGGAAGTAAGGAGTTTTATCCTTTTCCAAAGAAATGAAACCTTTACATTGGAGAGGAAGATCATGAAGGTGCAGCAATTCTGAATTCCTTTTTTCATCCGCAGCCATATTAGCTAATCCATCCGCAACTCCATTTCCTTCTCGAAGAACATGAGAAATTTGAACCTCCATGATGTCCATTAACCGATGAATGTGAGCAATAATATACCATATTGACCAAGGAATATGATATTCTCGAATAATAATGCGCATAAGCACTTGAGAATCAAGCTCTAACCATACTTGATGAAAACCTCGAGTCCATGCCTTATATAAACCTTCCCTAGCAGCCAAAGCCTCGGCTACCATATTGGATTCATGCCCATAAAAACTCGCAAAACCATATATAAAATCCTCATTATGGTTCCGGAAAACACCTCCACCTACCGCAATACCTGGGTTACCCCTAGAAACCCCATCCGTATTTATCTTGATAATACCATTACTCGGCAGATTCCACAAAACCAATCTAATTTTTGGAGACAAATAAGACTTGATGCCGAGACTAAAAAACTCCAGAATATTTCTCTCATGATAAGACCATGGGAAGGAGAGAGAGAAGGATGATGCAATTAGAGAAATCTGCTCTTTAACTCTATAGTTAGTCGAACCATAGTTGTCGCGACCCCGGACCCCGCGGGCCCGAGACCGCGAGCTGGACGTCGACTTAAAACCAAAACTAAGAAATACTGAAGTTAAAAATTCCATTTGATACCAAAAGGTAATGATCCAAAGTTTTACAAAACCAAGTTTAATAAAAACCAAATACAACTATCATAAACTTCCACAAGTTTATGCCCAACAAAATACAAATGTACAATTCTTAGTGACGTCATTGTTTGGTACAACTATCCCAAAATGGTTACACATTTACATAATGTAAACCAACCTATAATAACCTTCCCCAAAAGAACGGATCCACACTCGACGTCCTCTTTCTCGTGATCAGCGAGACTAATCCTTAGCACCTAGGGGGGGGTTAAGGAAAAACAAAGATAAAATAAAGGGGGTGAGATAAATCTCAATAAGTTACTAATGCAACTACATGACATGCTATGATGCAATAAGCAATAAACAATAATAATTATCACATAGCACATAGCAATTATCATATATCAGATAGCAGCGGAAATAAACACATAACAAAGGATATAGCAAAGGTTTTCCAAACCGGAACATCCAAATAAAGGATCGCTGCGCAGCTTCAAAAATCAACAATTCATCATCTTCATAATAGCATGAAAGCCGAAGAGAAAACCCCGGTACCGGAACCAATAACATAAAAGTGTCACAAGGGACAAGGACCATGACACAAAGTCATGCCCGTTAGCCAGATACATTCACAAAGGAACGCTGACTTATCCTTTCCAAGGCCAATCTGGAGAAGGGGTATAGAAGGGGGCAAAACAATGGTCAACATTATAATGGACTTGGCTTTGCCATTATAATCTTTCCCATCGCCCAAACACACACAAAATACCAGCTGGACTTTCACGTAAAGGCTAAGTAATAAAATACTAGCACGATAAACAACAAAGGATTCCAAAGTAGGGAATCATGCCAATTAATCACCAAGAAGATGAAATGAACAAACAATGCACAATAAGGGTGCTCCAGAATCCAACTTAACAATTAATGAATTTCAAACACAAACTTGATCACAAATGACCCAATTCTATCACTAAAGTGTACAACAATGTTCACTAGGGTCAACTAGAAGGACACCCAAGACTTAGACCAAAACGCATCCTTCATTCACACAATTTTAACAAATGTAAATTTTCAGGGGTTCTGTGCGGCCGCCCAAAGTTGGATGTGCGGTCGCCCAAAAAGCCTCAAAACAAGAACAAAATCTTTCAGAAAGATGCGCGGTCGCCCAGGACGTTTTGTGCGGCCGCCCAAGCTTCTGAATTTCCAGAAATCGGGAAGAACAACATGGGTTCTTCCATTTTCGAACCCAAAACACATTTAACCCAAAATCCAACCTTCCAACTCACATACTAATGTATCAAAACAACCAATAAGTCTAAAAAGACTCAAACAACAACCTTTAACAATCAAAATCAAGAATCAAACCCAACATTCAAGATTTCACCATTTTTGATCAAAACTCAAAATAAATTCTCAATAAATTCAAAACCCAACCAAACATCAAATATAACACATCAAACATCATATAAACATGATATGAACATTTTAGCATTAAAATGGGGGAAAAGTAACTTACTTGGTAAATCTCAAAGTTGATGGATTTCAAATCTTTTTGATTCTACGCGATCCTATCGACGATCTAAACAATGTTCACGTTTTAAGAAATGAATAATAATGAGAGGAAGAAGGAGTAAATGAAGAAAGATGAAGAGAAGAAAACTTACCCTTCTAGCTTGGAGAGAGAGAAAGAAATGGGCTGGAGGTGTAGGGAGGTGAGGGGGATAGGGAGAAATAATTCAAAATGTTTCACTTAGGGCCCCTCCCTTACACTACTCAAAAACTTACACTCCCTACTAACAATTAAGATCCAACAATACCACACTAACCCAAATGACCCAAATAAAATGCTAGGCATAAATTATTATAACACATAAAATGCACACCTAATTATTTAAATAAATAATAATTTAAATAAATAAATAAGAAAATAATTAAATAAAAATCATTTAATTACTAATAAAATAGAGCCTATATTTCGGGTCGTGACAATAGTTCATAGGAGTCCCTTCAAATCTGTTCTTATTCCGAGCAATCCATAATTCCCATGTAATAATGGCCGGGAGAATACGAGAAACCCAATGAGTGACACTAGCTTAATGGTTGTCAACACCGTTCCACCATTTCACAAGAATCTGATTAATAGTGCCCCTATGAAGAGTGATGCCGCATAGGTTACTAAGGAACATCCAAACAGACCAAGCAATGTCTCTAGTAATTAGAACATGTTCTGATCACGCTCCTCTGGTTGTGTCTATTTGGGTGGAAGCATAGATTTGTAAACGCTATTTTCGTTTTATTAATGCTTGGACCCGTCATCCTTCCTTCCTAGATATTGTTCAAATATCTTGGATGGAATGGATGGATGGGAGACCTATGGTTTGCTTTGGGAAGAAGGTTGCTCGCCTTCGTAAAGTGTTGTCTCAATGGAATAAAAGTGTGTTTGGGAGGATCGATCAACAAGTTGCCAATGCAGAAGATGAGGTTATGGTTAAAGAACACTTGGTTGAGCTTGATCCTTCGGAGAACAATAGGGCTGCTCTTAGTCTTGTTCAAGCTTAGTTACAGCACACCCTTAATATTGAGGACTCTTTTTGGAGACAAAAAGCTAATATCCGTTGGATTAAAGAAGGGGATAGAAATACAAAAATCTTTCATGCTTATGTCAAAAAGAAAAGGCAACGGCTGTTTATTCATCGTATCAGGGATAGGGGAGGCTCCTCTCTCACGTTGAAAGAAGATATTCAGCGTGAAGCTGTGGAATTCTATCATGATCAACTTAGGGCTGAAGTTGGGAACCCTAATGCTTATGATGATCTTTTACATCTCATCCCGTCATTGGTTACCCCAGAAGAGAATGCTTCTCTCATTGCTACTCCTTCCTTAGATGAGGTTTTGGAGGTAGTCAAAGGTATGAATGGTCAGAGTGCTGCTGGCCGGATGGCTTCACGTACACTTTTTGCTGGGATATTATCTAAGAGGATCTTCATCGAGCTATAAGGGAGTTCTTTGCTGGTTTTGAGATGCCTCGTTCATGGACCAGCACTTTAATTGTCACTATCCCTAAAGTGGAGTCCCCTACTTCATTTTCGGATCTTCGACCTATAAGTTTATGTAATTTCTCGAACAAGATTATTACTAAACTCTTTACGTGTCGGTTGGGACAGATCCTTCCTCGTATTATCTCCCATAATCAAAGTGGGTTTGTTAAAGGCAGAGTCATTCATGAAAACATTCTCTTGGCCCAAGAGATGATGCATTCCATCAAGAAGAAAGTGCGTGGTTCCAATATAGATATCAAATTGGACATGGAGAAGGCTTATGACAGAATTTCATGGGTTTCTCTTATTAAAGTTCTCAAGAGTTTTGGCTTTTCTATTTAATGGGTGGACATGGTGTATCACTGCATTTCGGGTTACTGGTTTTCCATTCTCCTTAATGGGGAAAGTTGTGCCTTTTTTCATTCGACTAGAGGCTTACGTCAATGGGACCCCTTATCCCCTAGTCTTTTCATTATTGCGGCTGAGATTCTTAGTCGAGGGTTAAATTATCTTCATGAAATCCAGCCTTAGCTCAGGTATCGGACCCACCCTCACACTCCCAAGTTGTTTTGTCACTGGGAAGCACGAGGATAGAAATGATGCAGCTATTATTGAAGCAACGGGGTTTCAAAAGAAAGATATGCCGTTAACCTATTTGGGGTGCCCTTTATATGTGGGGTGCAAAACTCAAAATCTTTTTGCTCCATTGCTTCGAAAAATGGAATCTCGACTAGAATCTTGGCACGAAAAGCTTCTGTCCTACGGTGCAAAGGTAACTCTCATCAAATCATGCCTCCAAACAATTCCACTTTATTATATGTCAGTCTTAGAGCCCCCAAAAGGTATCATAACTGCTATGCAGAGAATGATTATGAATTTTTTCTGGAGTGGTATTGATGGCCAGCATAAATGTCACTGGATTGGATGGTCTCGTATTAGTCAGCCTCAAAACGAAGGGGGCCTAGGAATTTGGAAATTTGAGGATATTAGCACCTCTTTTGGCATGAAACTTTGGTGGAATCTTCGTAAATCGATCTTCTTTTATGCTTAGTAAATACTGTTTTGAGATCCATCCGATGGATGCAGTGATTACTAGTTTTGCTTCTCATGTGTGGAGACGTATGATTGGTGTTAAAAATTTCATGGAGGATAGAATTGCATGGAGAGTTGGACAAGGGGATATTTCTATCCATGAAAAATGGTTAGATGGTATTCCCCCTTCTTTACCTCATGAACATGTGCAGATTTTTACTCTTTTTGAGAATTCTCTCCCTCGGATCGAGTTCATTCAGGAGCACTATGGAAATCAGCTTGCTTCTATCATTATGGATCAGAAAATTACTCTTAGTGAGGATCATGATACGCTTATTTGGAAGCCGGCAGCCTCGGGTTGCTTCTCCACAAAATCTGCGTGGCGTGAATGCCGCCATGGCCACGCTACCGATTCAGTTTTTAACCGTATTTGGCATAAACACTTGCCTACCAAAATGTCTATTCTTCTTTGGTGTGCTCTACATTCAGGTTTGCCTACGGATGATGGCCTTCAAAGTCGTGGCATTCCAGTTGTTTCTAAATGTTGGTGCTGCATTTCATCCTATAGTGAGACCATAGATCATCTTTTTGTCTTTGGTGATTTGGCTAACAAGGTTTGGTATCATTTTGGAAATCTTCTTGGTGCCACTCTTCGAATGGGTAGCTTGAGGCAGCTCCTGGGCTCATGGTGGCATGAAATCCCTCAAAATGCTTCCCCCTAAATAAGTGGCTTCTTGCTATTCTTCCGGGTGTGATTTGTTGGTATTTATGGTGTCAAAGGAATAAATGGTTATTTGAAGGTATGAAGCCTTCCTCTTGATCTCTTATCTCATCTACTCTTAATCAAGTGGCGGATATTTCCAAAGCATATAATCTGCAGTTAGTAGGGCTGATTTGTACCTTCAAAATTTCTTTATGCTTCTGTAGATACCCGGGAGGGCCCACCGCGTGGCTAGAGCAGCGAAAGGATTCTAGGATGTCTAACTTGTTTTAGATTTGTAGAGTCGCCACCTATGTTTTAGAGGAACATAAGAAAAACCGAATATTTATAGCCTAAGTTTGATTATGAAAACAGAGATTCTTGTTATGAGGTTCGGGGGTTAGGTTATGAGATGAGAAGTACTTAAACACCCATCTCGCCCAACTAATGTCGGTCTTACTTGATCAAAGTCTACATAAATGATGAAATGTTCTTCTTGTTCTTGATGATAAAAGAGGGCATTTAAAAGGAGTTTTGGAATGTAGGGAGATGACTCCGTGACTAGCTTCAATGAAGTGAAGTAGTCTTTGGTGTCATGTCCCAAGGTATTTGGGTGATTGCAATTTTGATTAAAGTAAAATAAAGAGAGGAGAGATGAAGTAGAAGAGGAGAGAAAAGAGTAGTCTTTTTACCTATACTTCAAAGAACTTCAAAGACTTCTTCAAGAGGTTCTTGAGAAATATCTTGTAGGTATTTGAATAGAGTTTTTGCTTAGTGATTAAAATCCTCCCTCTTTTTCAATGGTGAATTAGAGGGGGTTTTATTGGTAAAAGAGAAGTGTTTTTGGAGCCAAAACCAAGTCACAAAGATCAGTTTCCCGGGCAAATCCTGTTAAAAGGAGCAAGGGAGGGATTCTTGGACAGAAATCTGTAACTGACGCCCAGGTTCGCGCGCCTCCTGCCTTGATAGCGGTATGTGTGCGCCTCTGGCCCCAAAGGGTGAAAGCGCGCGCCTTGGAGATGGCAAAAAAGATAGAATGGACTAGAAAGACAGCACTATTATTCAGTTTCGTCCCTGAACTTAACGAAGTCAGTCAGGAACTTAATGAAAGTAACAGAAACTAACGAAAACACATAAATAAGGGAGAAACACAAGATCAGATGTGCAATCGAAGTGAGCGGTCCAAGACGGAGTGTCTACAGAGCCCCTCAGCGACGTGGATTGCAAAGCAAAACGCGTCGACGAAAGAACAAAACATCCGCCGAGGACATCACCAGGCAAAAAGCAAAGACTCGATGAAAACAAGAATCTTGCAATTACGAGAGATAGGAGTGCACTCCCTGTGTGAGCAACTTTTGCTGATAGTAGGGGTGCGGTGATAGAAATCGGCCCACCATGGCCAAAATTTAGAGTTTATATAAAGGACTTTGAGGGACTCGAAAGTCTGCCTGCTGATGTAGAGGGACTCGGAAGTCTGCCTGCTGATGTAGAGGGACTCAAAAGTCTGCCTGCTGATATAGAGGGACTCGAAAGTCTGCTGCTGATGTAGAAGGACTCAGAAATCTGCCTGCTGATGTAGAGGGACTCGAAAGTCTGCCTGCTGATGTAGAGGGACTCGAAAGTCTGCTTGCTGATGTAGAGGGACTCGAAAGTCTGCCTTTTTCGGATTTTTGTCTTTTTTGCACTTTCAACTGTGTTTTAATTTCTGCCTTTGTTTCTGTTTGCAGCTGTAGGTATTTGCCATTCTGGGCATGAGGGACTTCAGGATTGAAAGAGAGGGTCAGCCCCTATATCCTGACTGTGCTAGGTGGTCTTACAAGGTCAGGAACGTGAAGACCGGCACCGTCCCCATGGGCTTGGTTTCAGCCAGGCAATATCTGGATGGTCTGAGGCCCGAGTCCGTGTCTCAGTCATTGTTCCCCTGGAGACCGATATATGGTGACATAGAGCACACACTATTTCCTACCCGCTCGAGACTTTTGATGAGCTCCGTAGAGTGCATGGCCATGTACTTGGGAGAAAGGGTGTACTGGCAGCATGGGAGCCAGATGGTGGATTATCATAACTTGCCTATGCCGGCGGTTCCAGAGTTCCCTCCTTTCTGACCTCGTAACTGGGGGCATTGTCTGAGGATGATAGGGCCATGTATATGGCAGGGGTTGATGCTACCCCTATCATTTTTCTTTACCAGGATTATGGCCTTTTTCGGGTGAACCATCTGATGCCAGGCTTCATGTATGCCGATCCTCGGGGAACACAGCCTGCCCCTTCGACTTCTGCGCAGTTCCACCCCACTGGGGCGGGTTATTGCTTTGATCCTCCTCTGCCTCCTTCGTATTATACCTACTCCAACTTTGGGGTTGTTGATGAGTAGAGGGAGATTGTCCTGAAGATATGTCACCAAAGAGAGAGCCTCCTGCCTAGACCGCTGTGGTATGACTTTTTCTTTTCTTGCACATTTCTGATTATGTCCTTCTTTCTGTCCCAGTCTATTTTATCCCAGTATACTGATGTAGTTTCTTATTTCTGTTGTGACAGGTACCCGTGGCTACTTATAGGTACATAGGCCTCCAAAACAAGGGGATGAGGAGCAGGCTGCACCATCTGGAGGAGAGAGTCCTGGAGCTCTGTAGGGAAATGGCGAACCTAACCAGGGAGGCGGCGGGGACCATGTCTGGAGCTGCTAGAGGCATGGCTCGGGGTGACCGTGGCATGGGACGAGGTTGCAGAGAGGCGGCCCAGGATGTCGATGTTGCTGTCAATGATGCGGTCACCTCGGCGAGGCGGTCACTGAGTTGGAGCATGAGCCATGGCGGTGCTAGTTCTTCAGCGCAGGTACCAAAGAGACGCCGTCATGAGATCACGGTTGAGGAGTCTGAAGAAGAGTCTGATGATGAGGAGACCGAGAGCGGTGATGAGGGTGAGCATAGTGCCACAGGGGATGATCCATAGTAGACTGGGGAGGATGATTACCTGAACTTTTTTTTTTTTTTTGGCGAAAGGAGACGGTACTCCCTAAATTTTATTAATAAGATAAAAAGTTACATAACAAGGTGGGGGACATGACGGCCATAACCACCAGAAAAAACAAGGGGGGAGGTCTTATACAAGCCATAAGAACCTCTACAAAAAGGAGGGAAAAACTATCGTCTAATATAAGGAATAGAAGCCTTATCATTAAGATAATGCCTCTTACAGAAAAAAGGAAGCTCACTGCTAGAGAAAAACTCAAAATTAGCCCTATGATCTACAGCATGATTAGCTAAACCATCCGCTACCTGGTTTCCCTCCATTAAAATGTGAGAAACTCGAATTTGAAGGAGGGCCATCATACGTTGAATTTCCTGAATGTAATGCCAAACTTCCCAAGGAACAAGGCAAGAGCCATGTAAAATACGCACCAGCACTTCCGAATCCACCTCAACCCACAAAGAATGATAGCCACGCTCAAAAGCAAAACGAATCCCATCCAAAGCCGCTCTAACTTCAGCCATCATATTCGATGCAGCACCATTGAATTTGCCAAAACCGAAAACCATATTACCCTTGCTGTCTCGAAAAATTCCTCCGCCCGATGCAATACCCGGATTGTTTCTAGACACACCATCGGTATTTAACTTAATCTGACCATTGGAGGGGACTGCCCAATGAATAAGCCGAATAGGCTTAGGCACATGATTAACCACTGAGATTTTGAAAAACTCCATCACATACGAGTCAAACGGACCACATGGAAAGGAAATATTGAAAGCCTTAACAATATCCCGGACCTGGGTTTGCACCTGAAGAATAATGGAATTGACATTCATCCGAATACCCTCAAATCTGGATTTATTACGCGCCTTCCAAAGAGACCAGCAAATAAGGCTAGGTAAAATTGCACAAAGCCATTTGACACCACCCGAGGCTTTTAAAGGAAAATTATAACTCCACGACATTAACCATTGAGAAAGAGACGTACCAAAGACCCGAATCCCAATCAAATCCCCAAAAATTGCCATAATTTCGAAGCAACATCTCCATGCAAAATAATATGGGAAATGGTTTCTTGAGAACGAAAAGTACAGCAATCACATTGAGAAACTAGATGAATACCTCGCCTTTGAATAGAATCATCCGTAGGCAAAGCATTTTTCAAAGCATTCCACATAAATACCGAGACATTTAGAGGGATATGTTTATGCCAACAACTAGCATAAACCATGCTGGAAGGTCTAGCACGGCGGCAGACTTTCCAAGCAGAAGAGATAGAGAACTTACCCGTGGTAGAAGGGGTCCAAAAAGGAATATCTGCTCCATCTTCAATAGAGATAAACCTCACTTGCATTAAGTCCATAATTTGTTGCCCATAAGAATCACGAACATGGTCCACTTGAAGGACTCCATCAATAAACAAGAACGAGATCGGGACATGAGCTTCATTTTGAAGAACAAGATCCTTAGCCAACCAATGTTCTTGGACCGAAATACTTCCAGCCTTAATGCCCCAGAACAAATTATTCTCAACCATGTCCTTTGCAGCGATCATCCTTTTCCAAATGTGAGAGCAGCCCATTCAAGCAGTAGCATCCATAGGATGAGTATTATGACAATACTTTTCCAATAGAAACTGAGACCATAAAGAGTTCCCACATCGAAAGCGCCACCATAATTTCATTGCAAAAGCCAGGGACATGTCTTCAAATTTTCTAAAACCCAAACCACCTTCCTGAGTAGGCCAATAGAATTCCTTTTTTGATACCCAATGACATCGTTTCTCACCATCCGCATTACTCCAGAAAAAGTTCGAAATAAGACGAGTAAGAGCATTGATAGTACCTTTAGGAGGTTCAAGAAGAGATAAATAGTAAATAGGAATGGCTTGGAGACTAGATTTAATAAGTGTAACCTTAGCCCCCATAGACAAAATCTTTCCTTGCCACGTTTCAATCTATCCTCCATCTTTCTAAGAATCAGAATAAAAAGAGCTTGAGTTTTTCTCCCGGAATACAATGGACACCCAAGATAAATAATGGGAAGTTGTTTGTGTTGAAAACCCGTCCACTCAGCCACCAATTCAGCTTTGTCCATATCTCTTCTACCCAAAATGAAGCATGATTTAGCCACACTAACCAATTGCCCCAAAAATTCTTGATAAGAATTTAGAAAAACCATGTGCATATCAATAGAGTTCTTGCTACCATTGCAAAAAATTATCACATCATCCGCATAAGAAAGATGAGATATAAAAGGAGCATGAATAGCACCAGAATGGTAGATGAGATGATGATGATTCTCGTGAAGAGCATTAAGCCCACGACTCAAAATTTCAGCAGCGATAATGAATAATGACGGAGATATAGGATCACCTTGGCGAATCCCTCTTGCCGAAGGAAAATACCCCACCGCTTCACCATTAATAAGAATAGAGAACCAACAGTCCGAAATGCACCTAAATATAATGTCAATCCAAATTTCGGAAAACCCAAATTGACGCATAACCTTTATCAAAGCAAACCATGATAGACGATCATATGCCTTGGCCATGTCAAGTTTCAAAGCGATATTCCCACCAAAAACCTTCCGATTTTTAGAATGCATAAGTTCTTGCGCAAATAACACTTTCTCATGAATGAGACGACCTTTGAGAAAACCACTTTGTTGAGGAGAAATGATTTTTGAGGCAGAATTGAAGCAAGACGGCCATTCAAAAGCTTCGTTATGATCTTATTAGAGAAGTTACAAAGACTAATTGGCCTCCAATCAGAAAAGGAATGTGGAGCTGCAACCGTAGGGAGAAGGACAATGGTAGTACTAGTCCATCCCCTAGGCATCCGAAATCCCGCAAAAATTCCAAAACAGCTCTAAAAAGATCATTTTTTATAAACTCCCAGCAATTATGATAGAATTCACCACTAAAACCATCAGGGCCAGCCACACTAGCTCCAGACATTGAAAAAACCACTTAACGGATCTCTTTTTTTTTATTTTTTAAATGGGTTTTTTTATTAAATGAAGGACTTAATCTATTACAAGAGTGTGCACTTCAAAGTGCTAGAAATCACAATTGGTGGGGTTTGAACCCCTGACCTCTCGTTTAGAAAGGAACACCGGATGCCGCTAGAGCAAGAGCTCTTTGGCATCTTCTTATTATGGCAGATTTCTTCAATACATCAGCAATAGGATCTTCAGCCGGATCAGCAATGTCTTCTATTTCAGTCTTAATCAGTGAACTACCAGAGAGAAGAGATGGGGCAAATCTTATCATTTTGGCTCTAGGATCAGCAGCTGGAATTGGCACATGGCAATTCCAGCTGGAGCTAAGCTTGTGCTAATTAAATCTTGTCTACAAGGTATACCACTTTATTATATTTCTCTTCTTGAGCCACCAAAAGGTGTTATCCAAGCTATGAACCGCCTCATTGCTAATTTCTTTTGGAGCAGCCCCGATGGGGAAAAAAGTGTCATTGGGTTTCTCGTACTGAGTTTTTCTGGCCTATTGATGAAGGAGGCTTGGGGCTTCGGAAATTTGATGAGATGGCTTTGGATTTTTCCATGAAACTCTAGTGGAGGTTTCGTACATCAGATTCTCTTTGGGTTCAATTTCTTGCTGCCAAGTATTGTCGTGATACTCACCCTATGGATGCCTCTTCTAGACCTGGATGTTCTCACATTTGGAAACGCATGATTGCAGCTAAGGACCTGGTTGAAACTAGGTTGAAATGGGGAGTGGGTAGTGGAGAAATTTCAATCCAAGAACGATGGCTGCCTTTTGATGTTCCTCTTCTTGATATTCGCCATGACAGATTTTTCTTTGTTGAAAATGGTATTCCTCGAGAAGGTTACATTAGAGATACTTTTGGGCAGCAATGCTTTTTTGGAATTCCAGGCTCATGATATTCGGCTTGTGGGAGGCCAAGATCAGCCTTTTTGAACTCCTTCTTCCTCGGGAAAATTCTCCATTACCTCGGCTTGGAGGGAGTGTAGAGTCTCTCGAGTTCGGAGTAATGTTTTTGCTTGGTGTTGGCATAAATTCTTTCCCCTGAAAATCTCGGTCTTCCTTTGGAAAGCCCTTAAGGCAGCTTCCTTGATGATAATATTTCTCGAAAAGGTATTTCTCTTGTTTCTAAATGTCATTGTTGTGACAGCCCAACCTTTGAATCTATTCATCATATTCTTTTAAATGGGGGTATTGCTTCAAAGGTATGGCTGTTTTTTGGAAATATGCTTGGTTTTTTCAAATTTCGGGCTCCACTCTTTCGCAAAGGTTTGTTACTTGGCAAGCTTGCAAAAACCCTCTTCTTAGAAGATTGGTTATTTGGTTGGGAGATATTCTCCCGGGTTTTATTTGTGGGAGCTTTGGAAGCATAGAAAACAAATGGTCGTTTTGATGGTATCGTCTCCCCAAGCTTCCATAAAGTGGTTAATAACGTACAGCTGCAAATAACTGACACTCTTCGTGCCCATAAGATTTCTTTTTAGTGCTCATGCCTCAGATTCAG
>JAOWBW010000550.1:334626-391540 GCA_026119855.1 Campanula takesimana
TGTGAGCCATAGGACGAGAGTTGCCCTTGAATTTGCTTATGTCGGGCATCTTGAACTATAGGAAAGAGCGGCCATAGTATTCATGAGGATGATGATTGATAAAGGCTTGTGTCGGAGCCTTTCCCCATGTTGAGCCCATTGAACTTTTGGTCGATGTAGGCCATGATAGGAATCCACCATTTTGGGCTCATTGTTCTCGGAACTTGGTTCCTCCATTTTCTTGGTGCGGGTGTTTGGACATAAGGACTCTTGAACAAACCCTCGGTCCATTCGGATTCTTCAGCATGTTCTTGTTCTTTCCTTGGCAAGGTTGGTGAGCTTTTCTTCATTAGCTCCATTTCGGCCTCGTGGGCCTCCCTTTGGCTGTCGAGGTGGGATTGCCAAATGTCGTCTTTGCTTTGTGCTCTTTGTTAAGGGTGGAGACTTGCTCTTGTAGGAGTTGGACCATGGTGAGAGCTGTTCGAGAGACATGGCGTTGCTGCTGCCGTCATGGTTGATGTGGAGCTGTTGGAGTGATCTCTTCACGGACTAAACGATTTGCTGAATCCCGGTAGACTTTGTGAGTACCAATTGAACCTATATTGCAGAAGAGGCCCTTGTCAGTCTTGAGTAACACTTGTGGTCCATGAAGAGGCTTAGAACACACAGTGGGCACACGACTCGAACCACATAAGAAAAGACTCTTTTTTTTTTTTTTTATAAGTCGGAGGGAATGAATCCCTTTTGGGGGTTCTAAGAAAATAATGGAATCGTCACACTAGTATATAGACCATCTCGCGGTCCCATATACTCATCGGATTCCATCGCGCTTGTGGATCCTACATGTATCGGGATTAAACTAAATTAATGTAGTAAAGCATACATGCGGGGACGGATTTTATTTTCGTCCAAAATAACCACTTTTGGGGACGGATTTTTATTGCGTCCATTTCAACAGTTGGCATGTATGATTTGAAGACATTAGTTTAGGGAAATCTCGGTACATGGAAACCGACTTGAGTCACGGAGTGTTAGACCTAACTAGAATTGTGTGGTTTGTGCTCGGCTTGAATATGAGGCTCAAAGGTCACCCCCGGCATGTAGTCTTGAACTACGCCACGGGCTGAGGTTTACCGCTTCGAAAGAGTCAAGGTCTGGTGGAGCTTGAAACTTTCTAGGACGGGCCTCGACGGGTTTGGGGTGGACTTGTGCGACTCGATAGTGAGCAGTTCATAGGAATATGTGCATGTAGTGTGAGGTCTAACAAGTGACAAAATTTCTCTTTTTTTTTTTTTTTTTTTGAAAAGAAAGAAAACACACAAAACACATAAGCACATAAAATTACAACTCCCGAATCACCCGTGTGACCGGTAAATAAAACACAAAATTAAAACAGTCCGAGGGTTCAATTCTGTTCTGATGCAGGCAACTGTGCCCACACCCCACTGTTCTGCTCAGTCACTGAAACATGTTTCTGTTCTGGAAACCAACCCAGAAGCGTGCGCCTCTGAGTGCTGATGTGGGACGCGCGCGCATGGCGCAATGCTTATGGGAGGCGCGCGCTTCTGGGGCACACCTGTCAGAATGTCAGACTTGGACTCAGGGGATTGGGCCCTGGTCCCATGTTCATATTGTAACCCCTGCAGAAGTGATTAGTGCAGAATAACAGAAGAAGAAGATGAAGAACATGAAGAAGTGGGCGATTCTGGTTCTTGATGCGGGATGCGCGCGCCTTAGGCTTAAAAGGCCAGACGCGCGCGCCTCCCCCATCAGGAAACAGAATGCCCAGAAAAGATGTAGATTTTGGTCAGAATGCAAGTTTAACCCTCAAATGAATCCCCAGCGGAGTCGCCACTGTAGATACCCCGGGGGTGACCACGACCTTAGGCTGGAGCGCGCGGTGTTATCCTAGGATGTCTAACTTGTTTTTTAGAGTCGCCACCTATGTTTTGAGGAACATAAGAAAAACCTATTGATTGTAGCCTAAGTTTGATTACGAAAACAGAGATTCTTTGTTTTGAGGTCCGGGGTTAGATTACGAGATGGGAAGTACCGAAACACCCATCTCGCCCAACTTAAGTTGGTCTTGCTTGATCAAAATCTACATGAATGAAAATGTTCTTCTTCTTCTTCTTTAAGTCATAAAAAAGGGGGTTTAAAATAAGATTTGGAATGTAGGAGATAACTCCTTAACCAACCTCAATGAGATGAGGTGATCATTAGAGTTATGTCCCAAAATGATTTGGGTGATTGCACATTTGATTAAGTAAAAAGAGAGAGGAGATGAAGTAGAAGAGGAAGGAAAAGATGGACTTTTACCTACAATTTGAAGACCTTCAAATATTTCTTGATGAAATCCTTGGAGAACCTTTAGAAAGTGATTTTGGTATAGTTTTTGTAAGTTCAATTTTCGGTCCAAGTTTTCGATCCTTGAAAATGGAGGTAAAGAGAGGTTTTTATAGGTGAAAGAGGGCTGTTTTTGGTGCCAAAACTCAGTCACCAAGAAATCCTTCCCGGCAAAATCCTGTAAATTGAGCAAGGGAGGGAATCCTGGCCAGAAATCTGTAACTGACGCCCAGAGGCGCCCGCTTCCTGCTTTGGGGGCGGGAGGCGCGCGCGCCTTGCTCCTAGTGTCGGTGGCGCGCGACTCAGAGAAGGCAATTTTGACAGAATGGACTAGAAAGTCAGCCCTGTCATTCAGTTTAGCCCCTGGACTTAACGAAGTCAGTCAGGAACTTAACGGAAGTGACAGAAACTAACGAGAAACACTTAGAATGGGGAGAAACACAAAATCAAATGTGCAATCGGGGTGAGCGGTCCAAGGCGGGGTGTCTACACAAGCTCAAAAGGAATGCTATAGAAAGGAGGCCGAAGCCCTTTGTGAAACAACCACGCCTAAGAAGAAGAGGCGGATCTGTGACCCTAATATATCCAAATTTACTAAGATGAGAACGACAAGGCACTATGATAATCTTGAAGGGGTTACTTAAGAGGGTCTCCTTGACATCCTCTTAAAGGAAGGCAAAATAAAGCCTGGAGAAAGGACTACTCACAAGGTGAACTATCACTACAATCGTATCCCCTTATTCTACAAGTTCCATAGAGCTACCGGCCATGACACCAACTCTTGCCGCCGCTTAAAAGATGTGATCCAAGATGTCATTGATAAGAAGGAAATAGAGATACCAAGTGTTACTATCAACCCTCTCCCTAAGCTACACAAAGAAGAATGAAGCCTCAAGAAGAATTCAAGACTTACCACTTTGGGGCTATAACTATCCTCTCCCTTTCTCCCTAGAAATAGAATAGGTTTTAATTTCCTAGTATGAACTCGAATAGTCGTTCTGTCATTCTAGTCCATCTCCCTCCTCTCTAGTTTGTGTCAACTAAACTATCAAGTCTGTTTTGAATTCTAGTTATTAATAAAAGTCATTCCTATTTCCTATACACTTCTCTAAGGTTGTTCTACCTTTTGAATTTCTCTCTAATTCATGAAATGGATCCGCAAACAATAAATGTCATTAATCTAAAACTTTGCAATTGATAATACAAATGTCTAAACAAGTTTTGAGAAGAAGGCCTAGGGGCTACACATTACTATCACCGCGCTCATGTCAGAAGTCGAAGGACCAAAATAGAAGAAAGTCAAAGGCGTTATCATTCCCAAAAAAAAAGTGGGGCTACTCAATTTAAGCTTTGAGAGAAAAAAAAAAAAAAAAAACTCTCAAAATTTCATAACCCCACAAAGAAGGAGTTTCAACCACACACAATGAAGTCAAAAAAGAGGCCTCTCATCTCCTCCTACAATGAAGATTAAATCCAAATGAGGAAAAAATGAGACTCTTAACTTAAAGACCATCTCCATCATCCGTAGATATCACTCATGAAGAAATCCGAAGAGCGCACTAATGATTAGGCCTTATCCTCAAAACTTGTCAAGACATTTCTAGATGATTTACTTGCAAGAATGAATTGAACAAACACTTAAGACATCAAAAATAAATACTAGGGTCCATTAAAGGTAGAACTATCTTTCTAGTACTTTGAGCCGAGTAGCGTTCATTGTTGAGTCTAGGGGCTTCCTCTCTCATACACTTCTCCTTGAAATCCAAGCATCAATGCTAGGGGCTTAATTCTTTCCATCCCCATCCAATTCCTATTCAAGATGTACGAACTCGTCAAAGTAAATCCTCACTAGGGGCTATCCTCTTCGCCTCTAACTCTCATTACAAAGTGTGTTATCCTCACCGAGTCGATGCTTGGAATACACTTCCCAAAAAGCCAAGTCAATAGATAAAATGCCTAATACATTCAATCCCAAAAATCTTGCATGTCTCTCCCCCAATAAGAGACAAAACTACTCTCCTCTCTGAGTCATCTTCGAGTACATACTTTGTTAAAAAAAAAATTGAAAAGAGACGCAAAGGAGATGCCCGCTAGATTGAAAACCCGAAAGGGCGGTTTAGGCAAAAATTAGGGTGCGTCACAAAAAAAATATAGGGAGAAAATTCTTCAAATCATCTCTTCTTCAACCTCCCTCAAATCAATCAAGCGAGAGAGCACTCTTCTTCAAATCAAACAGCCTCATAAGCCTATTCAGGAAGTCATCTACAACATGCAAGATTATTGGGGCTTGACTTAGACCAAAGCATGAGATAAACTTAGGGGAATAGATAATGTTTCTCATCACCTTCACCGAAGACTTTCGGACATGGAATTCTAGAGTGATTCAAAAGTACGCCTAGCCTACTTAGAGCTTGCACATCATTGGTTGTCAGACAAATAGTTGTCTCCCTTGACACAACATAAAGGAACGATCTGGATGGATCATCTCGAGACAACCATCAAGGAAACTCCGTAGCATCATCTCTGCAGAACACCTGATTAGGTCCCAACTTGTCAAAACATGTCTCCGCACACACACACAAATCAACACATATAGTTCATCACCAATAAACATCCCATCACGAGTCCATACTAGTCACACTACTTACACCAAGGTTGACCGACCGAGCATGCACATAAATTTGTCACCGCCGTATGAGTCTAATCCAAAGATAAAATCGAAGCTAAATTGCTTGCTAGAATAGGTTCTACTTGTTGAATGAACAGGTACACAAAACTGATCCGTGCTCAAAAAAATTCAAGAGCGATCAAATGATCCCCATAGAATTCAGAGTTTCAGCATCCAGTACTTTCAATGTAGGTGCATTGATCGAGGATAATATTCAGTACTTTCAATCAGCTCTATAACTGATTGATCGAGGATATTCTGGCACTCAAACATCAACTTTAGTAAAGTCCGGAACCGACATCAGATATTCTGCATCCAGTACTTTCGATGTAGGTGCATTGATCGAGGATAATATTCAGTACTTTCAATCAGCTCCATGATCTGATCTGATTGATCGAGGATATTCAGAAGTTTACAACAACAACAAAATCAGATATTATGCATCCAGTACTTTCAATGTAGGAGCATTGATCGAGGATAATATTCAGTACTTTCAATCAGGTCCATGAACTGATTGATCGAGGATATTCAGAAGTCTACAACAACACAAAATCAAGATATTCTGCATCCAGTACTTCCAATGTAGATGCATTAATCGAGTATAATATTCAGTACTTTCAATCAGCTCCATGAACTGATCTGATTGATCAAGGATATTCAGAAATCTACATCAAACCGTCCAGTACTTTCAATAATGAATTGATCGAGGACATGTTCAGTACTTTCAATCAGCTCCATAAACTGATCTGATTGATCGAGGACATTTAGGGATCCAGTACTTTCAATGTAGGAGCATTGATCGATGATAATATTCAGTACTTTCAATGTAGGAGCATTGATCGAGGATATTCCCCAACAACTTCAAACACCGTCAACCGCGATGCTCTATCAACAGCAGAGGGTGTATTCAGAATTGGGTCAAGGACATTGATTCCTCAGTATGGGTTACTCTCTCTGAACTCTAAACTTTACTTACCACAGTATTGCTTTCAAAAAAGTGATTTTCAAAATACCTCAAAACGAACATTTTTTGGTGTTTTCGGAGTCGAACTACGTTTGGTCTGATTTCCTTCCAAGGAATACGTAGCCAGCTTTATAGCACGACCATACCCAAAGTTCTAAATGGTGTCTTTTCTATCGATGACGTTACTTCTTCCATAAGTATCGTCATCGAGGGGCTCTGTAGACACCCCATTTTGAACTCAAATTTATGATTACACTACTCCCATGTCTCGCCTTCGTGTTTTGATGAAAACTCGTTAGTTTTGGCATGTTTTGTTAAGTTCCTGACTGACTTCGTTAGTTAGGGGGTAAACTGAACAACATAACTTTAGATAAGGGCAAAACGGTACTTTTGTACTGGATGTCTCGTACGAGACATCAATGTCTCGTACGAGACATCTCCTCTGTCTGCGAGTCAGAGTCACTTTCCTTCTCCGCCCCGATCTCTTTCTTGGCCAACACTCTCCTAAATCGGGGAATATCTAATAGGAGACTTCCTGGAGGTTTCCTACTGATTTCCTTACCTAATTAAAACTCTCCACTTCCTTGGCTTGGTCCCTAAGCAATCAATACCTATAAAAATAGAGTCTTTCACCACAAAAAGAGGTTAACAACTCTCTAATCCGTCACTCCCCAAAGAATCCCGTTTTTATTCCTCCCTCACACCAAAACACCACCAAAAACTCACCTTTTCAAGCCAAAATCATCACAAAACTCTTGGATCATCAAGGCCTTAGTCAAGGCCATCAATTGGAATCTCAAGAACGCTTTAGGTAAACTCCTACGCTTTTAAAATCTACTTCTTATCTACTTCTTTGTTTTAGAGTAGTGTAATCCCATCAAAAGGATCAGCCTAGAGCTTCTCCAATCCATGGAGATGGTCTCGAAGCATATGATCCGAGATCCCAATAATTAATAAATTAATTATTGGCTTTATTTTCTTTAATTGTTTATTTGCTATTTGATTAAAAACACGTAAGCAAGACCAATCCAAGATTGGGTGGATTGGGTGCTCCTTGACCTTCCCAATCCATAACTTAACCCTCGAACTCAAGAATCTCAACGGTCCGTGTTCTGACAACAACATGGTGGCGACTCTCAAATCAGAAAGGCGAGCGGGTATCTTCTCAGATGCAAACAGCCTCCGTCCATTTAAACTGCCCAATTTCTTTATGGGGATGCCCCATAACAAATCTCCCACTTCTATAAATAACACTACTTTTCATGTTTTCCAATTATACCCATAACCCTTTGTCTCCCTCTAGCTACAACTTCATCTCTTTCTTTATTAATTAAAATGAAAAATATGAAGAAAAAAAAAAAAAAAAAAGAAGGAAAGTTCAATTTGGGACGAAGGGAATGTAAAGAAACAATAGAATAATGAATCTTAAAAAATCAGTAGATGATGATGCTTACTTGGCAGTCTAACTTGCACCTTTAAAAAGTTGGAATCTAATGCAGCTGCCATCAAACAATCTTTCAGTGCTTCCCTCATTCTTCCAAGTGACATACGAGTTGTTGCACGGTTGCTATAACACAGAATCAAAGCAATGACACAACTTTTATACGTCTCGCTTTCAGAAACAGAGTTCACCCCTTGTGTGTAATAGTCCTCCGCTTTAGAAAGATCCCCAGTTCCGTAGGCTTGGTTTCCCCTAAATAAATCAACACCACCATTCAAACCAAGCATTTTAAGTGGTGAAAAATAAGAAACTGTTAGTACCCGTCCTGAAAATGAGTTTATTAGGACTTTCCCAAAAATATAAGGACTTTATAGGAATTAGAAACCTTGTAAAGACTTGTCCCGGATTCCCAAAATATCTCATTTATGGCAAAATCTATCAAATTAGGTAATAAATGGTTTCCTTAAAACCATGCAGAAACCCTAGCTTAAGAATCAAGTCAGCCGGCACCCTTGGCCACGCGGCCAACCTTGCTCCGCGATGATCTTGGCCACGCGGCCACTATTGTCACCGGCTTCAACAATGGCCAGGCGGCCAACCTTGCTCTGCGATGATCTTGGCCACGCGGCCACTATTGTCACCGGCTTCAACAATGGCCAGGCGGCCAACCTTGCTCCAGATGATCTGGACCATCAGATCTTCCCCTCAGTTTACTATATAAACCAATCCCAGGCTATTGGTTTAGGGATCCGATTTTGAGAGCTCTAAGTCCGAGTTTTGGAGTTCTTAAACACTATTTTGCTCTCTAATTAACATTCAAACACTCAAGAAGATCCAAGGTTTATTTCTTGCCAACATAGGTAAGTTTTCTAATTTTTTCTTCGTGTTCTTGTATTATTTTTAATGTAGATATTTTATATCCATGTTCGCACATGTTTATTCATAGTCTCTTCATATTCTTTGCATGCTCATTCATATGTTCATAATATGTTATTCGCATGTTCTTCGTGTTCATAGATTAAAACCTTATTTATGCTATATTTAGGGTTGCGATCTTCATAATTACATGTTATTTCATAGCCGATGATGATCGAGGGTTCATCAACCGAGGATGATCTAGGAACTATTTCTAAACCCTAATCTTTAGGTAATTCCCCCCTCGTTATGCATGATCCCGATTCTTCTGCCTATTCTAATTCTCTGCGAACTACGCTGACCTGAGCTTCTCACATTGAGAGGAACGTAGGCAATCTTCGGATCCGGTCTAAATCACTAACACACTACATACACCGCATCATGATAGAAAGACCGATCAATTCGGGCAATAGGAGTGATAACGTCCAATATTCTTCTCTTGTTGTAATTTGACCCCCGAACCCACTAAAAATGCTTTTTTCAATGTTTTGGATTTAATTAAAACGGCGTGGAAACTCTCATAATTTTAATGTCGTCAAGAATATTCCTTTTGTAAATAAAAATAATCACAAGATACTTCCCATGCGTCGCTTCATCGAAAAGGGGTATTCACAGTGGCGACTCTGCTGGGGACTGCTTTGAAACTTTTTCAAACTTAGTGGGTCTAACTTTCGTTCACATCATGATGTTTGCCATGTTCTCACATGCACCTTACACTTTGCCATGTTCTCACATGCACCTCACACTTCGCCATGTTTACACATGCACACACCTGCCATGTTTACACATGCACACACTTGCCATGTTTACACATGCTCATACCTGCCATGTTTAACACATGCACACACTTGCCATGTTCAACACATGCACACACTTTCCATGTTCAACACATGCACACACCTGCCATGTTTACACATGCACTCGCGCACTCCGCCATGTTAATACTTGTACCTTGTACCTTGTACCATGTACCCTTGTTATCTTCGCTTTAGTATTAAGGTCAAACAAAACCCTGCTATGCTCCCTTGTACATTACTCTCTCTCTCTCTCTCTCTCTCTCATGCATTGCATTGCATCATCCTAACATCAAAACTTCTCTCTTTTCTCCTTAAAAAGAATTAGTTTCTTACCACACACTACCACAGTCCGTGTCAGCACTGCACAGGTCCCCATTACCCGGAGTATTTGATGTGCAGGAATTTGTGTGCTACTGCCGCACTCTTTTCGAGTCACTCGTCTATTCCACTCACCATATACGGTGGGAACCTTTTACCTAACCCGTGTCAACCCACACTAGTATAGGTATCACACCTAGGTTTTGACCGGTTGGTTTGGCTAGCTTTTTCTTAATAGTCAATTAACGTGCTGTCTATGTCGAGTCATCCCCAAGTCAATGATGAATCGAGATCTTTGAGAGAAAGTGCACAAAAAAGTGATTTCCCTACAAGGGACGTGCCATGGTGAGATGAGTGTTTATTTTCAAGATCTCCGCTCATCATTAATTTGCGTAGGATGCAACATAGACATCACGTTAAATGCCTTTAAGGGAGGGTTAGTCGTAGGATCCGATGGTTGGTGGAAGCCGCTTGCCCTATAGGACCCTCGCCCAAATTGTCCGTTTGGGGGTGTGCAATGCAGGTGAAAAACGAGGGGTTTATAGACGTAATGATGGCCTCCACTGATCGTAGTCTTCTAACTAGTTGCGAAAAAGGGGTACCCCTTCCAACCAATTAGGATGTAAATAATGTATGTTTTTGCAAATTAAAATATACTTTGCATGAGCCTTCCCCCTATCCTAAAGCTTCATTACCCTTCAACCTTTCAGCAAAGCAAGTTTGGATCCGTTCGGGTGGTCGACTACAACGTGAAGCTTCAGCTCCATCCACGTTCTCAGTCTCGTCATCAGCAATGTCAACTCCCACTTCACCTTCAGCCTCTGCTCCTCCTGCTAGTGCCGCCGAGCTCAACACTGAGACTACTCTCAATGGTATTCCCCCAAGCCTCCAGAACTTCCTCGCCGGTCTCGAAGCCAAGATCAAGAATCTCGAGGAAAGCAACAAGATGTTGGAAGACCAGAACCAAGAGTTGAAGGGTCACATTCAACAAAAGGGGACTAAACTGGTGCCCGATGGGGAGAATTTCATTTATGTCGAGGATAAAGAGGTCAATACCAACTGTCCCCCCAACACCAATGCTACTGCCTTCCCATTCCCAAGCTACCGCACTGTTCCACCTCCTTCTCTCTACACCCAACAAGGTTTCACTACCATGAGCAAGAACAAGGCTGTCTATGAACCTTCCCCTGAACTGATTGGTGGCTACCTCTCCGCTAGCAAACTACCCGCACCCTCGTTGCCTCTGAGTATTGGGATGGCCGCTGCTACTGCTTCCACTACTCCTCCCGTCATTCTGTCAGAAACTATCCCCGACATCTCCAATCACCCTGTGGTTATGGCCATGCAAGAGCAAATGCGAAAGTTGATCGAGACCGTAGATAAGCAAAGTGCACCGACTACCAAGACAATCAACCCTAGCCAAGTGGCGGCTCTCCCCAAGGATTTCAAGATGCCTAAGGTGGCAATGTTTCATGGTGACTCGTGTCCTAAGACTCATTTGGATAGTTATGTGTTGGCCATGAGGGCTCGCGACTGCACCAACGAACAAATGGCTCGCGTATTTCATAGCACTTTGGATGGTATAGCTCTGCGTTGGTTCTTGGGGCTAGAACCAAGCGAGAGACAAACGTGGGATCAAATCAGTGCCATTTTCTGTGAGAAGTATCAAGCTAACTTGGATTGGCATGTGAATCAAACCGACCTTGAGAACACTATGTAAAATCCCGGCGAGGCTATTTATGATTTTTACAAGAGGTGGAATCATTGGTTGTGCGAGGTCCAATACCCACCAAAAGCGAAGGAACAGAAACAGATTTTCTACAAGTGCTTGCTACCGGAGATGAAAGCAGCTATAGGTAATGGTTACTTCCCTGATTTGCGGGAAATGGTTGACGCCGGAGTAAGGTACGAAGCAGGGTTCACTGGGATTGTGCCGCCAAAAGAAAGTCCAAAGACCAACAACAACAATTCCTTCTGCTACAAGGCTCCTACTACGCCTGCGCCTCCTAGGGGTGGAAAGGAGGCCGTCGGCCAAGTGAATATGGTCCAAAAAGAGGTCCCGCTAGATGTCCAAGCCGTAACAAGGAACGGGGCTCCGCCGCAAAGAGAGAGGGAACACTTTGACGATTTTGGAATGCCTATGGGGAAAGTCTTTGACGTGTTAGTCAAGAGAGGTCTTATCAAGCCTTTGGAGAATTACCAGCCCACCTACCCAAGGACTGATTTGGACGCCTCCAAGTTCTGCAAGTATCACAAGCACATCGGGCACACAACGGATGGTTGTATTCAATTGAAGCGCGTAGTACAAGGGTTGATCAATGACAAGAAGATTGAGAAGCCGAAGGGTCCTAATGTGGTGAATAACCCTCTTCCTAACAATGGGGGTGGGGTGAATATGGTGAAAACATGCGAGATTAGTATCCTCGAGCTCATGGATGCCTTCAACAAGATAGGGCTCACGATGGTGGATATCTTCATGGCATTAGTAACGTTAGAAATGCTCGAACCATTGGAGGGACATCTCCCCCGTCTTGGTTGCGATTTGTCAAAGTTTTGCCACTACCACAAGTGCACCGGTCACACTACTGAAGAATGTTTTGAACTCAAGAAAGCCGTGCAAGAGCTCATCCACAACGGAGTAGTCGAAGACCCTAGGGATTATGTAGCTAGCAATGTACTCATGGTAGAACTTAGTGAGATCACTGATCTGGCCGAGCCTGTTGTGGCGGACTGTGATAAGATGGGTTGTATTTCAGTGACTAATAATAAAGAATCTTCTTGCTACTTGTTGTCTTTAGAAGAACTAGTGAGTGAAGTCGAATCTCTAGAGGAAGAGAGTCCCAAGCCCTCTCAACCTCTTTCTTGGGCCGAAATCTTCGAGGAGGCCGAAAAGACCGATGTTTCGCCCCCTTGTCATGACTCGCCATTGTCTTTGGAGGAGCTACGCGCAGAAGTTTGTCTCCTTACAAGATCCGGTCAAGTGTACCAATCTGACCCGAAGGGTGCAAAGAAAGTCTTTGGGAAGGAACCCGAGCAAGCCGACCTAGACAAAGAAGACCCTATCCTCACTCAACTCAAACAAACCCAAGCCCATATTTCACTATGGTCCCTACTCACCTCCTCCCTAGCCCATCGCCTCATGCTCGAGCAAAACCTCGCCGCCACCATGGTACCATCCACTATTACCCCGGAAGACGTCACCCACATGATTGGTAATATCCACTATGGAAACATCATCACTTTCTCGGAGCTAGACAAGCCAGTGTTCAGAGTTGATCATAATGAGCCTTTATACATCACTGTCGAGGTAAATGGCAAGAAAATCCCCCGTGTATTCATTGATAATGGTTCTGCAATTAATATCCTGCCTTCAAGGATGATGGATGTGGTTGGTGTTCATGGTGTTGATTTACGCCCATCCAAGCAAACCATCAAAGCTTATGACTGTACATGCCGCGCCGTGATAGGCGAAGCCACCCTGCCCATTACCATCGGAACGAAGATCCTGCCGATCGACTTCCATGTCATAGACATCCCCGCAACCTTCTCACTCCTCGTTGGCCGGCCATGGTTACATCAGTCGGGCGCTGTCCCATCTTCCCTACACCAGTGTGTGAAGTTTCAATCCGGTAATGAAGTGACCATCATCTACAGCGATCTCGTAACTGCCCAAGGGACGGACACCAAGGGTGTTCCTGTCTTACAGATTCAGCATGGGGAAGAGAGCCGACTCTTCAACGGCTTCGAAATAGTCGCTCAAGCACAGATCTGCACCATCGACCTCACCAAAACAACGGATAAAGTGGCACCTGTTGTCAAGATACTGCGTAATATGGGCTTCATACCGGGGCTGGGGCTAGGTAAGAACTTGCAAGGCCCCACAGAATTGGTTGAAGAGGTTAATCATCGAGGGTTGTTCGGTCTAGGATACACCCTTACTCTTGAGGACAAGATGGAGCAACAAAGGATAGAATTGCTTAAAAAGATGAAGCTTCCCTACAAAAAGCCTGAAATGCGGCCATACCGCCTATCCTTGAATAGCTACTTCGTCAGGGAAGGCGAGGAGTTTTCGTGTTTTGAGTTCACAGAGCCATGGATTGACTGCACCGGGAAATTGCAGAAAGGGTTCGAGATTTTCAGAGATGTGGAGTTCGATCGGTCCAACATGAAGCTGACCAGGGTTAGAACCATCAGGCATGAATACTCCACCAAGGTTGCAGATGACTTGGCAGATCAACTTGAAGCCGCAACCCTTGACAAGCCAACAATAGAAGCCGCAGAAGCTCCAAGTTTGACTGAGACGTGGGACGGCCAATATCTGCTTCAACATCTGGGTAATCTGGGGCTGCACGAAGACATGGTTGCCGTCATCGGGGACGATTCTGAAGATAAGGTGGACCCAAGGACATTGGTGGTACCTATGGGGGACAAGCTCAAGAATTGGTGCATCATTGAGGTACCTATAGCTACTCCGGAATTTATGATGGGAACACTGTGTCTTACTCCTTCTCCTGTCGCCACTCCTGCAGCATCTCCTGTCACTCGCCCAAAATCCCTGTCCCCAGAGTCTAGTGTTTTACATTTTGAATTTGAGTCTTCCTCTAAGTCTGACGACCTTACGTCTGAAGACTATGATCTTGTTGCAAACGCTATTTTCCCTTTTGCCATGAATGAAACCCTCGACCTTTCCGAGTATCCCTCCATAGTCACTCTTTTAACTGATAAATTGGCTAATAATCAAACTAATGATATACCCTTAGTTAATAATGATTCATTAGAAGAGGCAGACACAGACACATTAAATGATGAATACATTAAAGAAATCTCAGAACAGGTTATTAATCAAAAAGAATCTCAAGCCCAAGCTGCCGATGAGGTGTTAACATGCGTGAATTTGGGGACCGAAGCCGAGCCTAAGGAAACGCAGATTGGAAGCTTCTTCAGTGGAGCCGAAAGGGAAGCACTGATTGAGCTACTCAAAGAATATGTGGATGTGTTTGCATGGTCTTATAAGGACATGCCGGGGCTCGACAACTCGATCGTAGAGCACAGAATCCCGACAGCACCAGAAGCTAAGCCAGTCAAGCAGAAACTGTGCCGCATTAAGCCGGAATGGTCTTTGCAAGTGAAGGAAGAGATTGAGAAGTTACTCCGTGTGGGTTTCATCAGGGTGATCGAGTATCCAACTTGGTTATCAAATCTGGTGACTGTCAAGAAATCTAACAGTAAAGTCAGAGTATGTGTGGATTTTCGGGATCTCAACAAAGCTACGCCAAAGGATGACTTCCCTTTGCCAAATATCGACATGTTGGTGGATGCGACCGCCCACTATGAGGTCAAGTCGTTTGTGGATGGGTTTTCCGGCTATAACCAAATCAAGATGGCCGAGGAGGACCAAGAAAAAACAGCTTTCACCACCCCATGGGGGACTTTTTGCTATACTGTCATGCCATTTGGGCTGAGGAACGCTTGGGCTACCTACCAACGGGCAGTTACGACTTTATGCCACGATATGATCCACAAGGAGATTGAGGTGTACGTGGATGACATGATTATACATTCAAAAGGGTCTGGGGGCCAACACTTGATAGATCTCAGAAAATTCTTCAACAGGTTGAGAGAGCACGCCATGCGTTTGAACCCGGCGAAATGCACCTTTGGAGTTCGTAGAGGGAAAGTATTAGGTTACATGGTCACCGAGAATGGGATCGAAGCCGACCCAAGGAAGATTCAAGCCATCCTGGAGATGAAGCCACCCCGTACCGAGACGGAGATAAAAGGATTCATGGGACGCCTGCAATATATCAGTCGGTTTATCAATCAGCTGACCACCATCTGCGAACCAATTTTCAAGTTAATGAAGAAAACAGCCAGTGTGGAGTGGGATCATGACTGCCAGATAGCCTTCGAAAGGATCAAACAATATTTGGTGAATACCCCAATCCTGCGCCCGCCGCATAAGGAGAAGCCGTTGCTACTATACTTGACTGTGACAGATACCGCCGTCGGAGCCATGTTAGCGCAAGAAGCCAAAGATTCCCGGATTGAGAATGCAGTGTACTTTATCAGTCGAAAGTTACAAGGTAGCGAGCTCAATTACTCCGCGCTCGAGAAGACCTGCGTAGGCCTAGTATGGGTGGTGACGAAGCTCAAGCACTACATGGTATCCCATCCGATCTTACTAGTCTCGAAAATGGATCCTATCAAGTACCTATTCGATAAACCATCCCTTTCTATGAGACTCGCTAAATGGTCAGTATTCTTGGGAGAGTTCGACATTACTTATGTACCGAGGAAGGCAATCAAGGGGAGGGCAATAGCCGATCAGCTCGCAGACACTCCGAGCACTGAGACAAGAGGACCCGACCCGAGTTCCCGGATGATGACATTTTCGCAATTGAGGTCGCAGAAAGGTGGCAATTATTCTTTGACGGAGCTGCAAACAAACGAGGGAATGGAGTCGGACTCCTACTTATTGATCCCAAAGATGAGCACACTCCCATAGCCATCAAGCTAAACTTTTCAGCAACCAACAATGCCGTCGAGTATGAAGCGTGTATAGACGGATTGGAGGCCGCCCTAGAACGCAACGTGAAAGAGTTAGAAGTGTATGGAGACTCTGCCTTGATTATTAACCAAACGGCGAAGAAATGGAAAACTATTGATCATTGCCTGCAACGGTACCAAGGTTACATGGATGAGTTGATAGCACAGTTCAAAGAAGTTACCTTCCATTTCCTGCCGCGAGACAGAAATAGGTTCGCGGATGCTCTAGCGACATTGGCCTCCTTAGTTGAAATTACAGAAGGAAGGTCCGTGAAACCATTCAGGGTTGGACGAAGGGAGAACCCCGCCTATTGCTGCGAAATCCAGACCAATGCAGAGATAAACGGAGATCAATGGTACGCCCAAATCTACAAGTTCCTTAAACACGGAGAGATGTCCTATGACGGAGATGTGAAGGCCAAGAGTCTGCAAGCACTCAAAAGATTGGCGGGGCAATTTGTGCTGTTAGACGATACTTTGTACAAGAGGCATTACGACGGTCTGTTGCTCTTATGTGTCGACAACAAGAAAGCTGAAGCAGTAATGGAAGAAGTACACAACGGGTTGTGCGGACCCCACATGAATGCAAGGATGCTTAGACAGAAGATAACTCGGCTGGGCTATTATTGGATTACCATGGAGACAGACTGTATTCAATGGGTTCGACGGTGTCACAAGTGCCAAGTATGCTCCAACCTCAACCACATCCCCCCACACGAATTGTATAGTTCCACCACGCCTTGGCCATTTGCCACGTGGGGTATAGACATTATTGGGAAGATATCGCCGGTCGGTAGTAATGGTCATGAATTCGTCCTCGTCGCGGTCGACTACTTCACAAAGTGGGTCGAAGCTCAGTCTTACAAGGTGCTGAATTCCAAGAAGGTAGCGCAGTTTATCAAAGAGAACATTATGTGTCGGTATGGGGTTCCTAACCTCATTATATCAGATAATGGCAGTCATTTCGAAGCCGAGTGTGCTCGCTTGCTTGTAGAATTCAAGATCGAACGAAAGAAATCTTCCCCATACTATCCACAGACTAACGGCGCGGTTGAGGCGGCCAACAAGACGATAGAGCAGATAATTCGCAAGATGGCTTCGCAAGGGCGGGATTGGCCCGAGAAGTTACCATTAGCACTTTGGGGGTATAGAACGTCAGTCCGCACCGCTACTGGAGAGATCCCTTACGCTTTGGCATACGGCATGGAGGCAGTGCTCCCTATTGAGTTGGAGGTGCCATCTTTGAGGATCTTGCTCGAGAACCAAGTGAATGAGGTAGAATGGCTTCGTAGTCTCTACGATCAGTTGGCAATGCTCGACGAACGCAGATTGAAGGCCATGGAACACATCCGGGCCTATCAAAGGAGAACGACAGAAGCCTTCAATAAAAAGGTCAAGCCTGTTGACATAAAGGAAGGAGACTTGGTGCTCAAAGCATGCTTACCCAACAAATTCAACCCCCTCGGGAAATGGGCCCCCACTTGGGTAGGGCCGTTTGTAGTACAGAAGATCTTCTTCGGAGGAGCAGTCAGAATGGCAGATTTGGATGGCAACCCGTTCAAGGAACCAGTCAACCTCAGCAAGCTCAGACGCTACTACGACTAGTACAACCCCCTTCTTAAAAAAAAAAAAAATAATAAAAAAAAATGTCTACTACGCAAAAGAAGCCCGATAGACTGAAAACCCGTAAAGGGCGGTCTATGCAAAATAAGGGTGCGTACAAAGCTCGCTAGATCGAAAACCCGCAAGGGCGGTCTAGGCAAAAGTTAGAGCATTCCCCCTTCTATCTTCCCTTTCTTTAAAATCATTCTAGTCCGACTGGAGTGAACTACGGTGACCTGAGCCCCTTAGTCCTACTTATAAAAGAGGAACGTAGGCAGCCTTTTAAAAGGTGCGGTCTAAAAAACAAATAAACATCCAAATCTTATTAAGCAATAAAGATAGAAGTTGTATTTTCTGAAAGCAAAAACTTTTATTTCCATAGTCATTACATGTTAACGCTTATTTGATGAGTCTAAGCTTGACATACTTTTTGAATGAATAACCTTTTCTGAAATTGAAACTAAAACAAAAGTGAACTAAATTAAACTAATGTGTCTGCAACGACCATGGAGAGACGCTCAGGATTACTCCTTAGTGCCATTTGTGCCCTCGGTCTCTTTCTTCTTGCTTTGCCCACGGTGAACTTTCTTCTTGCTAGGATTCTCACAAAATCTTCTTTCGAACTCGCTAACACCTTTAGCCTTGCCATTAGGAGCCTCTTCGCCCTTCCTCTTCTTTGACGCCCCCACTTCTTCTCCGCCTCCGTTAGCCACGCTCTTACTCATCCTCCTCTCATAAACCTCAGCCTCCTTAATTCTCAAGGAAAAATTTGGAGCACAGGATCCCAAAATAGTGCCCCTTAGGGTCTCTAGAGTCTGCTCCGCATGCCCAAGTCTCCCAATATACCAATCCAAATACTCGCGTGGCAGGAAGATGTTGCTAGAGCGTGTGAGGAAGGTCCTACGACTAAATCCGGCCTCGCCCCACATCTGAGAAAGAAGGACTGAGGCACTATCATCCAACTGAAGTACCCCAAAAGGAAAATCATCTCTCTCCTCGTCCCAACCCTCCGGGATGATCTGCGCCAAACCATACTGACGAAGCACTCTAGAGGGATAGGAAAAGGTGGTCCCAGAAAGGGTCGGAACTTTGATCATGTGAAGTCCCACTTGTTTCTCCATGGCAAAGAGCAAGAAAATTGGCTAAAAGGAACTCAAAAAACTGCTCAAAAGGTTGCTGGTACGTTTTTATGGCAGCAAAGGGTTCATTAAATAGGGTACGGACTCCCACTCTTGCCAGGAAAAGGAAAACCGGAGGCAGCGCAGGATATGGCCACGCGGCCAACATTGCCCCTGGCCCCGCGGCCGATATTGTCCTTGGCCAGGCGGCCAACTTCGTCCCAGGCCACGCGGCCAACATTGCTCCGGATCTTGCCATGGCCAGGCGGCCAACATTGCTCTGGGCCTCGCCATGGCCATGCGGCCAACATTGCTCCATGCAGAAATCCAATTTGTTTCTTCCCACTCCGTGACGGATCCATGCAACTACGTACCTGCCCCGTCCCGTGGCTCATGCATTGTATAAAATTAGGAACATTTGTAAAAATAACTAGTTTGCACAAGTAGGCTCCCACAATAAAATTGCATTTTAGAACATAATATACATACATGCATTTTGTACCTCTGTTCTATACATACATATCCCTCTGCTCTCTACTAGCTGACAGTGTAGGAAATAAAGATGGAAAGATGGGCCCCGCCTAGTCAGAATCCTCCTCCGTGGTGTCTCCACGCCGCGCTAAAGCCCGAGAGCTACCGGCACCCGAACTCCGTCCCCGGACCGCTCGACCACCAATGTGAGAAGAACCCGCACCGTTCGGAGACCGCTCGCGACGCTGGGGTGATGCAACATCGTCCCTCTGACAAGTACATGAATGGTACGCCTCCCTCAGTAAGCGCATCAACACGTTCTCCCGCCGAGCTGAACGGATATATGCCTCCCGAGTCACCTGAAAGGGAAGCCAAGGAAAATGATTACAATGCAAAAAGAAATAGATGTGTGCAAACATGACTAATACAAAGCACAAAGCTGTACCCCAGCGTCGGGCAGAGGAATAAATGTCTCCTCAACGAGATCTGCATCAGTCGGCTCCAAGCTAAGCTCCACCTCCCGGCCACCCCTCATCACTCTCACACTACTCGAGCGAAGGGGCATGTCAACTAAAGGCCGACTCCGACCAACATACCGGGCCGAGCTCGATCCCTCTCCAGATAGCATCCGAGCCCGAACCTGAGGGCTGATCAGCCGTGTCCGCACGTAGCCAGCATAGTCGTCGCTCCCCCTGTAATGCTCTGCCGGAGTGGGAGCCAAGAAAGTCCCCAACCTCGCGGGACGGAGAATATCCCGAGGAGGGTCATAAGGAGACCACGGTAACGCACCAGCCCTGTGCTGACGAACCACCCTCTCTCCGAGATACATGGCCTCCCAGGTGAGACCCACAAGCAGAAGCCTAGAAGCGGTCAAATCCACTACATAGGGACCCACCATAGCCTCATTGGCCGGGATCCATGGGTAAAATCTAACCCCGATGGGCTCAGACATCGTGAACACCCTCCTCAGATCAGCAGCATCTACTGTCTTCCTGTCCCGGTTTCTGCGGGAAGGAGCCCTGTTTCCCTTGCACCAGTACGACATGATGGGAACAACCCTGTTAGCACTCATCACCAACTGAAAAGGGGCGACACCGAAGACCTCGTACACCCAAGCCTGTGCATATAATGAGAGAAACATTTCAGACCAAAAGATAGAACAGACATCTCAACAAATGAAAAGAAGGGTAGTCAAGAGCGTACCTCAAAGGCGAACTGGAACCCGTCAAAGGCCGACGAGCTAGCCCTCGAGCAATGGTCCAAAGCCCAGTAAATCTCAGCCAAACCAGCTCCACCCCAAGAAATCCCTCCGACTAAGTCCAAGTCCACAAGAGCCCCTAGCAGTGAGTACCGGCAGACAGTAGCCCCACTAGGAAACAAAATCTCTGAAAAGCTGTACCATAAGAACAGCCGGACCAAACAATCCAAATCATACTCCCCCCTACCAAAGGCTTCAATAGCCACCTCCACCAAGCGGTTCACCTTCCCGGCCTCCACTACATAACCCTTGACACCTCCTCCCAGGTCAGTGTCGACTCCCAGCAGAGCCTGTCTATAATCCCGCCGCTCCGCCAAGCTCTCATCAAAAGGCAAAGGGGTACCAGTAAACCTCAACCCTGTGATGGCCGCGAAATCCGTCGGCGTGATGGTAATCTCTCCCCAACTGAAGTGGAAGGTATGGGTGGTATCCCACCAGAACTCCCGGCACACCTCTATCACCGCTGCCACCTTCAGGGTAGCCTCGACCATGCGGACACTGTCAAAGAATGGGCCAAAGCCCATAGCCTCGATCCGAGCACGCAAATCTCCCGGTCCCTCCGGCAGGGACGCCCACAGTTTGCCCACAGTCACTGTGGACCCACGAGCCTTGATCCTCTGCAGGTAAACACAGCACAGGTATGTTACCATTCTAGCAATTTACAATTCTAGCAATTTAAATTCTAGCATTCCATTATTCTAGCATTTCATATTATGTGCATAAAACATACAAATGTGCGAGAAGGAGAGGAATGAAAATTCGAAATTTACCTCTCGCTTCTCCGGAAGCCCCATCGACCAATGACGCTCAGAGTCGATGTAAAAATCGTAATCTTGGTCGAACGTAGACCGCAGCAGATTATCGCGATAATTCCGAGTCGCGGATCGTGGTCTCAAACCGCCCCGTGGAATCAAGGGCGCCGCTTCAAAGCCCGCTCCTGGGTCAGCCCCTACATTTCCTCCGCCCTGAGCATTACCGTGCCCCTCTCCTTGTTGCTCTTGTTGTGGAAGCATATACCCACCTTGGCCCGGGAAATCCCTAAATAACGCCTCATTGATCCAATCTGCCATAGCTTCGAGAAGTATGTGAAACGAATTCTTCAAGATTATCAAAATCCAAGCTTTCTCTCTCTAAAAACCCAATTTCCTCTCTCTAACTCGTTAACAATGGAGGAAGGAAGAAGAAGAAAGAAGAAAAGAAGAAGAAGAGGGAAGGTGTCTGGTGATGTGACCAAGGAGTCAGCCCGTCGGCATCCTTGGCCACGCGGCCACTTTTGCCATCCTTGGCCACGCGGCCACTTTTGCCCTTGCAACCCCAGCCGTCAGATCAGCGATCCGCGTAGAAGAGATCTGACCACTCAGCGGTCTTGGCCACGCGGCCACTATTGCAATTTAGTGTGTTTGGCCACGCGGCCAACCTTGTCCCTTCAGATAAAATTCCACTTTTGTCCCTTATCTTTTCCCTTTAATTCATCTTAAATGCCCTTAGCACAATTTTGACTGATATTCGTGACCTTTGGGTGCGGAAAGCCCCTTAAAATTTCCATTCTTCACCGAATATTTGCTTAGGATTCGTATGGTTGTAGAGACTTCAGCGCCTCTACGACATACCATCCTAGATCGATCGCGATTTGCAGAAGCTTCGGCGTTTGTGTTTACGAGAGATCCAGCATCTATTATTAGGATTCGTATGGCGGTAGAGACTTCGGCGCCTCTGTGACATACGTATCCTTGATCAATCGTGATTGGCAGAAGCCTCGGCGTTTCTGTTTACGAGAGATCCAGCATCTATTATTAGGATTCGTATGGTTGTAGAGACTTCGGTGCCTCTATGACATACGTTGCCCCCATCAGAGGACAGTCATTCTCAATTTCCATCAGATTTGAACTACGTTTGGCTTGATTCCCCCGCGGATACGTAGGTCCCCTGTTGAGGTTCAGCCGTTCCCTTACCTTTCATCTGTTTTTGGAACTCATGTTTCAGACGGATCCTTCTTTTATCGTCGACCCCACATTGCCTTGCAAGAAGCGTCGCCGAGGGGCTACTGTTAATACCCGACCTGAAAATGAGTTTATTAGTACTTTCCCAAAAATACAAGGACTTTATAGGAATTAGAAACCTTGTAAAGACTTGTCCCGGATTCCCAAAATATCTCATTTATGGCAAAATCTATCAAATTAGGTAGTAAATGGTTTCCTTAAAACCATGCAGAAACCCTAGCTTAAGAATCAAGTCAGCCGGCATCCTTGGCCACGCGGCCAACCTTGCTCCGCGATGATCTTGGCCACGCGGCCACTATTGTAACCGGCTTCAACAATGGCCAGGCGGCCAACCTTGCTCCGCGATGATCTTGGCCACGCGGCCACTATTGTCACCGGCTTCAACAATGGCCAGGCGGCCAACCTTGCTCCAGATGATCTGGACCATCAGATCTTCCCCTCAGTTTACTATATAAACCAATCCCAGGCTATTGGTTTAGGGATCCGATTTTGAGAGCTCTAAGTCCGAGTTTTGGAGTTCTTAAACACTATTTTGCTCTCTAATTAACATTCAAACACTCAAGAAGATCCAAGGTTTATTTCTTGCCAACATAGGTAAGTTTTCTAATTTTTTCTTCGTGTTCTTGCATTATTTTTAATGTAGATCTTTTATATTCATGTTCACACATGTTTATTCATAGTTTCTTCATATTCTTTGCATGCTCATTCATATGTTCATAATATGTTCTTCGCATGTTCTTCGTGTTCATAGATTAAAACCTTATTTATGCTATATTTAGGGTTGCGATCTTCATAATTACATGTTATTTCATAGCCGATGATGATCGAGGGTTCATCAACCCGAGGATGATCTAGGAACTATTTTTAAACCCTAATCTTTAGGTAATTCCCCCCTCGTTATGCATGATCCCGATTCTTCTGCCTATTCTAATTCTCTGCGAACTACGCTGACCTGAGTTTCTCACATTGAGAGGAACGTAGGCAATCTTCAGATCCGGTCTAAATCACTAACACACTACATACACCGCATCATGATAGAAAGACCGATCAATTCGGGCAATAGGAGTGATAACGTCCAATATTCTTCTCTTGTTGTAATTTGACCCCCGAACCCACTAAAAATGCTTTTTTCAATGTTTTGGCTTTAATTAAAACGGCGTGGCGACTCTCATAATTTTAATGTCGTTAAGAATATTCCTTTTGTAAATAAAAATAATCACAAGATACTTCCCATGCGTCGCTTCATCGGAAAGGGGTATTCACAGAAACAAAGACGATATATTATAGAAAAGTGAAACTTGTGTAGTAATGTTGTGGAATTGACCCTCCAACACCCAAGCAATATCCCAAGAAAATAATGGCACCACAAACAAGCACAAGAAATAAAGCACAAGAAAAGACACAGAAATTGTTAACCCAGTTCGTCAATATGTTTGACTACGTCTGGGGGCACTACCAAGCCAGGATCTTGCACTATAATATGTTTGTAGGAAGTTACAATGAGTTATGGGGCGGAACTTTATTTATATAGCAAACCTAGAATGAGACCTAAACCTAAACATAAGAGAAAACCCGTCAAAACTGCAATTCCCCGAATTCACATCGGGGCACCAAGCGCCCTCTTGGGCTATATCAAGCACCCGCTTGAATTAGAACTCTAGAGACCATGAACTCACTGGCCACTAGAGCGCCCGCCTGGGTGACCCCAGGCGCCCGCCTGCTCCTTCCGCCAGTTTTCCTCCTCTTTGTTCCTTAGAAAATCTCTACTCCAACAATCTCCCACCTAGAGATCAACCGCGTATACAAACCCCGTATCCGTCTTTAACTCATCATTGGTGTCGTCCTAGTTCTCACCTTGATCATGGTAGTGCCTTCCTCCTCTCCTATTCTCCAAGCCCCATTGAAGGTATACATAGCTTCAATTTATCAAGGTTTACCACCTTGGTTAACATGTCAGCCGGGTTCTCGGATCCCAATATCTTCTCCAACCTTAAGATCTTCCTTTCCAAGAGATGTCTGATGTAGTGAAACCTCAGCTCAATGTGCTTCGTCCTAGAATGAAACGCCGGATTCCTAGCCAAATGAATTGCACTCTGACTGTCATTGTAGAGAGCATTACCACTTCGCGTCTTCCCAAGTTTACCCAAGAAGTTCTGCAACCATACCATCTCTTTGCTTGCCTCTGTCACTGCCCCATATGCTGCTTCCGCAGTCGACTGAGCCACGATCTTCTGCAATTTAGAAGCCCAGGAGATAGCCGTACCACCCAATGTGAAAACATAACCAGTAGTACTTCTCCTCTTGTCTAGATCGCTTGATGCCAAATCCGCATCAACATAACCGGCTAACACGACCTCCTTGCTTGAGAAACATAGAGCCTTCCCAGCAGTACCCTTTAAGTAATGCAGGATCCATTTGACCGCTTCCTAATGTTGCTTCCCTGGATTGCCCATGTACCGGCTGACTACTCCCACCGCATGTGCAATGTCCGGCCTTGTACACACCATTGTATACATTAGACTCCCCACTGCCGAAGCATATGGAGTCCTCTCCATCTTGTCACGCTCCTCCTTGCCCTTAGGTGAGTCCTTCTCGGATAGCTTGAAGTGCATACCCAATGGTGTCCCTATTGGCTTTGCCTCTTCCATGCAAAACCTTTCCAAGACTTTCTCAACGTATTCTGCTTGTGAAAGAACCAACTTACCCGACTCCCTATCCCGGTCAATCCGCATGCCCAAGATTTTTCTGGCCTCTCCCAAATCCTTCATCTCAAACCATTCTGACAACTGAGCCTTCAATCTGTTTACCTCTCTACTTCTAGAGCCCGCTATTAGCATGTCATCCACATATAACAGCAAGATTATGTACCCGTTGTCCGTGTTCTTGAAGTAGCAACAATGATCCTCCTCACATCTGATAAAATCAATATCGTACATGAATCCATCGAACTTTCTGTACCACTGCCTAGGAACTTGTTTAAGGCCATACAAGCTCTTAGTCGACCTGCAAACCAGTTCCTCGCTACCCTTAGACA
This sequence comes from Campanula takesimana, assembly GCA_026119855.1. Taxonomy (NCBI): domain Eukaryota; kingdom Viridiplantae; phylum Streptophyta; class Magnoliopsida; order Asterales; family Campanulaceae; genus Campanula; species Campanula takesimana. The sequence goes on from JAOWBW010000550.1 coordinate 360,084, forward strand.
AGTAACCCTCTGGTTGTACCATGTAAATTTCTTCCTCCAAATCCCCATGAAGAAAGGCCGTCTTTACATCCATCTGTTCCAACAGCAAATTATCTGCCACTACTATACCCAGAACCATTCTAATAGTGGTCATCTTCACAACAGGAGTGAATACCTCGGTGTAGTCAATACCGTATTTCTACTGAAACCCTTTTACAACCAACCTTGCCTTGTAACGTTTACTGCAGTTTGCTTCCTCCTTGATCCAATAAACCCACTTGTTATGCAATGCCTTCTTCTCCTTAGGCAGTTTAATCAACTCCCAAGTTTTATTGGCTTTCAATGAGTCCATCTCGTCATCCATCGCAGCTTTCCACTTATCACAAAGTGCACTACGAACAGCCTCCGCATAACATTCCGACTCACCACTATCTGTCAACAACAAATAGTAATTTGAAGGAGTATACCTGTCAGGTGATCCACGCAATCTGCTGGATCTACGCAGCGGAATATCCGGTTCTGGAGTATGTGGTTCATCTTCAGTGACCCCCTGACCTTGGTCATCATGAACTGTCCTGCTCCCATCCGAGTTTGGAATATCCACCTCAACAAATTCTGGTTCCGAACTAACCTCTTCAGATGCCCTCTTTCTGTCCTTGTACAATACCTGTTCATTGAATACAACATCTCGGCTACGAATAACCTTATGATTTTGGTCATCCCAAAACTTATACCCGAAGTCATCCCCGCCATAACCAATAAACGTACACTCAACATATTTAGCATCAAATTTAGTTCTATCAACAGAGTCTATATAAACATATGAAACGCAGCCAAATATGTGAAGAAAGGACAGATTTACCTGGTTGCCACTCCATGCTTCCTCTGGAATTTCATTCTCCAATGGTACCGATGGTCCCCGATTGATCAAGAAAGCTTCCGTGTCAACTGCATATGCCCAGAACGTCTTCGGAAGTCCACACTTCAACCTTATACTTCTAGCCCGCTCGTTCAATGTCCTGTTCATCCTCTCTGCAACCCCATTGTGTTGTGGTGTGCCCTTGGAGTCTTCTCCATACGAATGCCATTCGCTGCACAATATTCTTTGAACTCCCCGAGCTCATACTCCCCACCATTATCTGATCTCAAGCATTTAAGCTTAAGACCCGTCTGATTCTCCACCAAATCCTTCCATTTCTTAAACACCTCGAATGCCTCATCTTTGTGTTTCAAGAAATAAACCCAGACTTTCCTTATCGAATCATCATTAAACGACATGTAATAAGACGCACCACCCAGATAAGTTACCGGGGCCGACCCCCACAAATCCGTGTGAACCAGTTCCAACTTTGCTTCCATCAAAGTCCTACCTATCCTCGAGAAATTACTCCTCGCCTGTTTGCCAAACACACAATATTCACAGATCCCTACGTCGACTGTCTTCAAACCCGGTAGTCTTCCCTTTGAGCAAAGTACCTTCATCCCCTTCTCACTCATGTGACCCAATCGACAGTGCCACAAGTCCGTATCACCTTTGGCTGATGCCACTGCGATACTATCCTTGGTGTTATTCACCAAATACAATGTCCCTTCTTTATTACCCCGAGCGATCTCAGAATCCTCCTTGGTAATAACCCAGTTCCTGCAGCCAAAAGTTACCTTGTAACCTTCTTCATCCAACTGCCCAACTGATAGCAGGTTCTTTTTCAAACCTGGAATGTGTCTGACCCCGTGTAGATGTAGGACCTTCCCATCCGATGCTCCTATTCTGACATCCCCCTTCCCCTTTATTTCCAAAGGTTCGCCATCCGCCAGATAGACCTTACCGAAATCACCGGAAGTATAATTTTTCATCTCCTTTGCATGCCCGCATGAGTGGAATGATGCCCCCGAATCCAGTACCCATGATTCTAGCTCACTACTAACACTTAGAACCAGTACATCTTCACCTTCGATTATCACATTCGCCGATTTATCCCTTCGCATGGGACAATCCTTCTTGTAGTGTCCTAACTCCTTACAATGATAGCATTGAACCGATCCTTTCGCGACCCTTGGTTTGTCTCTGATCTCCACGGCCTTGCCCTTACCACCCACTACGTTTTCCTATGATTCAGTTCTCTCTTTATTGCTAGTACCCGGCCTTCCCCTGCTAGTAGTAGCTAAGGCCGATCCCGAAGTAGACAATGTCCCCAATTTCATTAAACGATTTTCTTCGCCCAACAGAAAGTCTTTAACATCATCATACTTCAATTTGTTCTTACCTGCTGAAGCATTGATCGCTGTCACCGTTCTGCTCCAACTTCCTGGTAAAGACGCTAGCAACAAACACGCATGAACCTCATCATCAAACGTAATATCCAATGCAGTCAATGAGTCTATAACATCCATAAACTCATCGATGTGTTTAGCTAAGGATCCTCCCTCTTGCATCTTGAGACTACACATCTTGCGTATCAAATCAACCTTGTTTTCAGCAGATGGAGTTTCAAATCTCTCAGTAAGATAATCCAATAGCTCCTTTGTGGTTTTTTCCTTATTGGTAGTCTTCGCGATCCACTTTGACAAAGTAGATCTAACCACCCCTAGGGATTTCCGATCCATGAGATCCCAATCTTCCTGCTTTTCTCCTTCTGCCTTGACTCTTTTTAGAGGCTTATAGAGATCTTTGTTGTACAAGAGATCCTCTATTTGCATCCTCCAAAACCCGTAGTCAGACCCATCGAATTTCTCCACCGCTTGTTTATCCTTGCCCATTCTTGATTGCTGGAACAAACCCTAATCGCCCTATAACTCGGAACGATAAACCAGAGCTCTTGATACCAGTTGTTGTGGAATTGAACCTCCAACACCCAACCAATACCCCAAGAAAATAATGGCACCACAAACAAGCACAAGAAATAAAGTACAAGAAAAGACACAGAAATTGTTAACCCAGTTCGTCAATATGTGAGACTACGTCTGGGGGAACTACCAAGCCAGGATCTTGCACTATAATATGTTTGTAGGAAGTTACAATGAGTTATAGGGTGGAACTTTATTTATATAGCAAACCAAGAATGAGACCTAAACCTAAACATAAGAGAAAACCCGTCAAAACTGCAATTCCCCGAATTCACATCGGGGCACCAAGCGCCCGCTTGGGATATATCAAGCGCCCGCTTGAATTAGAAATCCAGAAACCACGAACTCACTAGCCACTAGAGCGCCTGCCTGGGTGACCCCAGGTGCCCGCCTGCTCCTTCCGCCAGTTTTCATCCTCTTTGTTCCTTAGAAGATCTCTACTCCAACAATAGGATTAGAGGTGTGATTTCGAGCGGGTAGCCCGTGTTCCGATTTGGGTTTGACCCAACAAATCGACGCTCGACTCGCATCGTGGGGCTTCAACGAGTCGAATTCAGCAATTACTTTGGAGCTCGTATGCTGTTCGAGTCGGGTCGGGTAGTTCGACCATCTTCACAAGCTACTCGCTGGTGTGGGTTGCCTCGTCATCTTCACTTATTACCGTCCATCTGATTTTGTGGAAGATGTAGGGTTTTTCAACTGGGTTCACCCCAAGAACAACAAAAGAGACGCTCCAAACTTCAAACTACTTTCTCCTTATTAACCTCGCGCGTTCAGTGTTTGCCTGAGGGCATTGGTTTTCAGTTTCGAAATATTTCTCTATTTCTCTGCCATTAAAGGCTGCCGCCATTAAAGGAAAGTGTGGTTCTTGAACGCTTAGAAACTTCAAAGTTAACAACAAAAACTATTTTGACCATTGACCCTTGGTTTCTAGCCTTTAATATTAAAATACTCCATTTCTACCATTAAGTAATTAAATATTGATGTCTTTCCTCTCATTAATATTGCTGTACTGAGCATATGGGGAACCTATATTACACGTGTCGAGCAATTCAAGCACTCGACGTGACGCGGTGGACAACATCCGAACCGAGTTCGGTGTCACCATCTAAGCACCGACTCGACTCGTCCATTACCCGACTCGTGAATTTAAATTTTTTGCTCGACTCGAATTCGGTTATACTCGGCTCGAACTCGACCCGTTTACAGCTCTAAATAGGATCATAATACAGCTACAAATTTGGATTTCAGAAAGATATTTCAAGGTGGTATCAAATGGAAATACATACCTTAATCTCCACTTCTCGCATACTTCCTGAGTTGCAGTGCTTGCTGCAGAAGTTGGAATAACTTTTTCCTTGCCCTGTTCTCTAGCTGGTTCCGACTTATCCCTGTATCTGCTTAGGAAATTAGACACAACACCTTTCTTACCCTGGCTAGGAGACAGACGTGTAAAGCTTCCAAAACCTGGAAGAAAATCCACTGATGCCGATGCATACGAGATCTTTGTGTTTGGAGTGGAACTCAATGAATCATGACCTATTTTCGGGCTATGTTTCTTTTTATGATGTCATGTTTCAGTCAATGGTTGACCCTTAATAGAGGATGATGCAGCATATGTGAAGTTCCTCATGCCATTATCTTCGGCATTTGAGGAAAATGTAAAAAGTGATGTCTCATCATTATTGAGACAACCATGTTCGTCACTGTTTGTGACTCGGACACAAATGCTATCCCAAGTGATAAACCAAGTGGGGTAACACCTACGATAACACCAATAAGGTATAATGATTTCAATTCTACTAATGATATCTGTTTTGTGGGGTCTACTAATCTGGATGCAGGAAGTTCTCAAGATGACGCTGAACTGAGTAAGGATGAAATCATAATAGGATTAAGGAATCTTTATTAGGACATTCTTGAAGAATGGAAGAAGAAGCACAACATGGTGATATTCTTGACCAAAGAAACTCATGAGCTAAGGGTTGGCATGGCTAATCTTTAAATCCAACTCACAAAGAAGGATGCTGAGCTGGAGAAGGTCAAGGCCAAATTGTCTCTAGCCGAAACCACTGTCAATAAACTCAATACGGGGTCTACCAAACTGGATGAGATCCTTATGTTAAGTAAACCTCTCAGGGCAGGTATTGGTTTTCAAGATTCTTTAGATAAGATCATTTCTTCTTTGTCTTTGGAAGATAATCAAACATGTTTTTTAAACGAATGTGAAAGGATAAAGACTTTTCTTCTTCCAAAATCTCTGACAAAGGGAATGTGTGTACTTATTATCACACTACTGGACGTTTTAAAAACAATTGTCATACTTTTCTGAAAAGAAGTTAGTCCAGTTCCTCAGTGTTACCTGAAGTGTTACCCACTACTTCTGATAATACTGCTTGTCAGAGAAACAAAAATCAAAGAAAGAAAGAATGGAGAGCCAAAAACAATCTAAGATGTGATGTTGTTTTTACTGCTTTAAGAACTAATGTTGAAGGTTCATGGTATTTTGATATTGGGTGTTCACGTCACATGATGGGAACAAAATCTCTTTTAAAAGACTATTCATCTGTTCTTGGAGGTAATGTCACTTATGGTGGTGGAAGTAAGAGGAAGATAACTGGGAAAGGTACACTAAATGTGTCTAGTTTCCCCGCCTTAAAAAATGTCTTACATGTAGATGGTCTTGTAGCCAATTTAATTAGTATAAGCCAACTTTGTGACGACAATTTAGAGGTGAAATTCAACCAAAATACTTGTGAGGTCTTTGATCATACTAACAAGTGTGTGATGTCAGGTACTTGATCAACCGACAATTGTTACTGTATTGAAGACAAACAGGTATGCAACTCCGTGAGAATTGATGTCACTACCTTGTGGCACCAAAAGTTGGGATACGCCAATTTCTGAAACATGGAAAAGATTGTTAAGCTTGATACTATTCAAGGAGTTCCTAATTTGTATTTTAAAAACAAAATCATTTGTGAAGGTTTTCTTAAAGGCAAACAAACTCGTGTTGCACATAGTGCTGCCCAACACCATGAGCAGTACTCTGGAACAACACATTGTTTTCAATTTTTACATATGGATTTAATGGGTCCGGTTGAGGTTGACAAATATTCGTTGGTGATTGTTGATGATTTTTCTAGGTAAACATGGATTTTTTTCTTAAAAGAAAAATCTGAAGCTTTTGAAAAGTTTAAAATCTTACACTCAAAAAACAAAAACATGTTTTGTGCTTCTGTTTCTCGTATAAGATCCGATCATGGTAAAGAGTTTGAAAATACTTCCTTTTCTACTTTTTGTGAGAAAATGGGAATTCACCATGAATTTTCGGCACCCAAAACTCCTCAACAAAATGGGATTGACAAAAGGAAAAATCGGACTTTACTTGAAATGGCCCGTGTAATGTTGTTTTCTAAACAAATTTCTAAAAGAATTTGGGCCGAAGCACTAAACACAGCTTGTCACACGGCAAATAGAGTTTTCTTAAGACCCGGTACCACTATGACACCTTATGAGATTTTGAATGGCAAGAAGCCTAAAGTTCACTATTTTCATGTTTTTGGGTGCGTGTGTTACATTTTAAATGACCGGGATCAATTGAAAAAGTTTGACTCTAAGAGTGATAAGGCAATTTTTCTTGGGTATGCTCAAAATAGTCGAGCATATAGAGTGTACAATCTAAGGTTGAAAACTATCCAAGAATCGGTTAACATTGTTTTTGATGACCTGTTGAGTATTCCAGGTGAAGGACCTCAGGAATCTCTCTTGATTCTATTGGATGAGCGGAATGATAACAGAGAAAATTCTAATTATGTTGATGAAGCAGGTGCTGACCAAAGTATTACCACTGACGAGGCAACACTTCTGGTAACACCTGATTCCAGTACAGCTACTGAAACAGAAGAAGAAAATCCAGACGGTGTAGAGGTTCATGAAGTTATAAGGAGAGATCCCCCAGCCAGAATAAGAAGGAATCACCCCTCTACACAGGTAATAGGGAAAGTAAGTGAAGGAATTCAAACGAGAAACAAAGAACCGATCAATTACCGTGACATGGTAAGGTATATGTGTATGTCTACCACATATGCAAAGGTAAAGTACTCTTGTTTTATTTATTTCTTAGAACCTAAGAATGTGATTGATGCCTTAAAAGATAATTTTTGGGTTCAAGCTATGCAAGAGGAGCTTGAGAAATTTACCCGAAATAATGTTTGGACTTTAGTCCTTTGTCACTTTAATACTCATATAATTGGGACAAAATGGATTTTCAAAAATAAAACAGATGAAAAGGGTAACATTGTTCGCAACAAAGCTCGTCTTGTGGCTCAAGGCTATACACAAGTGGAAGGTATCGATTATGACGAGACATTCGCACCTGTGGCTAGAATTGAGTCCATAAGACTCCTCTTGGCTATAGCTTGCTATCTTAAAATCACATTACACCAAATGGATGTGAAAGGAGCATTTTTTTAATGGGTACATTGATAAAGAAATCTATGTTGAACAACCAAAAGGCTTTGAAGACCCTTTCAAACCACACCATGTTTACAAGCTTATAAAAGCCTTATATGGCTTAAAACAAGCTCCTCGAGCATGGTATGGTCGCTTAACTCAATTTCTGTTAGAATATGGCTTTGTTAGAGGAGAGGCCGATAGGATTTTGTTTATCTTAAGAAATGGTAAAACCCTTGTCATAGCTCAAATATATGTTGATGATATTGTTTTTGGCTCCACATCCGAAACTGCTTTGAAAAAAATTGTGGATGCCATGTCGTCAACTTTTGAGATGAGCATGATAGGGAAACTAAACTTTTTCTTTGGTTTGCAGGTGAAACAGTCAAATGAAGGGATCTTCATTTCACAAAGCAAGTATGCGAAAAGTCTGGTAACAAAGTTCAGGTTGGAGCATGCCAAGGTCTCTAAGGTACCAATGGGTTCTACACTCAAGTGGGAAAGGACCAAGTAGGGGAGGATGTGGATCTAACCTTATACCTCTCCATGATAGGTAGTCTTTTTTATCTAATCGCTAGTCATCCTAACTTAATGTTCAGTGTGTGTGTATGCGCACGCTATCATGCCAGTTCTAAACTTTCTCATCTAAATGCTGTCAAAAAGATTATCAAATATGTGTCAGGCACGAGTGATTTAGGAATATGGTTTTTTAAGAATACTAATACCAACCTTGTTGGTTTTAGTGATTCTGACTGGGCGGGTGACATGGATGATAGGAAAAGTACTAGTGGGAGGTGTTTCTTTTTGGATAATAACTTAGTGTCATGGTATAGTCATAAATAAAACTGTGTTTCTCTCTCGACTGCCGAGTCTGAATATGTCGCAGCCGGGAGTTGTTGTTCCCAACTCATTTGGTTAAAACATATGTTAGACGACTATGGTCTTGATAGTAATATCTTGACCATGTTTTGTCACAACTTAAGTGCAATAAACATTTCAAAAAACCATGTTCAACATTCCCGCACTAAACACATTGATATCCGTCACCATTTTCTAAGAGGCTTGGTTGAAAAATATTTGATAAACATAGAGCATATTGATACTAAGTATCAACTTGATGATATTTTTACCAAGGCCCTTAACCATGAGAGATTTTCAAGTTTGAAAAGATCTCTTGGTCTTCGTATTTTTTAAACTTCTGCTTTTGAGTGTTACCCTGAGTGTTGTCAACACCTCTGGTAACACTGTGTAAAATTTTTTTTTTTTTTTTTTTTTCAGTTTTCGCTTTAAGCCTTTGCGGCGGCACATGCTGACCTTTTTGTTTCGGTAGGTTTATACTTAGTTAACATGTTTGTCAAATTCCCTTTGTACTTAAAAGTGACAAAGTCACTAATTTTTTTGATAAAATAAAAGGCAAAAGGCAAAAAGCACTTATAATATTTCCTTAGTAACTCGGGGCACGGAGTTCGCGGCGACGATGCACTCTTGCCAAACGGATATATTATTTAGTGATTTCGTACTAAGTATTAGGAACATGGAGTTCGCTACTACAGTGTATCCTACTTGAAAGGTACAAATCACTAAAGCATTCTTTACACTTTATAAGGACTCGGAACACGGAGCTCGTTACTACGATGCTTCCTTGAAGATAAAGAAGTGTAAATTATGTTTATTTTTAAAGTGCTTGAAGATGAAGAACATGCTTGTATATCTTTTACCTCAAACACTTATGATTAAGGCTTGCTATGCCTCAAGTGTTTGAATTTGAGAAGCTTGTTTTTTCCTCAAATGCTTATTACACAGAAGCCTAACAATTTGCCTCAAGTGTTTATAGTGAGGATTGTTTTGCCTTAAGTGCCTTAAAGTGAAATCTTTTATCAAGGGGATATTTGATTTATGTGTTTTCTAAAGTGTTACCATCATTGCCGATAACACATTAGTATGTGCCACATTATTATTTTTTATTTATTTTCAGAATGAATAATTAAATTTGAGAAGTCCGAAAGTCTCTTAAATTTGTGGAGTTTTTGATTTCCAAAAGGTCTTTATTAAAACCTTTTTATTTTTGGTAAATCTAATTAGGTAAACTAAATCCCTATTATTTTGGAGTCATAATTCAAATTGAATTTCAAAATGGTTGAGCCGTGTACCTATGCCGATTTACTCCATAGATTAATTTTTTTTCTCTTTTTTATTTTCTTTTTATTTTTTAATTTTTTAAAAAAAGGCTGATTTTTTTTTGGGATAATGACCGGTTATTTTGGTGAAAATAGTGGGTGATATGATTGAGTTTAACCTTCTAGCTAGGAAATAGGGGGAGTTAGTGTTTATAGGGTATAAGAAGAGACTTATCATAATAATGAGTGTTTATCTCAATTTTTTGAATACTTCATAAAGAAAGAAGTAGATATTATAAGAAGGTTAATGAAGATTGGTTTAATTGTTTTATGTATGTAGAGAGCTTAGTCTCACCCCCATGGAGTTAGTTTGGTGATTTAGGTTATGTCCTTGTTATGTTGTTATTATGATGTATATTTCACCTTCTTTTTTTTTCGTCTCATAATAAATATATCAATAAAACAAGCGTGATGCCTATCAACGCAACAACAAGTTTTTGAGTTGATTTTTCCCCTTATTATTTCAAAAGATAATCCTATAGAACAATTTTTTATGCTAAATGGATATGAAGGTTCCTAATTATAGAAACATTCTCGGTAACAAATGTTTCCTCCCGATTAACGGTTGTTTGATTAAAGTTGTATCATATTGCGTCCCGTACGATGTTATATTTCGTATGTTACGTCCTTATTATCGGCATTATACTCAAATACTTATATTGTGATACAAATAACAACACAAATAACAACGTTATATTTTAACAAAATTCATATTCCTAATTTATTTAAACTTTCTTTCCTAGGAATCTTGATTCCTAATCGGAATTTGATACAACTTTAAAAACATCATTATTATTTTTTTGAATGGAATCACCCGAAGTGTTTGAATCTAGGATTAGGATTGCCGAAATTTTAGGAGCTGATTTTTTTTAATTGAGTAATCATCAAATACGAAATCCTTTTTTTTTTTTTGATTTATCAGCAAAATCCATTCCGAAAAATTTGAATCACCCGAATGTTTTTTTTTTTTTTTTAACGGAATCACCAGAAATGTTTGAATCTAGGATTGCCGAAATATTAGGCGCTATTTTTTTTAATTGAGTAATCATCAAAAACGAAATCCTTTTTTTTGTTTTTTTTTTCTGATTTATCAGCAAAATCCATTCCGAAAAATTTGAATCACCGAATGTTTTTTTTTTTGAACGGAATCACCCGAAATATTTGAATCTAGGATTTCCGAAATTTTAGGAGCTGTTTTTTTTTTTTAATTGAGTAATCATCAAATAAGAAATCCTTTTTTTGATTTATTTATCAGCAAAATCCATTCCGAAAAATTTGAATCACCCGAATGTTTTAATTTTTTTAACGGAATCACCCGAAATGTTTGGAGCTGATATAATGGACAAATACAGTATGTTAATTTTACGATTGACATTTAATGAAAAGCAATAATCATTAATAAATATTTAAAGTTACATAAAAAGGAGAACACTTGGAGAAAAAAAATAAAGTGAACATTGAATTTATTCGAATGATTTCCTTGCTTGGTGCCGACATGAGTAATGCGCGCTTGATCTTTATAGTTGAGAAAAAGGAGAATGTGTCCATGAGGTAGGCCTCGTTTTTCAAACTCCACAAATTTGACAGAGACGACAACTGCATATATGAACAAATACATACTTAGAATAGAGGCATCCAACAAAAAATTGCATTCATATAATAGAACTTACACTAAGAACTGAACATAATAACTTACATGAATTGAGCTTGCCAAAAGAAAATTCTTCTTTCAAAGCTTTCGACAGTTGATCGAATTAAATTTTAAAAATCCTACGTAAAACATCAGGCATATCTTTCGGTCCCATGCCCCTATTCTCTATGAATTCTGCGACTTCTGGCCACAAAGGATTAGAAGCAAACGTGACAAAAAGGGATAGAATCAGTCATCCATCTGTTGACATTATCTGTGATTTATTAATATCATACGTCATTACTGAAATAGCTATTACAATGAACGGAAGAAAATAGAGATTGAGATTGCAGATTAACATCTACCCTTCTAAGTTTTTCACGCCCATAAATTAAACGAAACTTCAAATAAAATCTAGGGAGAGAATCACGTGTGAGACAAAAAAATGACAACAATGAAATGGTCACTTGCTTACCATGACCGAAATTAAGAAAACTCAATATGAAATATGAATGTAATATTGTATAAGGACTTCTGCTACACTAAACTTGTAGTTAACGAATGGAAACGCAGTATGATATATAAAATTTAAAATGAGACGGAATGAGTATTTTGTTTTGAAAGAAGTAGTAATTATTTTCTCTTAAAACTGATGAAAATAAAAATGTTATTTTGGAGGAGTATATAAGACAATCCCATAATAAACGGCAGTGATTCGACCATCCACGAGGTACTCCTATATCTTGTGGCCTCATCACTCTTGATTTCTTTGCTCTTTACTGATTTCATTGATCCATTCTAGTTGAGATGATGTCCTTTTCCTTTTATCCATTATCGCATAAAAGCACCATGTATTGCCTTACTTTGGTACTCCTTTGGTTCATCCTTGATGGTTCCCATGCATGAACATATACACGTAGGCATATATAGTATATGCTATATATGTTAACATACATGAGATGGGTAATATTTTTCCATCTTAATTTCCCAACTATATGCCTTGCTGATTTAACATGATGGTGTAGAGTAACATATTGAGATTGGTAATTGGGAAGAGAAAATGTCACGATGCAAACTACTGAATGGGATATGACAAAGTTCTATCATCTCTAATGCCCGTATTTCTTTGCATCATTATCATTTGCATGCATGTGTCATAATTTAATATGTAGTACTTCCTTTTTTTAATTCCTTTATGCTTTGCAAAATATCGTATTTGTTCTGCCTTTTCTTTTTATGCTTTGGAAAATGGTGTTTTGCCCTTTTTTTTTTTTTTTTTTTTTATTAGATGTTGTAACAAGTGTCGGCCAACCACTCTAACGACCCGAACTTTCATATAATAAATAAATTCCATAAACTATGGGAAATTCCAAACGTCAACATTATTCAAATCAAACGTTAACATTCAACGGCTAGTTTACTTAACCATAATTCAAAATAGTGCGGAAGCGTAACTAACATTTGAATTCTAACGGCTAGTACAACCCACTAGCTCAACATAAAACATAAGTGAAGTCTAAAATTCCTTTATTATCACGGACTGCCCTTCCTTGCAATCCACCTAGAGCCTTAGTCTTTACCTGGGAAAAATAATATAAGAAGGGGTGAGCGAACAATGCTCAGTAAGTTCATACGGGATCTCTCCGGGTACTAAGGAGAGATGACCGAAAGAACGGAGCCAAAATAATATCTTCAATGAAAGGCTAAAATCGATAATCTTAACTGTACATATACGAAAGCACAGTTATTAAGTTCAAGAAGTTATGGCCCTAATACAGGTCCGTCAATTCCATAGTTACATTCATCGCCTTTTCAGGGTGTTACACCTTTTCAGGGTATCGAGGGACCTTACACCTTCTCACGGTGCTCCCTCTTAAGTTCGATCATGATCATTAAGCCACTTCATCAAGTAGCGTTGCGTCTAATTCTTTTCTCTCAAATTAGACTATCTTAATTAGCCCTTTTCAATCAGACTAATTCTAGCTAAGCCCTTTTCAATCAGACTAAGCTAACTATACCTGTTCCAATTAGATATAGCAATGTTCCACAAAGTATTCTAGGTACAAGAATACTTAAAGCAAATTCAATTTTCTTTGATACCCTATGAACAACACATATCATGGGTAAGATAGTTCAAAAGACGTTCAAGTCATAAGATTTCAAATGCTACGGCCATAAGTAGCTACACTTGAAAGAATTAAAGGGATCCTATTTCAGAAGGATGATATTCAAATACTTTAAGGAACGTAATCCCTTACCTTGGCTTTGCGCTATTCCACTTAGCAAACTTCGTGCACGAATCTACAATCATGCATAAAATAGTCTCAGGACAAGTAATACTATTTACTTCCGTCCCCAAATACTTTTCTTTTACTTTCTTAACCTTCTGGGTTTATCTTCTTAAACCCCTTTTAAGGTTGATATTCGATCTAGGGTTTGTACTACCCTTTATTTGTATTCCCAAAATACCCTTTTTAGTTTACCAAAACACCCCTAGGGTTTTATTGTTTCTATTCCCAATTAATATGTTTTAGGGTTCCATTAGACTCACCCATTTACTATTCACAGTTAATATTCCAGTTACTATTCCAGGTTACTATTCTAGGTTACTATTCACAGTTACTATTCACAGTTACTATTCCAGTTACTATTCCAGGTTACTATTCCAGTTACTATTCCAGGTTACTATTCACAGTTACTATTCCAGTTACTATTCCCACAGATTATGTTTTCCTTTTGAAACACACACAAACGCACACACACACTCATTCCAGCAGCCACCCACACACGCATAAAACACACTACACCTACTGCCTACACTACTCACGCACACACACACACACGCATAAACACATACATTCACCGCACACACAGTACACCTATGTAATACATACACCCTTCTTTAATTCATAAACTCATAATCCTAATTCATTCTTATAGTCTTAGGGTCTCAAACCCAAATTCATAACTAACTAGGTGAGTTTGAATGGAGAATCAAAACTTAAGGAGTAGTGTTTTACCTTAGATGATCTCCTTCTCTCTCCCTAGTCCGATCTCTCTCCCTTTCTCCCTTGCGGTTTTTCCCAGCTGCCTCCTCCTTCCTTTGTTTCCCGATCTCTTATTCTTTTTGGTGAATAATAATAATAATACTAGGGTTTTAGGGAGTACATATAGTATAGGGTTTTAATTTCCTAGAGTAAAAAGGTTTCCTAGTCTTTATTAAGTTTTAAAGACTTGGGCCCAAATTAAAACCCAACTCTTACTCATTAATTATTTAGGCCCGAAAACAATAAAAGAGTTCCTCAAAATAAAATAAAATAATTGGGCCAAAGGGCCGGTTATTACATTCTTTCCTCCTTAAAAGAGTTTGGTCCACCAAACTAAATGTACCTTACTCAGAAAATAGCGCGGGGTATGCCTCTCGCATCTCGCTCTCGAGCTCCCACGTAGCTTCTCTTTCTGTATGGTTGCTCCACTGCACCTTTACATAAGGAATCACCCTTTTCCTCAAGGTTTGATCCTTCCGATCTACGATCTTTACGGGTTCCTTGCCGTAACTCAAATCGGCACGAACTCTTATTTGTTTATACTCGATCATATGGCTCGGATAAGAAATGTACTTCCTTAGCATCGACACATGAAACACATTGTGCACTCCAGCTAACACAGGAGGTAAAGCTAACTTGTAAGCTACCATCCCAACTCTTTCCAAAATTTCAAATGGTCCCACATATCTTGGGCTTAACTTTCCACGTATACCGAACCTTATAACTCCTTTAGTTGGCGAACTCTTCAAGAATACCTGATCGCCCAACTGAAACTCTAAATCGCGCCTTCAGCGATCGACATACGACTTCTGTCTACTTTGAGCGGTCAACAACCACTTTCGAATCTGCTGAACCTTATCAGCGCACTTGGACAATTTTCGGTCCAGTTAAATTCTCTCACCAACTTCGTCCTAGCAAGTAGGTGATCTACATTTTCTCCCATATAATGCCTCGTACGGTGCCATTCCGATACTAGCATGATAACTATTGTTATACGCAAATTCTACTAGCGTTAGATGTTCGTCCCATGTCCCTTGCCAGTCCAACAACGAAGCTCTCAACATATTTTCTAGAGTCTGACTAGTCCTTTCCGACTGTCCATCCGTCTGTGGGTGAAAAGCGGTATTCATTGCTAACTCCGTACCCAATGCTTGTTGTAGACTCTTCCAGAATTTCGATGTAAACCTTACATCTCGATCAGACACTATCGAAACAGGTATCCCATGCAATCTTACAATTTCATCAATATACAACTTGGCCAACTTCTCCAACGAATCATTTACCTAAATTGCTAGAAAGTGAGCCGCCTTCGTAAGCCTATCCACACTAACCCAAATTACATTGTAGCCTTTCAATGTCCTTGGCAATCCTACCACCAAATCCATAGCTATATGTTCCCACTTCCACTCCGGAATAGGTAACGACTGTAGTAACCCTGCTGGTCTCTGGTGCTCACTTTTCACTTGTTGACATACTATGTACTTAGATACAACCTCGGCTATATCTCCTTTCATATTGTTCCACCAGAACGACTCTCTTAAGTTTCTATACATTTTCGTACTTCCAGGATTCACGGAGAATCTCGAACAATGAGCCTCCTTTAAGATCTCCCCCTTGATATCTTCATTATCTGGCACACATGTTCTAGATTGGTACCTTAAGATTCCGTCTTCTCCCACACGAAAGTATTTTGCCTTCCCTTTAGCGATACTCTCATGCATTTTCATTATTTCTTCGTCATCCCCTTGTGCTCCTTTAGTTCTAACCATAAGCGTTGGCTGAGCACTCATTTGAGCCAAATAACCCTTCACTTGCACTTCCATGCTTGAAATCTCAATGCGGTTCCACGCACTTTCCTCCTTAGAATTTAGCGTCGCTAGCGTTCCATAGTTCTTTCTACTAAACGCGTCTGCTACTTTATTAACTTTCCCAGGGTGGTACGAAATCGTACAATCACAATCTTTCAGTAATTCCAACCATCTTCTTTGTCGCATATTAAGCTCTTTCTGGGTGAATATGTACTTAAGGCTCTTATGATCCGTATAAATCTGACATGTCACCCCATACAAGTAGTGCCTCCATATCTTAAAAGCAAACACCACTTCAGCTAACTCTAGATCATGGGTTGGATAATTCTCCTCATAGTTCTTCAATTGTCTAGATGCATAAACTATAACCTTATCATTCTGCATCAATACGCAGCCTAGTCCTTTAAGTGAAGCATCACTATATATCACAAATCCATCCGTTCCTGACGGTAACGCAAGGACTGGTGCGGACACCAATCGTCGCTTCAATTCCTCAAACTCCATTCACATTTTTCTGACCAAAATAAACTTTGCTCCTTTCTGAGTTAATCTTGTTAATGGCACTGACAACTTTGAGAGACCTTCTACGAATCTCCTATAGTAGCCAGCTAGACCTAAGAAACTTCTTATTACACTAACCGAAGTTGGTCTTTCCCAATTCACAATAACTTCTATTTTATTGGATCCACAGCAATTCCATCCTTTGACACCACATGTCCTTAGAATGCTACTTTCTCCATCCAAAACTCTCACTTCTTGAATTTAGCATATAACTTTTGCTCTCTTAAAATCTGCAGTACTAACCTTAATGCTCTTCATGTTCTTCCTTGGTCCTCGAATACACCAAGATATCATTAATGAATACAATCACACACTTATCCAGAAACTTCTGAAATATCCTATTCATGAGTTCCATAAACGCTGCCGGTGCGTTAGTCAACCCCAAACGGCATTACTACAACTCATAATGACCATACCTTGTTCTAAAGGCTGTCTTAGCTATATCATCCTTCTTCACTCTTAGTTGATGATAAATAAACCTCAATTCTATCTTCGAGAAATAATACGCTCCACGAAGTTGATCAAACAAATCATCTATTCTTGGCAACGGGTATTAATTCCTTACCGTCACACTGTTCAATTCACGATAGTCGATACATAATCTCATCGACCCATCCTTCTTCTTCACAACAACACCGGTGCACCCTATGGTGATACACTCGGTCTAACCAAACTATTATTCAACAACTCTTGCAGTTGCTCCTTTAATTCTTTAATTCTGATGGAGCCATTCTATACAACGCTTTCGATATTGGTGTCGTCTCTAGCACTAAATCGATGGAAAATTCTACTTCTCTCTCCGGTGGTATCCCCAGTAAATCTTCTGGAAACCACGTCCTTGAAATCTCTAATCACCAAAAGTGATTCTACAGTTACTTCCTTCTTGTGTGTATCACCAATGTACGCCAAGAATCCTTCACATCCTTTCTTTAAAAGCTTACGAGTCTTCATTACCGATATAAGGTTCGATCGGGTTCTAGGTTTCGTTCCTTGAGAACATCACTCTTCTCTAGATAGTAATCTGAAGTGGACTTCTTTCTTTAAAACAATCCACATGCAGCCAACTAGTCCATTCCCAAGATTACATCAAATTCCTCAATGTCCTAAACTAATGAGATCAACCTCAAGTTCTTTCTCGTCCAATTTCAAAGGACACTTCCTAGATATAGACGTAATAGGGATCAATTCTCTAGTTTCAATATCCATAACTAAAGAATTCTCTAACACATCAGGAATTAAATTCACATTCCTAGCCAAGCAATCATTTGGCACTTCTTATCAGAACATTGCCCTTTGGCATCGTTCTTATTATCATTATTTCTATTGCCGCAGTCTTTATTCTGGTACTTACTTGTACTACCTTCTTTTTCACGATCGTCAGTAGCCTTCCGCTTATTATTGTTCCCATTGCGGTTCCAGCTCTCTTTAGATTCAGTAGACTCTTTCTCAGTTGACTCTTCTTCTCTTCTCGCTTACTGCGATAACTATCAGATTATTTCTCTACTATCCTTGCCCCATCCAACACTTGATCATAGGTTGGTAGCATTAATGAAGCGATTCGTATCGGATTCGGTCGCTCAAACCAGTTTCAAATTCTCGAGCCCTTTTATGTTTCATCATCGAAGAGCGTTAGGGAAAATTCTAGCAATTCGGTGAATCTATCACCATAGTCGTTCACCGTCATACTTCCTTGAGTTAGTATCATAAACTCGGCCACTCTGCCGTTTCGAACACTTGCCGGATAATATGATACTATCATTAGTTATCATGAATACGAGACTCTTTCACGCTCTCTCATACTATAGCTCGTCTCTACAGACTAACATTCTATTTATAGGTCATTCACTAAACCACTGGTCGCTTCAACAGACCATCACTATTTTCATTAGTCGACTTTACTAGATTTATTGGTCGCTTCATTAGACCATTTCTATTTTAATCGGTCATTTCAATAGACCATTCTTACTTGTTCCAGGTTAACTCGCACATTTAACACCATTACTCACGCGAACACAAGCATCGTACTATGCTTAATACTTTCACATAAATAGGCCGTCCCCAAAAGACGTAACTTTTACAAAAGATCGGTTTACTAGACTCCCGGTCGTTCCAATAGACCAATTCTACTTAGGGAAGTCATTTTACTAGACTTTACTTATTCATCGCAGGTCGATTCACTAGACCTATTTTCATTCACATTTTGGCCGTTTTACTAAGCCAATCACTTTTACTTTTGACCGCTTCAATAGGTCACTTTATCCTTGTTTTGATCGTTTTACTAGACCAAAACTAATTTCACTTGGCCGTTTCAATAAGCCAATTATACTTAAGGTCTTTTCACTTGACCCATACTTTCTCGTTCTAGACTCGCTCACAGGCTTTAACATTTAAGAACGAAACACTAAACAAAGCCATTTGCTTAGAATAAATCATAAAATTTCATTACGAGGATCTTCTTGGAATAAAAGTAAACAAAACAAAAATTCTAGTATTTTCTCTAACTAGAACTAACTATCAATACTATGAATGATATAAATTCTATGTTCCACTTTTTAATCATGGACACCTTCCTAGGCCTTCCCCTAAGTCTTCCACTAGGCACCTTTGGTGTCTTCTTAGAGCCTCTTGGTTTACCTCTGGACCTACGAACTGGTACCATTGGTGGTTCATCATCAATAATTTCAATTGGATTAGCTTTATTGCTTCCAAGGTTGATATCTACTTCCTCGATTTCATCATCAGCTACTAATTTTTCCTCATTTGGTGCTTCATTACCTATAAGTGTGGTCGGTTTAAGCTCTCTAGCCTTTTCTTCCTTGAACTTTTCCAGTTCATAATACCATTGATAGGCCTCTTCTCTGACCTCATGGTAGTCCCTCTCATTTTGACTCATAGTCTCTTTTACTTCTTCTAACTCTCTGCTAGAACCTAGCCGAGCCTTCCTATCTCGCATCTATTTTCCCAATGCAAGACTCACCTTGACCTTTTCATCTTTTAATTCTCCTTTCAGCTTCAGGATTTTGAGTACATACTTCTAGATCACTCTTTGCTTAACCATTCTATACTTCAAGTTCATTTTCGAGTTTCTTCTATATCCGTCCATAACCTCGATTAAGTCATAACCAGTATCAGTGTCATATAACTTAAAGATATAAGACCACAGTCATCATTTGCATAGGTAACTTATAGGATTAACGTTCTATTGTAACCCTTCGAGTTTCACTTTCCAAGTGTTCACTTATATTCCTCTACATTTCTCGAGGAGTCCTATCTTAGGTTCTTTCCTAAAATAGTAAGTTTCCTTAAATAGAAAGTTTCCTGAAATAGAAAGTTTGACTTCAACCAACCCTAGTCTTCCTATAACGCTCAAATCAAACATATTCAATATCAGAGTTCCTATCCCTTAAGCTCTAATCCCATAGCTCTGATACCAACTGAATGTAACTATGGAATTGACGGACCTGTATTAGGGCCATAACTTCTTGAACTTAATAACTGTGCTTTCGTATATGTACAGTTAAGATTATCGATTTTAGCCTTTCATTGAAAGATTAATATTTTACACATAATACCAAATGCACTATTTACACATTGTGGAACACTTCTTTGTACACAACATTGTCAGTGGATGATGCGGATTGTCCAGGAGTATTTTCATGACATATCAAAATCTTAAGAGCAGATGGATCTCAAACTCAAGAAAGAGCTACATATAGTTGACCATAATAAATCACGGGTTTCTTTAATAACAGGCCAACTACGGACATTGATTGACCCTGACTTTTGTTAATAGTCATAGCATATGAGACCATCAACGGGAATTGCTTCCTCTCAAAACAAAATGGAATCCTTGTATCTGACGGTGTCAATGAAATTCTTGGAATTAAAACATTCATTCCAACGTGTTCCGATGAAATAATTTGTCCTTCTATAACATGATTTCCAAGTCTAGTGATAATCAAGCGAGTACCGTTGCATAAACTGATGGAAGTATCTATATTACTCAATAACATTACGGGTGTCCCAATTTTCAAGTTCAGTGTGTGGTTTGGAAGGCCAAGAACACAATTGCTATTGACGAACTCAAGCGTGTGAAGGTCATTCAGGGACTCAAACTTCACATCCGTATGGCACGGTACATCTGATCCCTTCTTATTTACCTTTTCTCTCTCTGCGACACTCACACACACAATTAACACTTTCCCAATTTTCATTTTTCTTTCCCTGGCTATGGCTATGAAGAAGGTAAGGTGTATTTTCTCTTAAATTGATTTTCCTTCTTTTCAATTACTCTTCTATTTTAAAATCTAACTACACCAAAATGTTCAGGGCGTTGAATAGGTCATTTCTAGCCGATTAGAATATATTTTCATCGATACTTTCCCCGTAGTAGGTAAGTTACTATTCCCCCTTTTATATTAAAAATATTCATACATATTATATATGATACTTTTTCTGAAAATTATTGCTTAATGGGTAGTATGGAGGTTAATTATACATTTTGGTATTATGTGATATTAAGCACATTTTAAATTAAGTTAATTGGCTTAAATAAATATTTGGGGGAAGTGGTAATAGTACTTTTGAGACGGTGAAATAGATTTAGCATAAAAGTTGTAATAGTACTTTTGAGACAGTAAAATAGATTTAGCATAAAAGTTGTAATAGTACTTTTGAGACGGTGAAATAGATTTAGTATAAAAGTTGTAATAATACTTTTGAGACAGTGAAATAGATTTAGTGTGATACTTGTGATGGTAATTGTTAGCTTTGTGGTGAGTATTGGAGTAAGTTGACAATAGCTATGTTAAAGAAGCTATTTTGTGTTGTTGAATTCAGGTGTGTTGATTCATATTTAGTAAGATAGAAGTTGGGGTAGCAATTTTGAGACGGTGAGATGTTATTTAGGAAAGAAGTCAGTTTTGGCCTTCGAAGTGTGTTGGGCGGCCGCCCAAATAGGGCGTGCGGCCGCACATCTTTCTGGAAGATTTTAGTCTTGGTCAGGTTGGTTTTGGGCGACCGCACACGTTGGTGTGGGCGACCGCCCATGTTGCTGAATGAACTGAAATGTTCCAATTCTATTGATTTAGGGTTCAATCCTGGTCTGGGTCTTAGGTGATATCCTAAGGTACCTAGATGGTTATTGTGGAACACCAAAGTAGTAGGAATGGTCCGTTTATGATCAAGTTTGAAATGTATAACCGTTTGGGTTCCTTTTGGTGTTGTTACATCTTTATGATGCTTTTGTGGGATTTCCTACTTTGAAATCCTTTGTTTGAAAAATGTTTCTAACGCACTTGTTTGTTGGGATCTTTATGAGCAGTTTATCATCTTTATGATGTACTTGGTATGGTTCCCTATTTTGGAATCATATACTGATTGTGCTTTCGTTTAAAGTCCAGCTGGTCATACTTGGTTGAGTCAGGCAGTGGTAGGAGATTATAAAGGCACCCGAGTCAAGTTCATTATAATGTTCCCACTGGTACCTTTTCTTTTAACCCTTCCAGATGGCCTTGGTTGGGTTGAGCTAGCTCCCTTGTGTGAGTATTCTAGCTACACGTTTTGGGTTATGACTTTGTGTCATTTTCCCCCCGTTGTTACTGTTGTTGTTTGGTTTCGGAACCCCTACTTCAGCTATTGATGCTGCCTGTTGATGCTGCCTGTTGAAGCTGCTCAGATTATTATATCCTTTCAGATTGAACCTTGGCTCAGTATCCTTTGTTATGTGTTTATTTCAGTCTTATGTGCGGAATGAAGAGTTTGTCGTTATTTCCAACCGGTATGGACGGTTGGCGATAGGGAGCCTCTCTTGTTGTGTGATATCTGTTATTCAGTTATGTGGTTATATGATTCAGTTATTCAGTTAAGATGCATGATATTATGCCATGTAGCTGCATTATTAACTTACTGAGATTTATCTCACCCCATTCCTTGTTTATTTGTTTTCCTTAGTTTCAGGCAAGGAAGAACGTCAGTAAGGTATGACTTAGCGGGGATCTTTAAGAAGGTTGTTGCTTTTATGGGTAGTTGCTCTATTGAGCTTATGTATGTTTATTTTCGTGAGGACGATGATTTTACTGGGTTATATAAACTCTGTAAATTAGGGTAGATGTATTTTGTGCCTGTAATAAAGTATTGTTATATTTTGGTGCCGACCTTTGTTGCCAGGCGTCTTTAGAGTTTTTCACAACTCTAGTTGGTTTAGTTGTTCAATAGTAAAGGCGGTTAACCTATTGACATTTTAGTATTCTGTTATCGAGCAAGTGTAGCTCGTGTATTATTCAGTTTTATGGATAGTGATAGTATTAGCAAGTGTCATGTCCGTTTTATTGCAAGGTTCACGCACCTAGTTCGAGGCACCAAATAGGGCCTCGGGATTCGGGTCGTGACAACCCAAGCTCTGGATACCAAATGATGAGGGCTGATTATAGAAATGAAACAATGGAACTGTAATATCTCAAGAAAAAAATAAACAATTACAATAAACAAAATAATATAATATATAATGTATTCATTACATATTAATGAGTGATAATTGTATAGTAATAAATTAGTTTTAAAATTTGTATTTAATACGTATGAACCAAGGTAATAATAATATAGGTTTAAATTAGTAATTATGAGTAATAATAATAGAGTTTTAATACGAAAATAAATTAGTGTATTAATTATTTTTAACGTTACAATTTTTGGTATGTCTATAAATAGAAGAGTTGGTGGAGGATTCTTACATAGACAAAAATAGAATTTGAGGGAGAAGAATCTCGGCTGATAGAGCAAGAAGAAAGGAATTTTTTTGGAATGTGTCCTTGAAGGTTTTACTGTATTTTGAGATTTTAGAAAAGACGTTCATTTGAGGTAAGGGATTATACCTCTAATTAGGTATTTGATGTTCCGTTTCAATCGTTAGGTTTCCGTTAAATTTCTTAGAAATGTCCGTCTTTGAAAACCTAAAATCAACCTTGAGTTGATTATTTCCTTGACTCCGTCGTATTACCTTCTTTGATAAAAATCTATATTTTGACATCGCACCTTTGTTTGATTTCATGTTAAAGTTCATTTGTACATGAAATGATATTCGTTCAGTTTTGAGTACCGCATATTTTCTTCAACATGAAGTGACCTTTTGACCCGCATGATCACTTAAGTTAAACAACTCGTATTAACGGGGTAAAAATTGTATATGGCCTTTTAGGCATTTTCACTACTGATGATTAGTAGTGGGGTGTTCCGGAATCACTGTTTTGTATTGTGCTCCTTGTGAGCTTTTGGTTTGTTAAGGTCATTAGACCGCTTATATGATCATGAATTTTTGAATGTTCATTATCGAAAGATAAAATCTTATTGTTTGATTTTTCGTTTCTACCTTCGAAAAAAAAATTGAAATCTCTTTCCATTGATTGTATTTGATTGTTTAAATTGTTTGAAAAATATTATTCTTTTGTTGGTCACCTCTTCTTAGTATTCGAAGGGGTCCGTATATGAACTTACTGGGCATTGTTCGCTCACCCTTCTCTTATTCTCTTTTTCTTACAGGTAATCATTAGATGGAGAATTAGTTGGAAACATTTATTATTTAAGTCGAAGCTATGTAGTATTTAAATAATGATGTAAGACTATTTTTAATTATTTGTAAGTATGACGGTTGGGTTGTAAACCTAGACAGTTGGTTTGAAATAAGTTTATGGAAGATAAATGTTATTGATGTATTTGAGAGGATTTAGTTATTTTGTAAGGGAATGAGTAACAGACATAAGATTGGGTTCCATAATAAATGTGACATGGTTTTGGGTCGTTACAGAATGGTATCAGAGCTTTGGGATTTAGATCTTGAAGGGGATTAGGCTTTGAGGATTATAGAATATTAAATATTTGAGTTTTAGACGTATTGAGTATTTGAGGATGTTACATTAACTGTTAAAAACTGAATATTAAGGTGTTGTTGGGTGCAGTCTAATAAAATATTTGAGTCAATATCTGTGGCGTTCGAAATTTTGGCCACAGAATAAGGAATTTGGAGAATTTTGGGTGGACTCTAATAGAACAATGACTATTTTTTTTATATAATATTATTTATGGATTTTGTCAATGTGATTTAATTGAGATATTAAGAAATTTGATATATTTTGTTTGTGACTATTGAGTTAGACTCCTTGACTATATTATTTTATTGGATGAACGAAATTATGATTAATCCAAGGTCTTAGAGTGATTAGTACAAGGGTGTGGTTTTATAATGTCAGAAGTGCCCATCTTAAAAATTTGGTGGACTATTTTGTATATCTTTAAATAGTATGTTTTAGCTAATCATCATTAGTTAGTTTTGATACTTAACGACTCACTCATAAGTAATAAGATTATTATAAGACTGTGCTGCGGAACGAAAGTGTGATGGTGTTACATCTTTTAGACAAGTACTTTTTATTAAAAAATAGTGGACCAAATTTATGTAGGTGGTGAAAGATTTAATAATCATACTTCTTAGTTTAGCATATATAATTTTTATTTGGGACAGAGAAGAGATATATATTTCTTTATACATTAGGTGCTCGGAAGTGTTATTTTGGCGTTAATGAATTTCGACTTGAGAAGCATCGTTTAAGGTTGATTTTTTTTTTTCTGGACTAATTGATTTTGTTAAAATGTGCAAGACACTTAAATGTGGACTCAAGGATTTTGTTGAAGGATGTAAGGCACTATAAGTGTAATTTTTTTTTAATAGGGTAAGAATATAATAACTTAAAGATTTACCAATTTTTATTTCAAGATTTTAATTATATTTTGGGTATATAAAAAAAATAGTTGTGGTAAATAATTCTTTTAGTTAAACATTCATGTTACTATGTTAATTTGGGTCGGATGGTAAAGATTTTATTTTTCGGGCAGTATAACAGCGATATTTGGGGGGTTTTTAGGTTGCATAGAATTTGAAGAGTTGATATGGTTTGGCCTATCATTTAGACTATAAATTTAAGATATGTAGTTCATTATAACAAGTCTTTTCAAAATTGTTTCAAATTTGAGTTTAGAAATTTACCAAAATTAGGTTTAACTTTTGTTTAATAGGTTTGGTCTTATTAAGTGTATTGATTTTATGATGGATTAAAGGTTTTAAAAGAATTGATTTCAGAATGATATTATGGGGTTAGAATTAGTTCCTCTTTTATACATTATCTTCAAATAATTAATATTTGATGGTTTATTCGAAAAAAAAGGGTTATTATAGTGTACACCAAAAGTTATGGTGATAAATTTTCTTAAACTTGGGTGTCAATAAAAATTTGGTGGACCAAATTATTTAAAGTGTAAGAAGTTAGAAATTGCGAGAGAAAAGAAATTCCATTTGTAGTAGAAAGAGAGGAGGAAAATTTAATTCTTAATTTAAATGAATTGTTATTGTTGTTATATTCAAGATAGTTTGGTGATAGATATAATATAGTCCAAATAAAAAAATGGAAATAATAACGTAAATTCAAAATAGGCCAAATATTTCAATTTTAATGTGCAGAGGGAGTGTGAATGAAATGTGTGTACTAGTTCATGTGTCAGTGTGTGCACTGTGTGTATGGGTGGGTTCATATCCTAATTAAGAAATTAGCTATTGATCTGAAACTTTTGAAGATAAATTCCAATAGGAAGAAAATATTTTTTATGATTTGGGGGCCCACCGTGGCCAAGATTTAGAGTCCGTATAGAAGACTTGGAGGGACTCGGGAGTCTGCCTGCCGATGTAGAGGGACTCAAAAGTCTGCCTGCTGATGTAGAGGGACTCGAGAGTCTGCCTGCTGATGTAGATGGACTCGAAAGTCTGCCTGCTGATGTAGAGGGACTCGAAAGTCTGCCTGCTGATTTGGAGTCCGTGTAAGGGACTAGAGATGAATGAGAATTTGTTGAGTAGAATTTGCTGATGAGGAGGTGATTTCGGTGGTTCACCGTGGACTAAATTTGCTGTTTTGAAGCTGTATGCTGCTTGGAATCGCACTTGCAGTTGACTTTTGTGGTGTACAGGCACAGTTGGCTGCGGACCACTTATTCTATATTCTCTTTTGAGAGGAAAATCCGAGATTGACCTTGACTTTTGTAAGAGAGAGAGAGAGACACAACCTACTTTTAGTGGGAGTTTCTATCTTACTTTGATTAACGCGTGACCAACTGTGTGTTCGAGGGGAGAGATTGTTGTGGCTTTGATGAAGAATTTTTTGCCTGTTGATTTTGGGAGTGTCCGGACCTTTGTTCCTGCATGATTTCTTCTCTTTACATGGGCCGGTTGAGGCATTCCTGAGGCGGGAGGCGGGAGCCTCGGCTGATGGCTTTGAGACGCACGCGCTTCCCAAATTGGTGGCGGGAGGCGCGCGCTTCTGGGGACCGAACTTCGGGGGATGACATTTGATGGCCAAAAGATCCTCAACAGCTATAATATCAGTCTCTGTTCGAACACATTCTTCCAACAGCTCTTTTCTGCCATTTTTTAATACTCTTTTCTTGCTCAATTTTGCTTGCAACCCACACTTTCCATGGGCTTCAATTCTTTTGTTCTTGATACCAAGGTTGTCAGTGAGTATGAGTGTAGATACCCCGATCTCGCACCTTTATCAAACCCTTTTTGAATGGTCTAAACCCTAAAATTGACCTAAGCCCTTGATTTGGCTATGCGGGAGTGCCGTAAGCTTTATCGGTGCATCGAATGGATTAACGGAATTCAAATTCATGATCAGAGCGAAAAAACGAGTAAACAAGCATGTACTTCAATTTTTGAGCTGCGGGACCCGAAACGGGGCCCGCACCCTTAGAACTGCTCGTTATTATCCATTATGTGCATTAAAAATATATTATTGTCATTCCTTGTTCATTAACATATTTCAGATAGATGTACGTGACCACAAGGTTATTTCAAGCAACTTCCATGTTGGGACCGCGGACAACCGGGACACCGTTGTGCGCACACTCGGAAAAAACTTGGACTGTTGCGGAACCAGTACCGGAGCAGGAATTGTGATCATCTACGTTGAAAATTCAAGGCATAAATGATGATGACCAACCACCATCCAGCTAAATGCAGCAAGTAGGTGGCAATCAAGTAGGCCATGGTCCAATCAGAGCGCGACACGTGGCAAAACCAGATCCCCCTGGCAGCCAGTCCAAGCCGTACGGCTGGTTTGGGAGGTTCAGACAACAGTTTGTTCTTCAGTAACTTGGCCACAAAAGTCTTGATTTTGATCATTCCCAGCTGCAAATGGACGGGGTAGCCACCCCCTAAACTGACTCCTAAGCCTAGCAAGGGTGGCCTAAGGTCATTTCCCACCTCCCTCCTCCATATACTTACCTCCCTCATCCATTTTATCATAAGGAGAACACACACACTTCATAGAACACCCCCATTCACTCTTGTTCTCTCTAGCACTTCCAAGAAGCACTCTCACCACTCTCAAATCTCAGTCCATAGACCACCACATCACCACCATAACACCACCCTAAACACACACCAAACACAAGCAAAAACAACCCACTCAAACACTCTTTCAATCTAAGGCAAACACCTTAAGAAAAGCAACAAAAAAGTCTTCCCGGAAGCAAAGGAAGCACATCTAGGTAATCTCTTGTTCTTGTAAAGTTCACCTATGTAAGATGTAGTTGATTATGTAATATGTTGAGAGGTCTAGCCACCATGTTAGGCTAGACCTCCATTTGATGTCCAAAGATACAATGTTGATGTTCTTGTTGTTCTTCTCCCTAAATGATGATAGATCTTGATCAAATGCTTCAATGGATGTTTTTTTGTGTTGTTAGTATGTATATATATGCACACACAAAGTTTCATGCCCACATCACTTCATGTAGATGAGTTTTCATAGGTGTTTTCATGCCATTTGCATTTTTCCAGCAGTCTGTCAGTCTGTATCTTTCTGTCTTGTTGCTCTCTTTATGAATAGCAAACGTGGTTTTTGGTCTTAGACCACAAAATATGGTTTCTTCTAGACAAACATAGGAAAATGAGAATGTACATATATTATTTTACCATGGGTGGAAGAGGTTCTTTCCAATTTTTGTTTCAACTCTCTGTTCTCAGATTTACATATCTCTTGTTCTGACACCAAAATGTCAGAGGTGTTTTGTGTGACTTAAAATTGCTCAATGGCCTTGAAACTTTCCAGATCCAAACTTTGATATGTTAGGAATAACTTTCATGTTTAGTATTTCCCATGATTTACCAGTTTTCATGATGCACAAAGTGAGTCGTTTGTGGAAGTATGCATATCTGCCAGATTAGGCTGTTGAAAGTTCCATCTTGCATGCCTTATTTGGACACCATAACATGCTCCTAAAATCAGAGGAAAATTCATGGTTGATACTTGATGTGTTAGGGAGTTTTCCTAACTTTAACTTTCCAGATTGTGCAAGCATAAGAGCAGGTACACAAAGAAGAAGTGAACAGCAGTCCCTAAAAATGCTTGGGACGAACTTTTGGATATTTATTTGTTGTGGGATTTGTTTTCCGTTTTTTGTTCACCATTGTACATTATAATCCCCCACCCCTTTTGTGTTTCCTTTACTGGATGTGAATGCTAAACCATTTTCAAAACCAAGTGAGAGTCCACCCAAACCGACTCTCATTTGTGAATTAAAGCAAACATACCTAGAATAGGAAGACTCCTATGTATATTAAATCACCATTTTTGTTAGGGCATACATCAAGGTAAAAAGGCATAAAATGAATCTAAGTGGCATGCATGCTAGAGACCATCACGGGCGAGGAGAGTGCCTAACCCCTTCTCTCTCTCGTAACTTAGCCCCCGAACCCACTTTCTCTAAACAAAAGGTTTTGTCTTCATTTTTCCTAAAATAAAGTGAGGTGGCGACTCTTGACTGTTTTGATTCCATCGAGAGGAAACCATTGTGTGAGAACCGAGCGCATTTCCAAAAGCGCATTAGCACGAAACGAACCCGAATCGCCCTCGCGGGACGATCATTTCGCGGTTCGGCCTTCGAGCGCGGGCCCTCACAGTGGCGACTCCGCTGGGGAGATTTCTTAAGTGGGCTAGACTCTAATATTTGTGTGTGCCATGCTTTACTTTCCTTACTTGGGTTATATATATGTTTATGCCCTAACCTTTGTTTTGTAGGGACATTCTTTCTCCTTCACCCTCTTATTTGTATATATATGCATGCGTAGTGGGTGATTCCCTTAAAAAAGAAAAAAAAATGGAAAAAATAAAAAAGGAAAGAAAAGGATTTTCTTGTTTTCTTTACTTGCTTTCAAAATCATTTTTCGAACTCATAGATACCTCACGCACATGCACGTTTTTGAAAATAACGTCTCGAAGAACCATACAAACCCGAGAAGGTAACCCGAGGGTATAAGGGAGCTCATTGGACTTCCCTATAGGGCCCGCGGTGTACATTCTCACCCCAAAGCGCGCCTATTGTCGTTGCGATGGGTGTAAGCCAATCTTCCCCCGTTACCAGCCACGATGTCCATGTTTTCGAAAAATGACACGTCCCAGACTTCATGCCGGTTTTGTCTAGCAATTTTCACCTCAATCCTATGCATTTCCAAAAGGTCATAAATAACTACATTGTGGAAATTCATTGAAATGCTCGGATTGACTTTAAATTGTCAAGACCTCCCTTAGACCATAACTGATGGTGGATCCCGAAAGAGTATATAGCCCTTCGCTAGGGGCTTGGACGGCCAATAGTACAGGTACAAAACGTTGGTCCTACACTTTATGACGGTATCCACTATTCCAAGATTTCATGCGAAAATGTGTCAAATAAAGCAAGTGCTTATCCGGCATTCTAGTTTGATTGTTGTGATTTTTGAACTCCTTTTGAATCAAGCTCGGAAATCTCGATCCTTTCCACTCTCTAATCAGCCCTATACACCATCCTTTTCAGATACTCTAAACCTGGCATCTGCTTGGAGAGGGGGAGTTAGAAACGCAAGGGGAGGTTGATCCGAGTTACCGAGTCAGTACCCGTTATCGAGAAGCTACTGCAATGGCCGAAGAAGGGAATGATCAAGCATATGTGCCGCCACGGGTCTTCAAGCATGGTTAGAACAGAATGTGTTGGGTCAGATGAGAACTCAGCAAGACGAGTTACTTGCTACGCTTGTTCAGATGCAGAATCAGAATGGTAATGGGGTTCCTAATGGCAACCCCAACGGAAATCCCAATGGCAATCCGAATGGAAATGACAATGGTAATGGGGCTCCTAATGGCAACCCAACGGAAATCCCAATGGCAATCCGAATGGAAATGACAATGGTAATGGGGCTCCTAATGGCAACCCCAACGGAAATCCAATGGCAATCCGAATGAAAATCAGAATGGTAATGGGGCTCCTAATGGCTTCCCCAATGGCAATGGCAATCCTAATATGAATGTAAATGGCAGCGGCATCCCCACCGTGAACTTGAATCCCAATGGTAGTAGCACCAATGGTCATAATCATCACCAAGGTGTCCATCCTCATGGTCATGTAGCTCATCTAGACTTCAGTGGCCTCAATCACAACTTCATCCCGAATCAAGCAAACTTTTTGGTGAACCCCTCTCAGTATCCACCCTATCATAATGCCTTTGCTCAGTATATGCAAAACTCTGTATCCAAATCAGCAACCTAACGCCTATGGTACGTTTGCTAGTGGTGTCTCTCCGTTCAACCAAGAACTTCCCAGGGGCAAGATCCTAATTTGGTCCGCCAAATGGAAGCATACTACAAGGGGTCCCATATGTACCTCTTACTAGAGCTGAGATTGAAATGAATGAACTGAAAGAAATGTTGAGAAAAGTCATGAATAAAGGAGAATTTTCTGCAGATTCCTTGAAATTATCTCCATTTGCTGTTTTGCCTCCTAAATTCAAAATGCCTGATGTGGAGAAATTTAATGGTACAGGTTGCCCAATGGCCACCTGAAATCTTATGCTCATGCAATGCAGTCTCGTGGGGCTAAT